>CM060952.1:15878808-16431490 GCA_030765055.1 Mantis religiosa
TGTCTATGTTTACCAGTTATGCAAAAGTCATCTACAAGAAAGAGGACTTCGGAAGACATTCCCTCAAAAAATGCAAGATGTATATTACTAGGTTAATTAATGGAAATTAATTATTCTTTCACACTGGCCGTGTGTAGTCTAAATTGTGGAAACGTAGTGTCAGACTGAAAAATTCAATGCCATAGCCGGGATTTGAACCACGGTTCTTCTGGTTTCCGTCCAGCCGCACTACCATTGTGCTACTATGGCCAACGTGCCGATATGACATTAAATTCTCCAACTGACTCGTATTTCCCGGTAAACCACTTAGGAGTTCTCATAAACACATGAGACAACTACCTTAATGACGACTTACTATGCTGTAAGTACTTTAAGGCCCGGGCTTTATAGTTCGGACCAATATTAGGTACAACTGACTCGTATTTCCCGGTAAACCACTTAGGAGTTCTCATAAACACATGAGACAACTACCTTAATGACGACTTACTATGCTGTAAGTACTTTAAGGCCCGGACTTTATAGTTCGGACCACTATTAGGTACAACTGACTCGTATTTCCCGGTAAACCACTTAGGAGTTCTCATAAACACATGAGACAACTACCTTAATGACGACTTACTGTGCTGTAAGTACTTTAAGACCCGGGCTTTATAATTAACCACTACTAGGTTAATTAATGGAAATTAATTATTCTTTCACACTGGCCGTGTACCACGTTAAACTTAGTAGGATTGGGCCCCTTCCTCACCCCTCCCCGGTGCTTTAGCTCCTGGAGGTAAGCAGTAACAGGTGAATGTCGTTTGATCTCGAACTTGAGGTACATAAAGCGTACATCATCAGGGCTGGCCTCCAACCCAGTTCCCTTGAAAGGCAGACAGGCCGTATATCATAAAGCAAGTTCATGCTGTTTATTCATATGCTAATGCAATCAAACAGATATGACGTAGGTCCGTCGGGCTGCTTCTCTGACAGACATACGACGACGAGGAACTGGCAGGCTGAGGGACAGCCCCAGGTGTGCCAAACGTGTGCCTGCCCTGGAAATGGCTTGACCCCGAAGTGACACGATTTGGATGAGAATGAGTTAGGGGCAAACAAAGGAGGTACTACTCCTATACGGCTGCAGTCTGGGGTGCAGCACTAATGGATTTGATTACGTCATTTAAGTCCAGACACATTCTTGGATAGATTGAGATTAATTTAGGGCCGCTGTATGTGGTTTATGGTTACCGGGGAAGAGGTTATCGCCTTAGATGCCGCTCTCTGGGACGATAATCCCCAGAGCGCTCTGATAGTGTGGCAAACGGTCGTAGAATTTTGCGGCCCGGCGCCTAATTTCATCTTCCACGTATGGGAGAGATGAAGTAGTCTCGCGGAGAAGCTTCCGTATACAGAACACATTGCCCGGTGGACCCGTTGAAGTTGCAGCAATTTTGAGCATGCGGCCATAAAGATTTCGCAGACATAAAGCTGCAAAGGGATCACGAGAGCGTATCTTCAGGGAGCAGACAGAATGGGTTACCGAGACCAATGCGACAGGTCCGATAAACATACGGGATCTCCAATACCATGTCATCCGTGAAGATTTTAGACATTTACCAAGAAATATTTTATCACCACATATACACCAAGAAATGTAGCCTAAATACAGTGTGATCCATATAAATCTGAACCATTTCAATAGCCCATAACCTTTGAACCAATAATAGGACACATGTACAACTTTGGGAGACTATAATACACAATTGGGAGATTACATTACACTATTTACATCTCAGAGAAAATGTTGGGAGTGTCCTCCACCAGCATCTATACATGTTTGTACTCGTCTAACCATATTCTCTGAAGTTTTACGGAGAGTATCCTCGCCAATGTTACTTATTTCGGTTCGAATGGATTCCTTGAGAACATCAATTGTCCATGGCCTATTGTTGTACACTCTACTTTTAGATACCCCCACAAGAAAAAATCCGGTGAGGTTAGGTCAGGGAGTCTGGGAGCTAAGACCTTTTGAGATTATTCGATTATCAAAGAAACTGGTTACAAGTTCCATTGTGTCATTAGATGTATGACACGTTGCTGCATCTTGCTGGAAATAACCTTCTCTCAATTCGATATCATTCAGCTGCTCCACAAATATCTTGAAGATACACATATAAACTTCAGTGTCTACAGTCGTATCAAAGAAACTGGTTACAAGTTCCATGGTGTCATTAGATGTATGACACGTTGCTGCATCTTGCTGGAAATAACCTTCTCTCAATTCGATATCATTCAGCTGCTCCACAAATGTCTTGAAGATACACATATAAACTTCAGTGTCTACAGTCGTATCAAAGAAAATGCGACCAACGATCATAGATGCTGGTGTAGGACACTTCCAACATTTTCTCTGATATGTAAATAGTGTAATGTAATCTCCCAATTGTGTATTATATTCTCCCAGAGTTGCACGCGTGTCCAATTATTCGTACAAATGTTATGGCCTATTGAAATGGTTCAGATGTATATGGATCGCACTTTACAACAATGTATATATACAACTTTTATTACCAAAAGATCATAAATGTTGCACTTACATGGCCTTCTCTACTCAGTTTTGCAAAAATTATTACTACAAACCCTTACTCTCCTATCTCCTTCAATGTAAACATTTTATGACATGTTTACTTACAGAGCGAATGGGAGTATGAGAATATAGTAGGCCTAAGGATAGTTGAATGCTTTAATAGCGTGGTGACTTTTTATTATATTCTCTTTGTATGGTCAAGAGATAAAAAATGAATAACGATTTCTCATTCGAGAGAAGTATAAGTAAAATAGGAACAAATAATGAGAAATATCTCGAAAATACATTTTTGTAGTAAGATTTGGTGTGTGTATTATACCTTATCAGTTGTTTTATGAGGAGGACTTTTGTACACATCATTTATCGTGAAAAAATATGACAAACGCATGCTAATTTAATTCAAATTTTTACACTCATTTTTAAGAAAAGGTTTGAAAAACTTGGAATAAAGAAAATATTATAAAACCTGTTCGGTGTGGTATTTGGAACATGAAAGCAAACTTAAGTTAAGATTGTTATGTAATAATAAGGTATAAACTTGGTAATTCATCTGTGTGTGTGGTTTGCAGGGTTTGCTGTATGCTTCACGTTCTTGTGGCACATCACCTTCTTCGCAGGTTGTATGGCAGTTGCTGGTTATACAGAACAGAACAATCTTCACTCCGTCGTGTGTACCAAAGTCAAGGCTGTTTCTGAATCAGGTAAGCTCTTTCTACAGTCATACTAATCAGATAAACCCTTTTAGAAATTGTTTTACTACATTTTTTCTTATAGATCTAGATGATCATTACGTGAAGGCTTCGAAATTTCGTTCTCTTTGTACGACGAGAACGTCTCGGGAATGGTTCACTCCGCAAAAAGATGTATTTAAAATAAATTATGGATGCTATCACTTTGTTCTATCCTCCGATTTATTTGGTCTGCACCAAAGGCAGCGCAGACATTCACAGACGATAAAATATCTCGGACCAGGACAAGCTATGGACCAGCAAGAAGTGATTGTTACACGACGAAAACATTCTTCTGCGCATGCGCGTTTCCCACCCATAGAGGGGTAAACAAACCGTTACCTGCAAGTTTATAAATCTCTATGGCAGTTTCACAGCTATTTCTCAACCATACTTATGCCCAATTTCACCAACAGATGTTAAAATCGGCGTTAACAAATGTAACGAAATAATTGTCACAACTTTAACAAAGCTGTTAAACTTCTTTCTTTTCACCAACTTTTTTCTGAAAATATTAAGAAAGACCAACACCAACTCCAATACTCAGACCGTAATACGAGAATCGATTGTAGGAAAAATGGCGGCGCTCGTGGCCCAGCTTGTTATGTTGTGGTTATATCTACAGAGTAAAGTGTGTGTTTGTTTACTTTGATTGTGTGTTTGAAGAATTAATGTAATTCATATTACAATGGCAATTAGTGACTAACGAGTTAGTTTATATTTAAGTATTTAACATTAAGTGATAACGTTTACCTAAATATATACTGTGAAGTATTGTCGAAATGCGTCGTTGTTGTGTTCCCAGCTGCAATCTAATTATGGTAATGTACCTCACACGACATTTAAATTTCCGAAGGTAAAATCGTAATGGGATAAGTGGACCAGGAACATACATCGTAAAGATTTTAAAGTAAATGACAAAACTGTAGTTTGTATTCATTTTGAACAGTGCTTTGAGTTAAGGAAGACATCTTTCCAGTAAATGATGGTGAACCAATTCGTGCCCTTAGAAAAGTACCAAAATTAATAGATGATGCCTACCCCACGATTTTTAAGAATCAGCCATCCTATCACACATTAAAGCTCAACTAGAAAAGACGAAATCCTGAAGAATGCATCCAACACATGTTACAGAGAGTAAAGATAAGTTTAATATTTGGTGTGCACAAGATGTTATTGACAGTTTTGAACCGAAGTGGTGAGAAGATTTTAACCCATTGATAGTCATTATTAAAGACGGTTAGTTACGTTCTTTTCTATAACATTCAAGATCCCAGCTTCACTGATACTCCTTCACATAATAAGTTTCAAAGTATTTCATAACCTAGAAGCAATATTATGAGCCTACCAGTGGACAATTTTAAATGGATCTTGCAGTGTGAGGGAACTGACACCTTCAAACGTGACAATTGGAGTAAACTGGACAATCTGGTGAGTTCTCTTAAATATTATAGTATAAGCAGTACCTATGTCCTTACCAGAAAAGGTTACTATGTAAACAATATAAAAGAAACTTTAGTACTTGCTACAGACGATAGGATGATACAGTCCAATAAGATAAAGTTTGCTGTGTTTAATGCTTATGAGTTGTTATACCTTATAAATTAAATTTTGATTGGAAGTATAAGGTGGAAAATGCATAGTACTGGTCGTGTTACTATACAATGTTATAAGCTCTTAGAATTTGTCATGATGTTCTTTATTTATGTTATTACACATTTTAGTTGAAAGTATAAAGTGATAAATGCTTAGGAGTTACCTCGCTGCTCCGTAATATGGATTATATTATGTCCATTGTGTATAGTTTCCTATTCTGCTTAACCAGTCACCGGGCTTCGACGGGCGCCATCTTGGAATCTGTATTATGGTCTGAGTATTGGAGTTGGTGTTGGAAAGACGTGTTAACGCCGAGAGACTTGAAAATATTACAGATATAAAAGGCTGTGGATAAAGCGTATTATGCTTTCAACGTACCGCGATGCGCTTTTGTTTTTATTTTCGTTTACATACATCTTAAAAATGGCGGGTGAACAAAATCAGAAGAACCGTGGGATAAATTTGTCATCAATGGAGAAAGCATTGTTACTTGAATTAGTAATAAATATAAGGATATTTTAGAAAACAAGAGGACGGATGCGGTAAATGTGAAAGAGAAAGATGTGACGTGGGAAAAAATTGGAAATGAGTTTAATTCGAATGCAAATGCCACAAGCAGATTTACGTAACAACTTCGTCAATATTAAGTACATTTTTATCGAGTTGCTAAGAAGGACAGAAGTGAGGAGGTGCAGATCAACAGCTTCTGTATGATTTTCAAAGTGTCTTAATGTGGCGATGTATGATGTCTTTTGATGTACCAAAATCTTCTGAAAGTCTACGTGTACTTTTTTGTGGATTTTCTCGCAAAACTTGACGTGTATCCTGTATATACCATACTTTGAGTCTTCCAGAACGTGGTAAATCTTTAGTGTTTTCGTCGCCATTGTTGAAACGTTGTAACCATCGTTGTGCCACACGCCCACTAACGACATCTTCTCCTTCCACTTTACTTTTTCTTCGAGCTGTGGCAGAGACTTTATAATCTTGTTTCTAATAGTGTTTTAGAAGTACTCTAAGTTCAAACTTTGTTATCTCCATTTTGTGATTGTTTATTAACAACTGAACACTGATACATTCTCACGATATACGTGACACTAGTCATGTAATCCTGTAAATAGCGTTGCCAAACTAAAGAAACCTAATAAATTTTCTCAAACACTAAAATAAAAAGCCGACTTTGCTTATGAGGCAACCTGAAAATTTCCAGTCTCGGTAGATAAGTTTTCCTCCGTCGTTTTATTTCACAAATTCTACGGTCATTTCTTCATAGTCGACCATTCTACAAAGATGGTCTACCTTTAATCTACTCCTCTGAAGTGGGCCAAACCAAGGTGTTTGGTCTCTGGACCATTGTAAATTCCTGGTTTATGAATAAGGAAATCGATGGTCCACCGTTAGTCTCCCGGAAGTAGCAAGTTGGGTCTGTGTGTTTTAAAAAGTCTACAATTGTTATGTAAAAAGATTTTGTCTGCCACTTGCGGTTTATTCCTAGTAAATTAAAAACATTTCTCCCGGAAAGTTCATGCTATTCACAGACATATAGATTCAGACCTTTTTCTAAAAAGTTTTTTAAATTCAAAAGGTCTGAAAATACGTTTAGGTTAATTGGTGGAAATTAATTATTTCTTCACACTAGCCGTATATAGGTTATGGCAGGGGAAGACACGTAGTGGCGGTGTGACGTCAGCACACTGAAAGAAAGGCAGGTTAGCGTGTGACGTCACCGCACTGATTTCTGCTGCCCAAGAGGAAGCAAACAGTTTGATGTGTTGGTGTTCCGACAGCATAGGAAAGACAGGAAACGTATCGCGTATTAATAATATGTAGAACTTACATCTTGGGTATTGTAATATTAATGCTGACTGCCTTATTAAACACAATTGGCCACAGTTTATAAACAATTACATTTTGACTCTGTGCTATGAGAAAATATATAAAACTTCAACTCGTAGTTTATCCGAAGGTCAGACATGTTATAAAGTAAATAAAATAAAACATTAAGTAATTTTCTCGGAAAATTAGAGAACAAAATTACGTGGACATTTTCCGACACTTTCTGTTTCGTTTTTCTTTAACTAGTTTATCAATGTCAGGACGTAATGTCTGGGAAATTTATAATCGAATGCTGCATGTTAGACTGTGATACGACAAGGTGCTTCGGGGTTTGGACTTAGATAATTTCATAACAGAAAAAAGAACTGTTCGCACACATATGTCAATCCAAACATACACAAGTCCGTGCGGCAAGTGAGTACAACCTCGGAAATCTTGTTTGGGGGACATTCTTGTAAAAATCAGCTAAGTCTTCCTTGTATGTACATTTGTCCTTCAATAAATCATCACATTGTAAATTTAACAGTTCCATTTGGTACGTGACAGCTACATTGTTGTCATCGAGTGTGCTACACCTGACTGAATCCTCAGGGCAACTTGGTACTACACGGCTCCTGCCTGACGTCACACGCACTGCAGGCCTCACTCCCAGCTGAAATACGTCACAACTCTCGAAGCTGTCTTCCTCTGGGCTACGGTTTTCGATGGACAGAGTCCACACGAAAACCTCAATGCCATGGCCGGGATTTGAACCACGGATCTCCTGGTTTCCGTGCAGTCACTGTTTCCCATTGAGTAACAGAATAGCGTCAAGTATAAATCTACTGTACAGTTGTACAGTAGAATATTTTGGCATGTCAAACCGTACATTTCAGAGTATCAGCATGGATTCATTAGCAAACGCTCTACCATCACAAATCTCCTTAATTTTGTACAGTACGTTTCTACAGGTTTAGAGCAAGCCTGCCAAATTGATACCATATATACTGATTTCTCTGAAGCCTTTGATAAGGTAGATCATGACATTCTCTTATATAAACTTCCTAATTTTGGATTCTCAATTCAAATGTTAAACTTAATTTCCTCCTATCTCTCTAACAGAAAACAGTATGTAAATTTTCATCAGTTAAAATCTTGTACTTTTGCCGTTAATTCTGGAGTGCCCCAGGGATCAAATTTAGGACCTTTATTTTTTATTCTGTTCATTAATGACCTACCAAATTGAATTAATCACTCCAAATGTCTCTTGTATGCTGACGATCTAAAATTATACAGGACAATTAGTAATACTGACGATATAATAAAATTACAATCTGATCTGGATAATATCTATAAATGGAGCTTGGAAAACAAACTGCACTTCAATATTAAGAAATGCTCCTTTATGATATATACTAGAAGCAAGCAACACTTAAATTCTAAATATTATTTAAATAGTTCTCCACTTGTAAGAGTATATTCTATCAGAGACTTAGGTGTTACCATGACCCAGAATTTCACTTTTAATAAACACATTATAAATATAACCAATGATTCCTTTAAGAAACTTGGTTTTGTATTAAGGATCTGTAGGGACTTAAAAGATACTCAAGTTATGCTAATTCTCTACAAAAGCCTTGTCCGTAGTAATTTGGAATATGCCTCAATTGTGTGGTCACCAATATATAAATGTCACAACAATCAAATAGAGAAGATCCAAAAAAGGTTCCTCAGATACTTACATTACAAAACTCACGGTGTTTTTACTTATAATCAGAACTTGCCTTATAATCAACTGCTTAACGAATTCAAAACAGTCTCACTCTCTGATCGTAGAACAATAGCCGAACAATTATTTCTGTACAAACTCATAAACGGCTTGGTATCCACTGAAGAACTGCTTGACAGAATATGTTTTAATGTCAGTTCTGCTAATTTTAGAAATCGTCAGCTCTTTCAATTTAAGACTCCCAAAACAGTATCCCATAAAAATTCTCCCGTTGTTAGGTTGTGTGCGAAATACAATAAACTCTCTACTAAAATAGAGCTGGATTTTAGTTTAACTTACGAGCAGTTTAAAAAACAATTAAATATGGGAATTATTTGCATGTGATTTACAGTTGTATTGCATAATGAGTTTAACATTTGCAATTCTAGTCTTATATAGTAGTTTAATATGTTTCATTTTTAGTCTTAGTTTTTTAATATTTTATTCCATTAATTGCATTCTCTTCCTTTTATATTCAACTTTGATCAATTATTGTTTACTCTGTCGTATCACCTATTTGCTTGATTAGTATACAATTTGCAATGTCTTGTCTTCAATAATAGCTTAATATATAGTGTATTTTTAGTTTGCCTGTATTCCTTTTTGTATTTCTGTTTTGCATTTAGTCAAACTTGTGTAACTAAATTTCATGTAGCTACTGTAATTGGAGTTTTGCTCTGTTGTAGCACAAATGAAGAAAATAAAATAAAAAAAAATAAAAAAAATCATTTGCAGAATTTAATGTCAGGATGGTACGTTGGTCATGATAGCTCAATGAGTAAGAGCGACTGAACGGAAACCAGGAGATCCGTGGTTCAAATCCTGGTCATGGCATTGAATTTTTGAATTTGACTTTATCCATCTGAAAATATGTATTTCCGGAAAATTTTCGGTATTGAATCTTTGAGTGGAATACAGAAGTGTCTCTTCCTAAGTAGAAAAAGCAATAATATTTAATACGTAGTAAAACTCTGTTCAGTTGGTATACAGTAGAGAATGTTTGTTGTTGCTTCCGTACTGCGCATTACCAAGGTCGTCACGTGACGGTTGTTTTTTGTTTAATATAATGGTCCATTGTTTGATTCCGATATGGTGCTAATTAACAATAAGGAAATCCAAACAGCCCATCCTGCTAAGGTTGTGAGTCCTCCTCTTTGTCAAACAGAGAATGTGTCCACAAGCTTTGTCAAGTTTCACCTCGGTAAAGTATCCGCTTAAACATTCAGCCAGTTCCAGGGATACATTATCCATTCCATGGCTCTTCCTTGAAAAATTCTATTATAATTGTTTGTATACTCCGTGATCATCTAAAGGATGCAGTCATGCTTAATGTTCTTCTATGTCTGGCTTGACAATAGAAAACCATAGAAGCTGAAGGAAGTATTACACGAGGGTGGGTCAAAAGGTAATGCCTCCTATTTTGTTTCTGTTCTAATCGCCAAGAAAATTTAATCCAATTTACATAGCTTGAAAACTCAACATTGGCGATTAATTTGTCACTATTCAATATAATCTCCGTCCTTTTCCACAGTTTTGGTCCACCTTTTAACAAGGGCATGTATTCCAGTGTGATAAAACACACGGTCTTGCTTCCTAAGCCATTAACGCACGGACGTTTTCACAGCCTCCTCATCTTCAAAATGAATCCCACGATGAGCTTCCTTTAGTGGCCCGAACAGATGGAAGTATGATGGTGCCAGGTCAGGCCTGTAAGACTTGCCATCCCAATTTCTCAATTTCTGCAGTGGTGTAATGGCTGGTGTGTGGTCTTGCATTGTCATGCAAAAGAAGAACATCCGCCATAGTTTTTGTTGCGCGAACTCGGCGAAGGTGTGCTTTCAGCTTTTTGAGAGTTCTGACGTATTGGGCAGAATTTATTGTGCATCCCTTCTACAAAAAATCAATCATAAGCACACCCTCTGCATCACAAAACACTGTCGCCATAACTTTCCCAGCTGACCGCTGAGTTTTGATTTGTTTTTTCTTCGGACGTTGTGTGATGCCATTCCATTGACTGCCTCTTTGATTCAGGTTCAAAAAAATGAACCCATGTTTCTTCTCCAGTAACAATTTTTTCCAGAAACTCCTCTCCCTCCAAATTGAAGCGCTGCAAGTGTTCGGAGGCTATTTTTTTCATTGTTTCTTTGTTTTGGGCGGTTAACATTCTTGGTACCCAACGTGAACAAACTTTTGAGTAACTCAGTTGTTGAATAATCTTCATCACACTGCCTTTACTGAGGGAGGTAACGCGATACAATTCACCTGTTGTTACCCGGTGATCACCACGAATGATGTCATCGACTCGCTGAATGTTGCATGGAGTCACTGCCGCTTCGCTTTTCATCTGCCAATGGTGTTTGCCCTTCAGCTTCGTTACAGCGACGAACCCATCGTCTAACGGTGCTGACATCCACCGTTGCATCACCATACACATTTTTTAGTCTTTTGTGAATGTGAATTGGCGTTTCACCTTCCGCAGTGAAAAATTCAATCACACAACGCTGTCTTATACGAATGTCGATGTCAGCCATTTTGTAAGAAGATGCAGTGCTGAAACCTGTTGATTTAGGAAGTTACTACTGCAGGGGATTGGAGAAGAAGGTTTGAGAAATTGCGCCAAATTCAAAGTTTTCACATAACTTACTTTTTTAAGGAAAGCAATAGGAGGCAATACTTTTTGACGCACCCTCGTAAGTTGAAAGTGTGAAACATTATTACATTACTATTCTATGAATCCAAGACACTTCTCTCCGAGCAAGGATTCTTTACGTTCTGAAACTTTTGGTGTAGCTCGAACTGAAGGGGCAAGATGATAACCCATATGCGTGACAGTACGTGTCACGGTTTATCGCTATAAATAAAACGTAACGTATATTGAGGATTGAGATGTAAGCACTAATAGCGTATCCATTTCCATTGTTCCTACTTTAAATTAAATCAATCATTGTTTTCTAAAACTTATAACTGTTTTGCCAGCACTCCAGCAGACAACTAAATACATAGGTGGTCTGAAAATTTTCCGAACTAATAAAAAAACAAGACATTTTTTCAGAATTTTATTTTAGTTTTCAACATAGTCTCCTTGTAACTCTACACACTTCTCCCAGCGATGCTCCCATCTCTGTAACCCGTCCAAATAGTACTCGGCGTTTTTCAACATAGTCTCCTTGTAACTCTACACACTTCTCCCAGCGATGCTCTCATCTCTGTAACCCGTCCAAGCAGTACTCGGCGTTTTTCAACATAGTCTCCTTGTAACTCTACACACTTCTCCCAGCGATGCTCTCATCTCTGTAACCCGTCCAAGCAGTACTCGGCGTTTTTCAACATAGTCTCCTTGTAACTGTACACACTTCTCCCAGCGATGCTCTCATCTCTGTAACCCGTCCAAATAGTGCTCGGCGTTTTTCAACATAGTCTCCTTGTAACTCTACACACTTCTCCCAGCGATGCTCTCATCTCTGTAACCCGTCCAAGCAGTACTCGGCGTTTTTCAACATAGTCTCCTTGTAACTCTACACACTTCTCCCAGCGATGCTCTCATCTCTGTAACCCGTCCAAACAGTACTTGGCGTTTTTTCAACATAGTCTCCTTGTAACTCTACACACTTCTCCCAGCGATGCTTCCATCTCTGTAACCCGTCCAAATAGTACTTGGCGTTTTTTCAACATAGTCTCCTTGTAACTCTACACACTTCTCCCAGCGATGCTCTCATCTCTGTAACCCGTCCAAATAGTACTCGGCGGTTTTCAACATAGTCTCCGTGTAACTCTACACACTTCTCCCAGCGATGCTCTCATCTCTGTAACCCGTCCAAACAGTACTTGGCGTTTTTTCAACATAGTCTCCTTGTAACTCTACACACTTCTCCCAGCGATGCTTCCATCTCTGTAACCCGTCCAAACAGTACTCGGCGTTTTTCAACATAGTCTCCTTGTAACTCTACACACTTCTCCCAGCGATGCTCTCATCTCTGTAACCCGTCCAAACAGTACTTGGCGTTTTTTCAACATAGTCTCCTTGTAACTCTACACACTTCTCCCAGCGATGCTCTCATCTCTGTAACCCGTCCAAACAGTACTTGGCGTTTTTTCAACATAGTCTCCTTGTAACTCTACACACTTCTCCCAGCGATGCTTCCATCTATGTAACCCGTCCAAATAGTACTCGGCGTTTTTCAACATAGTCTCCTTGTAACTCTACACACTTCTCCCAGCGATGCTTCCATCTCTGTAACCCGTCCAAACAGTACTTGGCGTTTTTTCAACATAGTCTCCTTGTAACTCTACACACTTCTCCCAGCGATGCTCTCATCTCTGTAACCCGTCCAAACAGTACTCGGCGTTTTTCAACATAGTCTCCTTGTAACTCTACACACTTCTCCCAGCGATGCTCTCATCTCTGTAACACGTCCAAATAGTACTCGGCGTTTTTCAACATAGTCTCCTTGTAACTCTACACACTTCTCCCAGCGATGCTCTCATCTCTGTAACCCGTCCAAACAGTACTCGGCGTTTTTCAACATAGTCTCCTTGTAACTCTACACACTTCTCCCAGCGATGCTCTCATCTCTGTAACCCGTCCAAACAGTACTCGGCGTTTTTCAACATAGTCTCCTTGTAACTCTACACACTTCTCCCAGCGATGCTCTCATCTCTGTAACCCGTCCAAACAGTACTTGGCGTTTTTTCAACATAGTCTCCTTGTAACTCTACACACTTCTCCCAGCGATGCTCTCATCTCTGTAACCCGTCCAAACAGTACTTGGCGTTTTTTCAACATAGTCTCCTTGTAACTCTACACACTTCTCCCAGCGATGCTCTCATCTCTGTAACCCGTCCAAACAGTACTCGGCGTTTTTCAACATAGTCTCCTTGTAACTCTACACACTTCTCCCAGCGATGCTCTCATCTCTGTAACCCGCCCAAACAGTACTTGGCGTTTTTTTAACATAGTCTCCTTGTAACTCTACACACTTCTCCCAGCGATGCTCTCATCTCTGTAACCCGTCCAAACAGTACTTGGCGTTTTTTCAACATAGTCTCCTTGTAACTCTACACACTTCTCCCAGCGATGCTCTCATCTCTGTAACCCGTCCAAACAGTACTTGGCGTTTTTTCAACATAGTCTCCTTGTAACTCTACACACTTCTCCCAGCGATGCTCTCATCTCTGTAACCCGCCCAAACAGTACTTGGCGTTTTTTTAACATAGTCTCCTTGTAACTCTACACACTTCTCCCAGCGATGCTCTCATCTCTGTAACCCGTCCAAACAGTACTTGGCGTTTTTTCAACATAGTCTCCTTGTAACTCTACACACTTCTCCCAGCGATGCTCTCATCTCTGTAACCCGTCCAAACAGTACTTGGCGTTTTTTCAACATAGTCTCCTTGTAACTCTACACACTTCTCCCAGCGATGCTCTCATCTCTGTAACCCGCCCAAACAGTACTTGGCGTTTTTTTAACATAGTCTCCTTGTAACTCTACACACTTCTCCCAGCGATGCTCTCATCTCTGTAACCCGTCCAAACAGTACTTGGCGTTTTTTTAACATAGTCTCCTTGTAACTCTACACACTTCTCCCAGCGATGCTCTCATCTCTGTAACTCGTCCAAATAGTACTCGGCGTTTTTAACATAGTCTCCTTGTAACTCTACACACTTCTCCCAGCGATGTTCCCATCTCTGTAACCCGTCCAAATAGTACTTGACGTTTTTCAACATAGTCTCCTTGTAACTCTACACACTTCTCCCAACGATGCTCCCATCTCTGTAACCCGTTCAAATAGTACAAGGCGTTTTTCAACATAGTCTCCTTGTAACTCTACACACTTCTCCCAACGATGCTCCCATCTCTGTAACCCGTCCAAATAGTACTCGACGTTTTTCAACATAGTCTCCTTGTAGCTCTACACACTTCTCCTAGCGATGTTCTCATCTCTGTAACCCGTCCAAATAGTACTCGGTGTTTTTCAACATAGTCTCCTTGTAACTCTACTCACTTCTCCCAGCGATGTCTGATCTCTGTAACCCGTCCAAACAGTACTTGGCGTTTTTTCAACATAGTCTCCTTGTAACTATACACACTTCTCCCAGCGATGCTCCCATCTCTGTAACCCGTCCAAATAGTACTCGGCATTTTTCTCTGTAAAATAATTGTGCACAAAGGGGATTGTCTCTTCATTTGACGAAAATCTCTGTCCTCCGAGCACAATTTTTAGATGAGGAAACAAAAAGAAGTCACTTGTGGCTAGATCTGGTGAGTCAAGCAGTTCAAACCGTAATTCGTGGATTTTCGCCATTGCAACCGCTGAGATGTGAGACGGTGCGTTCTCTTGGTGAAACAGGATTTCCTTTATCTACAAATGTGGCCGTTTTTCCGCAAGTTCTGCCTTCATCTTGTCAAGTAATGATGTGTATATGCTCCCGTAATGGTTTTTCTTTTTTGAACATAATCGATTAAAATAACTCAATGACTACAAAAAACAGCTTTCATCACTTTCCCAGCCGAAAAACAGTTTTTGCTCTTTTTGGAGCCGGTTCCCCCTTTGCAATTCACTGTTTGGACTGGGTCATATCGGACGGTGAATGAATTGGGTGAAATGTTGCTAAAATGAGACCAGGGTTCATGGAGCTTAAAGTTACCCGACATTCATCTTTCAGGTTAAGGGAAACCCAGGAATAACCTTATCCAGGTAACTCACCCTGACCGAGATTCGAAGTCGGGAGCTCTTGAACGTGAGGTAGACACGCTGCCAACTATGCTACCGAGGTAGGCGTGTATTTTCCTTTAGGGTGTACAATGGTGTATCCAAGTTTCATCTACAGTAATTAATCTGCGCCAAAACTCGGATTTATTGCACCTAAACTGCGCCAACAGAGCGTTGGAAATGTTCATTCGAACACGTTTTTGGTCTAACCCAACGCGCGGGCAGCATTCTCATGTCTAAATGTTGATTTAGTATGTGACAAACACGTTCTTTTGACATGTTCAGAGCGTTTGCTGTCACTCTCGCTTTAATTCGGCGGTCTTCTAGCACTATTTGGTCAACTTTGGCGATGTTTTCGTCGGTAGTTGCAGTTTTTGAAAGTCAGGAACGTTCGTCGTCTCCCAAGTTCCTTCGGCCACGTTTAAATTCAGTTTTTCAAAATTTCACTGTAGTAAATGATGGTGCAGAGTCCTCATACACAGAATCCAACTCATCTTTGATTTGTGCAGGCGTATTGTCTTTCAAAAACAAATATTTATTGACAGCTCGATACTCGATTTTGTCCATTTTCATAAAAACACTTATACCAACTCACTCAAACGACTGTTACATAACAACTGAGCGTCCAAAATGGCTGAAACTTTGGTGAGTAACTGTCAACTGATCGACAGCGAAATTCACTAGTTTTTATTTACGAGTGCTGCCATCATCTTGTTGAGGTCGGAAGCTTTTCAGACCACCCTCGTATGTATGCTAGGAAGTACTAACGTTGAGGGCTCGGGTACGTAGTCTACTGTTTTATTTACTTAAGGGTATGTATGACTGAAATTTTCAAATTCTGAACTAATAATGCTAGCTTTTGCAAATTTACACCATAGGTGTAGTATAATGTAAGCATGTTACAACCTAAATTTAAACCATTTTTCTCCAGAAGTTTAGAAATTATGATAAATTTTGTATGTTTTTTGTTATGTCATTAAAAAGTCCCTTGCGACAAAATATTTTGAATTTTGGTCTAATATTTTAACCCTATGTTCATAATACACATACTTTTTGAAATTGCTCTGGGTTTTTCTGTGTCTCCTTTAGTTTAGGTAACAAAATTTTTTTAATTTACAAGTATTCTTTTTTTGTCTAAAAAACTGTAAGTTTTGTGTTTGAAAATTAAAAATATATGCTTATATACATTTCACAATAAAACCTAGGGCAATTTCTATTCCTCATGATACTCTGAACCTGTGTAGGAAATTTCATGAATGTAGTACAAAAACTGCATCGCAAGGAGCATTTTACAGGAAGAAAAATGCTGAAAATATGAACATTGAGAAAACAGCGATTAAAGATTTGATTGCATAACTCACATTAAAATCCACCAGGCTGATAGGTTGGACCCTCAGATTTCTTTTTCCTCTCCTCTGTTGCTGCTTTTTCTTCTTTAGATGTTGCTTTTCTTCTGCACAACTTAGCTTCTTGCTTTGCAGGATACGAGTCTGATCTCGATGCACTGAAGTTTTCCTTGCTGAGTCTAACTACACTTTCACTTCTGATATTTTGCTGCAGCTCCAATGACTTAAGACTACTCATGTTAAACTCACTGATGCTTTTAATAACAGCAAGATCCAATTTTTGTTTTGATTTGAAAACTTCCTTTGGGCACTTATTCCATTTGACACGATGCAAAGATTCATTGGCATTCTGTGTTCTTCCTGTTTTGCACCTCTCTAGTAATGTTGTAGAAGCCAGCCTCTGATATATTGGCAACATTTTAGCAACTATTTTGTCTGAAAGCCTTATTTTTCTTTTCTTGAATTGAAAATTTAAGAACGGAAAACAGAGAAAGAATGTGGATGTAGGCAAAAGAGGGCGTGACTCTGACAGAGTTTAAAGGCCACCGACATTTAAATAAGCATTTAAAAATGGCGTCCGGAGGCAAATTATGCATTTTTCACATTCGGGAATGTCTAAATTATTTTATAGAATTAAAATAAAAAAGTCGTTATTTTCATGATTTTCATGAAATTTCAGTCATACATACCCTTAAGTAACATGCATAAAATAAGCAGCAGTTTTCTATATTATAATTAGAAGACAACGTGAAAGTGGCAGGCGGAGAACCTGATCTCCACATAAACATAGAACATAAAAAGTGATTAACCGTAGGACATTTATACGAAATACAAATGCATCTGTGGATGTGAAGTCAAAATGCTTTATCCTGCTTTGGATAATGTTCAAACAATTCCGAAGCATCCCTAGTTTTGGAGCGAAATGCGGTTGGTATCCCTGTACACGCCTGTGTTTAATGTGCAACTGTCGGAAATGTCTTATTGTATGTCTGTTACATCGTTCAGTGCTGTATTGAAAAGAATATTACAGAATTAGATGAGCAATGCGCGAAACTCAAAGAAACCTTTATACCAAATGATGCAGGTGATGAACGTGGAACCCACACTTGGTATTACGTGGTTTAAATATGGCCAGACAGAAGTTAAAGGTGACCTCCGTGCAGGACCCTCGCTCATATCAGGTTGTGTGCCCTAATCGAAGACTGGCTGTCCGAGAGATTGCAGTAGAATCATGTCACGATATCTTGTCACAGACGTTTGCCGCCAAGTTCATCCCACGGCTCGCAATCTGTAAAGAGCTTTAGGATCGTGCATATGAGAACGAGATGCCCCTTAAGAGAATCATAACTAGTGATGAGACGTGGGTCTCTGGTTATAATGTTGAGATCAAGGTTCAGTCTTCACAATGGATTGGGAAAGATCATGCTGATAGTTTTTTTACTTTGAAAGATTAGTTAATCATGAATTCGTGCCGCAGGGACAAACTGTTAATCGATGTTACTATTGAGAACTGTTGCTACGCCTGCAAAAAAACTGTGAGAAGCATATACTGAAATGTGGCGAGACAATTCATTACAATAATGCACCCGCACATTCAACCCTGTTGGTACATAAAAATCAAATCACTGTGCTGCCTCATCCTCCATACTGTACAGGCAGATATGGCCACTGCGGAATTTTTTATTTACAAACTTGAAAACGCCTTTGAAAGAACTAAGATTTGCAATGATAGACGAGATAGAAAGAGATGTACTAAGATTGCTTCCGGAAGTGGAAACGGAACGGTGTATCAATTGTAGAGGAGAAACGATAAACAAGTAAAAGGTAACAGTAGATAAATTCTGTGGACAAAGTTCCGGAATTTTTTAAGAGACCTCATACAAGTATTGCATCATCAATTCACCATCCGATAGACTAATAATGTAAGAGCAGTAATATGTTGAAAACACAGAGATCAGAGTAAGTCATGTTGTTTTTATTTTATATTAAGTCCAGTAAAGGCACTCTGTAATGACGTGATCATGCAATATCCGTAGGTGTAGCAAGCGGTTATAGAAAGTACCTTTCACAAAAGACACCACGGAATTTTCCTCGAATTTCACGCTACGGTTGTAAACATCTTATCTTTCCTTATTACCTGGCAACTTCTTCCGCACCTTCGTGTTGCAGTTAAGTCTAAACACAAGGGGCAAACAATGTATTTCATTATATACGTTGTATGCTCGCCAAAGCGCAAGAAAAAACTGAATAGCGCTGCTATATACATATGGTCTTTACCCTCAAATTTTCATAAGTGAATATAAAAATTATTCTTATCAAACCTTTTTATTTTTCCGACCACTTCATTTTAAATGACGTATACTGGCTCATGTTGAGGTAGACATTAAAAATGTCCAAAAATCGAATTATCTAGTTAAGTACTTTCCACCTCTCTCTCTCTGTACCGTAGCTGGTGGCATGTCTGCCTCAAGTTTAACTCCCGAGTTCAAATCTCGATCAATGTGATAAGGTTTTTTTTCAGAAGTTCTCCCTTATCCTCAAAGATGAATGTCTGGTAACTCTAAGCTCTATGTACCGTGGACTCATCTGACTATCATTTCATTCATCGCCCGATATGACTTAACGTTGAAGGTTTCCTCTTATCCTGAAAGATGAATGTCTGGTAACTCTAAGCTCTATGTACCCTGTACTTATTTGAACATCATTTCATTCATCGTCCGATATGACTTAACGTTGGAGGTTTTCTCTTATCCTGAAAGATGAATGTTTCGTAACTCTAAGCTCTATGTACCCTGTACTCATTTGAACATCATTTCATTCATCGTCCGATATGACTTAACGTTGGAGGTTTTCTCTTATCCTGAAAGATGAATGTTTCGTAACTCTAAGCTCTATGTACCCTGTACTCATTTGAACATCATTTCATTCATCGTCCGATATGACTTAACGTTGGAGGTTTTCTCTTATCCTGAAAGATGAATGTTTCGTAACTCTAAGCTCTATGTACCCTGTACTCATTTGAACATCATTTCATTCATCGTCCGATATGACTTAACGTTGGAGGCTTTCTCTTATCCTGAAAGATGAATGTCTGGGAACTCTAAGCTCTGTGTACCCTGTACTCATTTGTACATCATTTCATTCATTGTCCGATATGACTTAACGTTGGAGGTTTTCTCTTATCCTGAAAGATGAATGTCTGGTAACTCTAAGCTCTGTGTACCCTGTACTCATTTGTACATCATTTCATTCATTGTCCGATATGACTTAACGTTGGAGGCTTTCTCTTATCCTGAAAGATGAATGTCTGGGAACTCTAAGCTCTGTGTACCCTGTACTCATTTGCACATCATTTCATTCATTGTCCGATATGACTTAACATTGGAGGCTTTCTCTTATCCTGAAAGATGAATGTCTGGTAACTCTAAGCTCTGTGTACCCTGTACTCATTTGTACATCATTTCATTCATCGTTCGATATGACTTAACGTTGGAGGTTTTCTCTTATCCTGAAAGATGAACGTCTGGTAACTCTTAGCTCTATGTACCCTGTACTCATTTAAACATCATTTCATTCATCGTCCGATATGACTTAACGTTGGAGGTTTTCTCTTATCCTGAAAGATGAATGTGTGGTAACTCTAAGCTCTATGTAGCCTGTACTCATTTGTACATCATTTCATTCATCGTCTGATATGACTTAACGTTGGAGGCTTTCTCTTATCCTGAAAGATGAATGTGTGGTAACTCTAAGCTCTATGTACCCTGTACTCATTTGAACATGATTTCATTCATCGTCCGATATGACTTAACGTTGGAGGTTTTCTCTTATCCTGAAAGATGAATGTCTGGTAACTCTAAGCTCTATGTACCCTGTACTCATTTGAACATAATTTCATTCATCGTCCGATATGACTTAACGTTGGAGGTTTTCTCTTATCCTGAAAGATGAATGTCTGGTAACTCTAAGCTCTATGTACCCTGTACTCATTTGAACATGATTTCATTCATCGTCCGATATGACTTAACGTTGGAGGTTTTCTCTTATCCTGAAAGATGAATGTTTCGTAACTCTAAGCTCTATGTACCCTGTACTCATTTGAACATCATTTCATTCATCGTCCGATATGACTTAACGTTGGAGGCTTTCTCTTATCCTGAAAGATGAATGTCTGGGAACTCTAAGCTCTGTGTACCCTGTACTCATTTGTACATCATTTCATTCATTGTCCGATATGACTTAACGTTGGAGGTTTTCTCTTATCCTGAAAGATGAATGTCTGGTAACTCTAAGCTCTGTGTACCCTGTACTCATTTGTACATCATTTCATTCATTGTCCGATATGACTTAACGTTGGAGGCTTTCTCTTATCCTGAAAGATGAATGTCTGGGAACTCTAAGCTCTGTGTACCCTGTACTCATTTGCACATCATTTCATTCATTGTCCGATATGACTTAACATTGGAGGCTTTCTCTTATCCTGAAAGATGAATGTCTGGTAACTCTAAGCTCTGTGTACCCTGTACTCATTTGTACATCATTTCATTCATCGTTCGATATGACTTAACGTTGGAGGTTTTCTCTTATCCTGAAAGATGAACGTCTGGTAACTCTTAGCTCTATGTACCCTGTACTCATTTAAACATCATTTCATTCATCGTCCGATATGACTTAACGTTGGAGGTTTTCTCTTATCCTGAAAGATGAATGTGTGGTAACTCTAAGCTCTATGTAGCCTGTACTCATTTGTACATCATTTCATTCATCGTCTGATATGAC
Organism: Mantis religiosa; assembly: GCA_030765055.1. Classification (NCBI taxonomy): domain Eukaryota; kingdom Metazoa; phylum Arthropoda; class Insecta; order Mantodea; family Mantidae; genus Mantis; species Mantis religiosa. The sequence continues at coordinate 15,900,121 of CM060952.1, forward strand.
TTAACGTTGGAGGCTTTCTCTTATCCTGAAAGATGAATGTGTGGTAACTCTAAGCTCTATGTACCCTGTACTCATTTGAACATGATTTCATTCATCGTCCGATATGACTTAACGTTGGAGGTTTTCTCTTATCCTGAAAGATGAATGTCTGGTAACTCTAAGCTCTATGTACCCTGTACTCATTTGAACATAATTTCATTCATCGTCCGATATGACTTAACGTTGGAGGTTTTCTCTTATCCTGAAAGATGAATGTCTGGTAACTCTAAGCTCTATGTACCCTGTACTCATTTGAACATGATTTCATTCATCGTCCGATATGACTTAACGTTGGAGGTTTTCTCTTATCCTGAAAGATGAATGTCTGGTAACTCTAAGCTCTATGTACCCTGTACCCATTTGAACATCGTTACACTCATCGTCCGATATCACTTAACGTCATATGTATATATACATATAAGTTTATATATATATATATATATATATATATATATATAAACTTACTACAGAGGGGAATTTAAAAACTAATTTATGTAAATGCTGTCAAAGCGTTTGTCATTTCTAAAATATTCCATTGCACATTTAAGTTTGTTTAGCTTTTAAACTCCGGTATATGTTACAACGTTTAAATCTGTAATCCCTGCATCTTGCACGGTATTGGCTGCCAAATAATAAGCAAGTTCTGTTTCAGTTTCATAACAAAATGATAAGGTTTAGTTAGTTTTCAGTAATGTTGGTATTGCCCAGTCTAGTTATGTCGTACATTACCATCATCGGCTTTTCCTTGATTAACTAATTTCTTTCGTGCGAAGTTCATCGAGAAGAGATAGAAATAGCATAAAAGTTACAATTTATGGTAATCATTACGTAATGACGTGCATTTCACCTGAACTCTATGATAAACAAGAACAGCTGCTAAGCGTTACGTAAGATTACGTCATCGCACATAACTTGTTCTGTTATCTGTGATTAGTCGGAAGGAGGAGAGAAATGAAAGTAGCCGGAATTGAGCTAAGCACTTCTTAAGTCGTCTTGGTTTGTTTGTTTCTTCCTTCAGTTTGCTGTATCTCGAGGTTACTTTCTCTGCATTACTAAGAACCACCAAGTTAAAGCAGAGAGAGGGGAAAGAAAACACTTTCTCCTGACAGAGGTCGCCCTTGCTTCCGTGTCACAGATTGGGATTCCCTTTACCTCCACTTCATTAGTTACAATATATATCGGACTTCTTATAAGTTGTTATCAGACTATTTAATACGTGAAAACTAGAAGTTAACAACAGTGAAACAACAAAACATACTATTTAAAATATAATTATTGTTACAAACTTCACTTATCTATTAAAAAAATTGATAAAAGTTTTACACAATTCAAGAGACTGGCTTTGCAAAAATTCTTTACATCGACAATCAACGTTTACTTCATTGTTATTGTTACTGCTGGTAAATGTAGGGGAATTTAATAAATAATACAAATACATTATTAATGCTGTTTGGTTTTAATAAAGTTTATACATAAAAATATTGAAAATTTTAAATATAAAAAGATGTAAATGTTTCTAACTTTAAAAAATAAAAGATTACTATAATTTTAAAAAATAAACTTTCCAACAATTTTAGAAAGTTTAGAATAACTTTGCTTCTTCAAAATAAATATAATATAAGCAGATTTCTACATTCCTCTATAAAAGATAAAATTTCCGATGGTAAAAATCAATTGCAGCCAGATTTACATTGGAAAGACTGACGAAACGTAATTTCGAAACCAGAACGAGAGAACATTTTCGTAACATTGAGTATAAACAAACTGATACATCGGCCGTAACAGATCACTTTTGGTCATTTAACCATGAAATAAATCCCGAAGTTAAATTACACTGGGCAACAAAAAAAAAAATAATTTTTGAATGTTTCGAGCACTTCATGAGGCAATCCCTACTAATTTTGGGTTGAGAAAAACAAATATGACAATGAAAAAATTTTATTAGTTCGTTTCTATGAAAAGAATACATTTTAATCACTTACATATTAAAAACAATGAAAGTGCATTTGATTCTTTTAACTGGTAATTACATGCTAAGAGTTCTAAATTGCTGGAAAAATACTTCGCAGATAGTCGTGTCTAAAGAGAATCGTGTGGTGGCCTATTGACTTCGTCGTCTTTTAGCTTGCCTCTTGTGATGGAGTTCCGCAGAATCCCTATACAAAGACCAACAGTAATCCGCAAACATTACTTCATTCCAACGACCCTGATATCTTTGTTCCATAACAGAAATGTCCTGATGGAATCTCTCCCCATGTTCATCACTAACAGCTCCACAACTAGGAGGGAAAAAGTCTATGTGGGAGTGAAGAAAATGGATCTTAAGGGATATGTTGCATCCAAGGTTACGGTATATTTGCAGGAGTACTGTCACCAAATGCTTGTAGTTGTCTTCTCTTTTGTTGTCTAAACATCCATGAACAACGCCCTTGAAGGCTTCCCAAGCTTCTTTTACCTTCCCCTCCAAAATTTGGTCAAATGCAGGATCCTTTACAAGTTCTCTTATTTGTGGTCCGACTAAAATTCCTTCGTTAACTTTTGCATCACTTCATTTCCAAAATTTCTCTCTGATGTACTTAAAGGCCTGTCCTTTTCGGATCATAGCTTTGACAAAATTTTTCATCAAACCCGGCTTGATATGCAGGGGTAGAAGAACCTCTTTTGGGTCCAAAAGAGGCTTGGCAACGGCATTTCTCTTGCTAGGGTGAAGATTTCTTGCAGGCCAGTCTTCTTTAATGTAATGCAATTTCTCATCTCTACTGTCCCACATACATAAAAAGCAGCAATGCTTTGTGTAACCCAGTTGCATTCCTAAGAGTGTGGTAAATTTAAAAATGAAATGTCACTTTATCTTCAAAACAAGAGCTAATCTATCATTTTAAGGTTATTTTTTAATTAAGCATTTGGAAATACATGTAAATTCACTATTTTTAAGCCCCAAACATTTTCATTGGTGCCCAGTGTTATTAAAACAATTAAATATTCCGATAGATTTAATAGTTTGGAAGAAAATATTTATTTAAAAAATATAAATTGCGTCATGAAATTTGAAATACCGCCAACTGATTATGTTTTTAAGTAAGTTTCATTTGTAAAGTTTGGTAGTAAATACAAAAATAGTACAACATCTAGCGGCAGTAACGGTGACAACGAAGGAAACAGTGACTGACGATGCAAAGCAGACTCCCCTTGGTACATCCCCAATCTAGTTATCCGACGAGATCTACGTATCCCCACAGTAACAGACTACATCCATACCCTTTCACGCTCCTTCTATCAAAACCTCTCCCACAACTTCAACTCCCTCATCCGCGGTCTAGATGAGTACGACATCGATCCTGGAGAGTGCTACAAACGTCCGAGGCTGCTTCTAGACACATAAAATAACACATCGGATGGCTTATATATAAATCCAACCTCATCTCCTGCCGCATATTATCCTTCCTTACAGAAAACCTCCACTGCCAGTAGAGGGCCTAACCCTGGTCTAGCTTGAGACCGAAGGTCTGACACATTCAGATCTATGTCCAATCGTGATGGTGACGATGCAAAGGATTTTTACGAAACTTGTCTCTTGAATTTTGTAGAAACTGCATCAATTTTCTTAAAAGGTAATTGAATAAAATAACTGTGAAAAATAATTACATCTTATGTACTATTTACTACTTGTTTCTGTCACTAATGTCAAATTTATTTCCTTCTCTTCCTTACTCATTTTCCTCAGCCTTATTCCTCACAAAACCTAGTTCCTTACATCTATCATTTTTTGTCGTCTACCACGTATGGTAAGTTGGTAAAAATAACGACATTATATCAGATAGCGACCAGCTCTTTAAAAAATTTGAAGTCTACTGCATTCCATTGTAACTACAATAAGATAATGTTTATCTTGAAGTAGATACAGCAATAAGTGTTTATACAAGAGTAGAGAAAGTCATGTATATAAAACATTTGACTATCACTTAAAGTCTACTGTATTCCCTTGTAACTACAATAAGATAATGTTTATCTTGAAGTAGAGAGAGCAATAAGTGTTTGTACAAGAGTAGAGAAAGTCATGTATATAAAACATTTGACTATCACTTAAAGTCTACTGTATTCCCTTGTAACTACCATAAGATAATGTTTATCTTGAAGTAGAGAGAGCAATAAGTGTTTGACAACAGTAGAGAAAGTCATGTATATAAAACATTTGACTATCACTTAAAGTCTACTGTATTCCCTTGTAACTACAATAAGATAATGTTTATCTTGAAGTAGATAGAGCAATAAGTGTTTGTACAAGAGTAGAGAAAGTCATGTATATAAAACATTTGACTATCACTTAAAGTCTACTGTATTCCCTTGTAACTACAATAAGATAATGTTTATCTTGAAGTAGATAGAGCAGTAAGTGTTTGTACAAGAGTAGAGAAAGTCATGTATATAAAACATTTGTCTATAACTTAAAGTCTACTGTATTCCCTTAACATTTGACTTATTTATTAACCTGGCAACAAGCTTAGTGTCCACGTTGCGTTTGCGATAACTTTTCTATGTAAGTGAGACTTAATGGTTGTGTTATGTTTTGCAGATAGACGATCGTGGTTGTACAGAGCGTTTTGTTCTGGGGGCATCAACCCATGTGATCCGGACAATCCACGGGACAATAAGGAGCATGCCATAATGGCCTACTTCAGAGACAAGTTTGCTCCTCTACTAGCACTCTGGCCCTTCAAACTTCTTGTGGTCGCTGTATTTGCGTTGTACATCGCAGGAGCCTGTTACGGCATTATGGGTATAGAGGAAGGTCTGGAGCGACGTAAGCTGTCCCGAGAGGATTCCTATTCCGTCGAGTTCTACGACAGAGAAGATTTTTACTTCAGGGAGTTTCCATACAGAATACAGGTAAGTTTACATGTCTCATTTCCCCCAACAATGGAGTCACAGGAAACCCAACAGGAATTCATCATGCAGGCTACAAGAGTCATGAAGGAAATTTGAGGTTTTGTCTCATTTGTACAGCCTCCATTAATTTCTATTGTCATTTTGGGGACTTTGACTTGAGCAACAATTTTATATTTGAACCCTTACACATGCCGATGGTTTTTATGTGTACTTTAAAGCAACAGCTTTTAGGTAGATTTACGAACATGTAAAAGAACTCAAGCTATTCGAAATTCCGGATATGAATTTTATAGCATCGCTAACAAAGTATTCAGTACTTTTATTTGCTGTAATGCAGTTTTCTTTAGTTGATTTTATTTATGTTTCCTTTCTGTACAACGTTCGTAGAAGGATTACAAACTGAAAATGTGATACTTGAAATACACATTTTGAGGTCTCTTGGAAAATTCAAATTCTCGGTACAGTTGAAATGTCCACACACTGCACTAGATCTCCGTTCACTGACTAGCACTGACTCTCTTATTTATATCCTAACCATCGTTTCTCGAAAGTTACCAACGCTTCACGGTCTTTTACAATGCAGCTGGAACGTTCAGACTATCTCTGACTCTTTTTCTCTCTGTTGCTCTCTCTCTCTCTCTCTCTCTCTCTCTCTCTCTCTCTCTCTCTCTCTCTCTCTCTCTCTCTCTCTCTCTCTCTCTCTCTCTCTCTCTCTCTCTCTCTCTCTCTCTCTCTCTCTCTCTCTCTCTCTCTCTCTCTCTCTCTCTCTCTCTCTCTCTCTCTCTCTCGGCAAGCGATAGCACTGCGCCCATGCGCTGGCCGCTTTATCTGTATGTTTGTTTACTGCCCGCGCACGGCCCGGCAGCAACTCAACAATGACCTGATGACACTGCTCCCTCCTCAAGGCTGATCATCCCGAACAGCACCATCGTAACGGGCCACACGATCCAGGTGTACCACCAACATCTTCCCTCGGGGCACCTTTTGGATGTGGTAGAGCACGTCGTTAATCCTCTTCACCACCCGGTACGGACACTGGCAACATAGAAACAGATCCATTTTTTTAAAAATGTCTATATCCATTTTTTTTTTAAATGTCTATAATGTCTATAAAATATTCTTCCATGCTTATTATCTCTTTTTCAATCTTGTTTCTGGCAAATCACATGCATCAGGCTATAACTTTTCCCATGACTTTATCAAAGTTTCTCTTCCAATCTGGTGCCAAGCAGGTGAGGTGAGTGTAATGAATTCGCCCGCTGGCAAGAGAATTTGAGTAATGTACCTAATGAGAGTAGCAATTTATCATATGTAAAACAAGTCTTCATTTACTACACTAAACAACATAATTTTCTTTTTCAAAACTGGTTCGAGTTATCCGGACATGCAGGTTAAAGAGGTCCAAGTTAACAAGGTTTTACACAGATAAAGGAATAAGCAGTTTAATATTTTGTTAAAGAATGCGTAGAAAAAATTATGTCATTGTAGATAAGATTTTTATTGTTAAACACTCCCATGAACTCCCACATTCATTTTAATAATGGATATTAATCATTTCTTCACACTAGCCATGTGTAAGCTAAGGTTTTGGATACATAGTTAAACTTAAAAATTCAATGCCATGGCCAAGATTTGAACCATGGATCTGGTTTCCATGTAGTTGCTCTTACCTGTTGAGCTACCATGGCCAACGTGCCATCCTGACATTAAATTCTCCAATTGACTCATATATTTTGCTGGTAAACCACAAGGGGCTCTCGTATTTGAGATACACCGTTTGTGGCGACTTAATGTTGTAAGTACTTGAGTCCCAGGCTTCATCATTTAACTCTTATTATTTATGTTAATTGATGAATATTAATCGTGCCTTCACAACTAGCCGTATACAGGCTATTGGATATATAGAGTCAAAGTGAAAAATTCAATGCCACGGCTGGGATTTGAACCACGGATCTCCTGGTTTCTGTCCAGTCACTCTTACCCATTGAGCTAATATGGCCCCTGTGGGTATTTTCCTTGATCTCACAAAGGCATTTGATCTTGTAGACCATAGCATTCTACTGGATAAGTTGCATGCAGTTGGTATTAGAGGAATATGTTACGAATGGTTCAGATCATATCTGGAACGTAGACGTCAATTTGTACAGCTAGACTATGTGGATAAAAACTTAGGTATAATTCAAAGTAAAACATCCACAGAGAAAATAGTACAGCAAGGTGTGCCCCAGGGTTCAATATTGGGCCCATTTTTATTTCTCTTATATATTAATGATTTAGGTCTAGGTTTAAATAAAATGGGCGAGAACATCAATTTGACACTCTTTGCGGATGATACCAGCATATTAATGACTGGGAAAACCTCGAATGAGGTATTAAGCTATAATAATACTTTTAATACAAAAATTGTCAATTGGTTTTTAAAAAATAAGCTAAAAATAAATGAAGAGAAATCAGTAGCTATAGGCTTTCACCACAAACTAAATAACACTGCTCAATTCCCAAGTATATATTTAGGGAATAAATCACTACTTTATGAATCAAATACCAAATTTCTAGGAATATGGTTAGATGAACACTTAAAATGGGAAAAACAAATTCAGCAACTAGAATTGAAACTAAGCAGAATTACATTCGTTATTAAATCAATGAGGGAGTCTGTAAACACAAATGTGTTGAGAATTATTTATTTTGCTTATTTTCATTCTGTAATGTCTTATGGTATACTTAGCTGGGGAAATGCTAAAGATGTATCAAAAATATTTAGACTGCAGGAAAGGGCTATTCGTTATATAGTAAATATTCCTTTCACCACCAGCTGTAAACCATATTTTAAACTACTAAAAATACTTCCATTACCCTGTGTGTATATATATGAAGCTCTAGTTAGGACAAGAATTGTACTTGCTCAATTTGAAACAAATTTGCAGATACATACACATAATACAAGAAGTATATCAGATCTACGCATTATAAGCCACAATACACCTTTATTCACACATAGCTTCGAACATAAAGCAGTATTATTATATAACAAACTACCCGATGGCATTAAAAGTATAACATCGGAAAAAAGGTTTAAACTGACTGTAAAATCATTTTTAAGAGAAGGTTGCTATTATTCAGTGGAAGAATACTTAAAACATGGTCAACATATCAATGCTTCCTAAAATGATGTTTGTGAATAAATACCTGTGCAACTTCGGAGATGATACTTGTAATATTCAGAAAAGCTGTAAAAAATATCCTACTAAAAGTAATGTCACAGACAACAGATGAGTTTCTAAGAAGTAAAATTAAATAATAAAGTAAATATTGATTTTTTTGGGGGGTAAAAATTATGTCTCTTACAGCCTAGTTCTTAAAAATGTAATACATTAAACTATTATGTGACCTAAGTTGCATTATTCTTAATTACTATTTGTATTATTATTCTGTTAATTACTACTGCATTAATTTAATCACTATTGTATTATTTAATTGCTATTGTATTATTCATAATTGTAGTACTCATAAGAAATGTATTATTCTTATGGGTACAAATTTGACGAAGCCATGAATATTGTATATTCTATCTATTCATGTCCAAAGTCTGCAGAGGATAGGGTATGATTCTGATTCCAGCTAGGAATTGCACCCAGGGTCATAGAGGCAGTCAGAATTAGTATGTCTTTTCTTGGCAAAATAATGTCAACCTTCAGGAACTCTGTTCTCATTTGAAAGAAATGATTTCAAATACATACAGAGTGTGCTTTACCCAGCATCACGTCGCTCTAAGTGAATCAGTTAGTCCCTAGGTTGTGGATTGTGTTCCGCATGGACATTTATTAGGAACACTGTTAGTACTTACATAAGTATTGCATACATTGTAATTGTTTGTTTACATAACACAGTTTGGCAATAAATATACAGTCATATTCAGTACCGGGAGATTATTTAAGCCAGAAATGTTGTTTTAAAACAATAATTTAAAAGCTTACTTATGAAACATTTGTCCATACAGCAGTTGTTGTGTATGAGTACTGATTTGCTTTAATTCAGTCTATTGTATCGTTGCCTTTACGTTTGTTACAGGTGGTGATCAGTGGAGATCTCAACTACTCAGATCCACAAGTACAGGCTCAGGTGGAGAATCTAACTCAGACATTTGAGAACACAAGCTACATATCATCACCCCTGTACACGGAGTCCTGGCTAAGATCATTTGTGGGATATGTGCATCGTAACCAAGACTTTCTCAATGTTTCCATAGATACAGAAGAAAGCTTCATTCAAACACTTAAAGAGGTATACAACAACTTTGTCATAAACTCAAATGGGGTTTATTAACACTATTCCTTGAATACATTATATAAATACAGTACAGTACAGTACACGTAAGATGAGTTCTGGATTTATGGTGTGGTGCGGGCAGAGGGGAAGAAGTGAGAGCTAACACTCTTTTGTTTCTGCAATGTGGTCAACCTTGAAAAATACAGTTCACAAGTAACATTGCATCCTCTGAAAACATTCCTTAGTCTTGCCCATGCCAGCTCACTTGCATTCAGATCACACTTATATGTAATGTGTCAGTTATAATAATGTGTCCCCTTTTGAGAGCCATAACATCCACAAATGTTCATACAAATATAAATCATTTTCAAGTAAATGCTGATGTACCACACTCGTAACAAGGATAAACTGATAATTCGAGCGCACCAAATGAGCCTTTATGAAGAAAGCTTTAACTACAAAGTGATAATGTTATATAATAAACTTCCAAATTCATTTAAACAAGCTGCATCATTAAAACACTTTAAGAATAAGGTTAAGAAATGTTTGCATGTACACTGTTTTTATACGGTTAATAAATTTTTAGAACTATAACCATGTAAATGAGCACTGGGAGCTTAGTACATTCACAAATCTGTAATATTTATATTATGACATTTCTTGTAGTAAATTAGTCTATGCAAATACCACATGAAACCATAGAAGAGCTGCTTACTGTGTATATTGTATGTAATCAATTTGACCTTATGTATATACTGTATTTATACACTTTGACATGTCTCATAACATGTATATGTTGTCAAGGACGAACTAAAATTCTAATTCTAACATACATTTGTTGCTAATTAACCTCAAAATTGATCAAAACGAAATATGGCGGACATGATGAAGCTTAGCGTATTAGCCACTAGATGTCAGTGTATAACGCATTTCAAATTTCAAAGTTGTCATCTATGTTTACGGAGTTAAACGAAACTTACCGAATGAGGACTTGGAACCTGATTGTTCTTCTTATCGCGTGCATATAGTACTAGAGCTTGGATTTATGAGTATATGCATGCATCTGTGCACTAAGAATCTGCTAAAAATGCTCTAAAAACTTAATAATATGCAAATAAAATAAACACCTTTCTGATAATTATTAATCTTGAAGTAATGAAATAGTAAATTCTTAAACACAACCACTAATTAGTTAATATTTATTAGTCTCTCTTTCAGCATATTTTCTTTTGTCACTAAAATGTTTAATTGCTATGAGCAGCTGTTTTGTAGATGTTGCATTATCTATTCTTTTTGTGAGGGCACCTGTAACAATATTATAAAAATAATATGGGTTTGAAATCTTTTTAAACCACTTTTCAAACTCTAAAAATACTTTAGCTCCACTTACATTTAAAATTAGGACATGTTTCGAGGAATACATGTCCTCATCATCAGCTGATGTTCGACTCTGAGTCTGCTAGCTTTCTATAGTCACCTGACGTGCACACGAGCCCTCTAGTGATGGGCTGTGACCTTACATGCTCTCGTTGGAACAACATTTCGTTACACACACCACAATATTACCGTCCTGTCACTGGTCTTACCAGTGTCATCCCATATATATCCATTTGTTCTATTTGTTTTCTTCAATAAATGACATCCAGGTGGGTTTTCTCTAGATTTTCTGGTTTCCCCACATCTGACCCCAAGCACTGATTTGTAACTCCTCCACACAAAGAGATGATAATACAATTTGGTTTTTATCTCAGGCTCTGCCAAGTATTACTGACCAATGTCACATATGCAGCATATGAATGAATATTGTGTTACGACTTCATTGCAACATCAAAAATAAATACACAACATTTTAAATCAATCAAATCTTTACTTTTGAAGTTAAATTATGTAAAATTAATTACATATTTCTACATGCTTTACATGCTTTCTAATTGCTTTACAATTTTAAACCTAGACTAAACAAAGGTTTATATTTAAAAAGAAGTTTAACACCAAATCCAACTTATAAACAAGCTCCTACTTAATATAACTAGCATAGAAATCAGTTTTCACATTCCAATGAAATGATCCTACAGATCCTTTGTTTGGATGTGTGGCTGACTTAATCGGAATATTCTTGACAGCTGGAAGCATGCTGATTGCTGGCAGAATCGGATATTCATAGTCACTTAACTAATTCAGAGCGTATAGATTTTTCAAGCAGATTACATCTACAACAATCACGTACTTCTGTTATAGAAATGTTGACAATTATGCTGTCACCACACATCTCTCATACTTTTTAAGAAAATTTACATTAACACTCAGTAATTCTTCATGGTTATACAAATGAAACCATGCTTTATCCTAAAAAATATAAAGGCCAATAAAATAATTCATTATTATATAGAACTCAACAGCAGAAATAAACTCTGCAGACATTAAATGAATGGTTGCAATTCCTGAACTACATTTATCCTACATTTTACAAAATGCCTGATTCCTGTGCAAGCGTTCTAACGGATTTCTTTAGACTTTTCTCCAATATCATTAAGCTTTTCTTTTGTAAAAACATGGCGATTTACTTTAAGTTTGTTAAAAAGTAGATCCTAAGTCTATTCACAGGTTTTTGAAATGCTTCTCTGTGAACCACAGCTGGAAATCTGTGGCAAGAGTTTGTTGTTACACTTTGTAACAAAAGACCAAAAAATTTCACCTTCAAACTTCGTTATTTGTCATTAAATCATTAGCTCAATGTTAACGTACAATCAGCCTTTCTTTTACACAAATACAAAACTTCTCTACATTGTTCCTTTAAGTCTCTATTAGCATGTCCCCTTTGTATACACAGGTCCACCTCTATCACAGAACTATACAACACACTCACATGCTAACTGCTTCGTTGCCAGTTGCACAGCTCGGCGATCCTTCATGTGCAGTCACACTTTCTGACTCATGACCTGCTTCCTGCACCATTCCATCATCCGTCGACTCTTTACTACAGAGCTTGGAATGTACCACACTCAGCTTGAAGCACCCCACTAATACTCCCTATACTACGGCATTGCATTGCATTTATATATTTGCTGGGTGTGATAGATCTTTAAGGAACTAGAAACTTCTTGAGTAACAGTCACAAAAGGTCTTTTGCATAGTAATAACTAGGACCAGGAAGTTGTTGACCTAAAAGTTCTCTAAAAATGAGCTATAAAATGCCCTTAAAATATAAAAAAAAATTACACATAAAACATAAAAAATGACCTAACAAAAATTAACAATTTCTTTCATAATAATAAATTAATAACTGTCACAGAAAAATAAGGAATATATGGTTCGAATAACCGCATTTTAATATTTGGAGCTTTATCTTTGAAATACATAGTTCGGGTTGGCGCTTTCAAAAATATTTTCTCTGTGGAAATTAGTGTATCTAGTTCTGGAAATGTTGATGTGACCTGTTCCGCCATGATGAATTCGATGAAAAGCATGGGCCAAACATGTGACATGCACCATCTTACTGTAAAATAATTGGATAGATTTTGCTGCCTTTACCATGTAAGGCGCTGCATCTGTTACGAAGAGGAGCACATTGTCATGCTGTATTCCACTAGGCCACAATAAACACCTGGATTTATCGAACAGTTTGCATATCTGACAGTGGTTAACAGCTTCCATAACCTCTAAGGTTAGAAGAAACATTTGTCCGGCAGTCGTAGCTTCTAGCACACCATTGGCCACATAACACCCCTCTGAATCAGTTGTCTCATCAATTGATACATAATTTTTTTTTACCCACTCAAACATTCACATATTTGGTTTAATATGTCTTCATAACAATTTTGTAAGTAACTTTTATGCACTGTTGATTAATTTGGAACTGTATGATCAGTGTGACGTTCAAGAAAACCTCGTAATTTGGAATTAATTTTCCTAGCGGAATATTTGCACTAACAAACACTTTGCATAATTCTTTATGAAAGGAGGATGACTTGTTACACGACGTTGAAGCCGTTTCTTTTAACAGTAACTGAGAAACTTGTCTTTTTTTTTTTTCACATTTTGAAGAGCTCGCAAATGTTTTTCTGTGGATACAATCCACACGTATTGCATGATGTAATTAGCGATTCCTCGAATTGATGCATCATAAATTCATCAGCACTGTTAGGATGCTGACCTGTGTTAATTACATGTTTACAACACTTCATATAAAATATATAAATGAACTTTTAATCACAGATTATTTTAAAATTCCCCAAAAACCCCATGGGTCAGGGTCAGGTCTACCACGGGAATCGAACTTGGGCCTCCCGAATGCGAGCTACAGATGATAATGTCCAATAAATTCATGAAAAAGAAAGAAAATGACCGGAAAATGCACCTAAATGTTAAAAAATGACTTTATTCAAAAAATGTGGAAAAAATGCATTTTCATGACCTACAACAACTATATATATCTAATGTATTTGTTCCAGAATGCACTTAATTTCCAATAAGCATCGTCTGTGACTACTCAGAAAAAAGAATACTTTTCATCAAAATCCGGGCCCTAGTCATAACAGTTATGTTCCAGCCTCGTGACTTGCCTTGAATGCATGACTCTATTGCCCGTCCAGTCAATAGACAACAGGTGGACCAATTTCCCTGCTCTCACTCCTGCTATGGGCAGGATCGCAATAGCAACTCAGTTGTCCAACTCGACTCTCTCCTCCACAACAGCCAGCAATAGTGATGTAATTTCTTGGCAGAGCACATCGTTGCTGATGTAACAATAGGAATCATACATGAAGATTCTGTGTGTTGAAGTATGCAAAGTTCTATGCATAATGGCACTAACATGTTATAATGCAGAAGCATGTGATCCCAACATACAGTAGTTGCTTTCCTGTTAAGTCTTTTCTCTTGTCAAATCTTGTGTTCCTGACTAAAGAGAAACTTCACGCTTATTTTCATTCACTGACATTAATATGTACTTTTACAAACCAATATTTTTGTTATAGCTTTTCACCATTCTGTTAAAACTAAATTCCTTCTGAGAACATCTTCCCTTCTTACATTCTTCATGCAGACAAATACCAACATTACGTAATATTATGTAATATTAGTAAACATTATGTAACTCTTCAATAAATCAAAATGTTGTATTTTCTTTTTATAGCTGTGGTTATTCAAGCCAAATCCATTTTCACTAGATGTGAAGTTTAATGAAGATGAAACAAGGATAATTGCATCTCGTCTGCTAATCCAAGCCGTGAACATCAGTGATACAAATGGCGAAAAGGAGATGGTGAGAGCTTTGAGAAATATCTGTCAGCAGTCACCGCTAAATGTCAGCGTTTTCCATCCTTACTTTGTTTTCTTTGACCAGGTGAGTCGAAGCAATATAAGTTTTCACTTATCATAAGAAACTCTCCGCATTCATTTAGAAAGTTTACCCTTGCAAATAATAGAACACTGGAAGTAATACAAATGTTCAAGATTTAACAAATGTTTCTCTAATCTGAATGACAAAACTAGTTATGTGTTACGACAAACTAAGGCTCCATTTTATTTTTTTACAGTTTAATATCACGCAATATAACTCAGTCACCCATTGGAGGAAATCATGGTGTGAGTTGTGTTATCATGATTTGGTTTTGGATTCAAAATTTGAGGAAATATAAAAAGATTTAATGTAATATAAGCACATTTGATACAACTGAGTACTGAAAACATTTACTAGAACCGTATCTTTAACTTTGTTTATCTAAATGTGCCACACAAAACAAAACATGGAATAAGAAAAGTAATTTGTTATAATTATACTGTAGTGCATAAAAATAATATTGAATAAAATAAATAATAATATAGGTAGGCATGTAGGTGTTCAATATAGGATTATTTACTTCTTCTATGGATCTATTCAGACAGATACAATTGGATATCTAAAATACAAACTGCCTCCATTTGTCAAATATTTTTATTTGGTATTTTTTTCTGTAAATATTATACTTTTTATTATTTTTAACCAGGGATGGGTCAATACTAGTTTTTCTTGATAGTTGATACAAATTATTTTCCACGATACCCAATACTTCAATACTTGATTCCGTCATTTCTACTTCTAGCTGCAATAAAATAGAATGTTGGGAGAACAGTGTAATGTTATAAAATTAAATACGTGCATATATTTATTGAGACAAAACTTAAAACCATAAGTATTCTTATTTTTAAACTCTACATTGGGTGTGTGTTTGGAGGAATTTAGTAACAGTGACGTCAAAATTAATATAAAAATTATTTGTGGTTGGTTTATTGACACTCGTCACTTACTTTTTCATATATTTATGAGAGACTAGTTTCAAAGGCCCTGGCCTCCATTTTCAATCTCTTTCCAACTGGCTGGAAAGAGATTGAAAATGGAGGCCAGGGCCTTTGAAACTAGTCTCTCATAAATATATGAAAAAGTAAGTGACGAGTGTCAATAAACCAACCACAAATAATTTTTATATCTACATTAGGTATTTAAAAGCAAAACAGTCCACTTATACAAGTATTATTTCAAAAATACTAGCATTTTCATTCTTTCAGGGTCAAGTCTACTTCTTTTTCTGTCACATATGAGTCCTACTGTGCCAAATAGTCAATTCAATTCAATTTATTCATCCCTTAAATCTCCATACAAGATTGTGGACACATTAAAACAAAAATATTTACAAAAATGTATGTACAAAATTTAAATACAGAAATTACAAAAACATGTATAAGAGTAAATGCCAAAATATAATAATATAACTTAACTTTCCAAATACTCATGAATAGAATAACAACATGCTTCACTTAAAAATGTATGTAGTTTCAATTTAAAAATCTTTTGGTTGTCAATCTGTTTTAAATAAAGAGGTAACTTACTGTACAGTTGGGTACCACTATAAGTGAAGGAAAGTTTGTATAACGTGGTAGTAGGTTTGAACTGTTTGTGTGTCACTGCATATGTTTTAAAGCAACTTAAACTAGCTTTTACATGTAAAAGAACTTTGTATGTGTAGAAACATGGCAGTGCCTTAAAATACACTCTACAGCTCACATGTGCAGGTTGGTTCACTATTATTCTTATGGCTCTTTTTTGCATTTGAAAAACCTTTTCTGACATATTTGAATTACCCCTAAAGATGATACCATAATTCATAAGGGAATGAAAGAATGCAAATATGCCATTGGACTGTCTTTATGTCTGCTATCATTTTTAATGTTTTTAAAGCATAGCACTGCTTACTTAACTTTTTAATCAGATCTTCTATATGTAGAGTCCAATCCAAGTTTTGATTAAACCACAAACCTAAAATTTTTATATCTTTTACATATGAAATGTTGATACCATCCAAATGAAGGTCAGGGAAGGTAATACTTCTATTTACTTTATGCCAAAAACCTATTGCTACTGTTTTATCTTTGTTTAAAATTAGTCTGTTTTGATCAAGCCATGGCATAATAGTTTCATTAATTTCATTTACATTTTGAAGTAAATGACCTTTTCTTTCAAAGAAAACTGTTACACGTGGAATACACAAATATTTAGTGGCTAATTTTTTTTAGTATTGGAAATGTTGAATTTGTTTTCCAGTAATCCAATGTACTGGAAAGAGGAGGTGACAAATCATCGTTGAGATATGGGAACTGTTAACTGACAGTGAATCTGACTTACAATTATTAATTATTATTAACACAATTATTATGTTAAGTGCAGGTACCATATTCCTGGCAATTTCTTGGGCTTTGCAATGTTCTACTTGTGGCAATATTTTGTGATTTTAAAATAAAATAAAAATTTTAGAATCATCACTGAAGTATTGAAAAAGTACCGAGGAAATTTTCTGAAGTATGATTCGATGTCAATACCATGCAAGTATCATGAGTATCGAGATATCGCAAGTATTGAGGACCCATCCCTATTTTTAACTAATCAATTATTTTAATATAAAAATTATTTGTGGTTGGTTTATTGACACTCGTCACTTACTTTTTCATATATTTATGAGAGACTAGTTTCAAAGGCCCTGGCCTCCATTTTCAATCTCTTCCCAACTGGCATCTGTTGTTATCTGCTCTCTCTGGTGGTGGAACTATGAACTTTTTTGTCAAATTATCTGCTGGCGGGATTTCAAAGTTCATTACGCGATCCTTATTTTTCCAGATGAATATGTTCTCCCATGTTGTCAATCTATTTTGGTTTATCACTCCTTTTAATAATTTTGGATTTGGATCAATGTCATGGTTTTCATTCCAAAAATGAAATGCTACTGCTGACTTGTCTTCTTGTTTCAATCTGATGTTTCTAAAGTGTTCTTTGACTCTGGTTTTTAAATTTCTTTTTGTTTGACCTATGTAGCATTTTTCACAATTCTTGCAATTTATTTGGTATATTCCAGATTTGTTACCTGAAGGAATTTCATCTTTTGTTTTTGAATTTAGTAATTTTAAAATTGAGTATCTATTAGTAGGTGCCAAGATGATATTTTGTTCCTTGAATATCTTTTTAAATTTATTAAATGTTTTTGGATGATATGTGAATGAACTGAATATGCTGTTGCTTTCTTTTTCTTTACAACTTTTGTTGTATCCGTTTTCTTCTGCTATGTGTATTATTGCTTTTTGTTCCTTGAAATATTCTTCTTTTTCCATGGGTATGTTGACTAGTCTGTGTGTAAGGCTGTTTATTATTGCATGTTTATGTGTAATTGGGTTGTGGCTATTATTTTTTATATAATTTTCTGAATGTGTTGGCTTCCTGTAAATTCCAAATAGCCACAACCCAATTACACATAAACATGCAATAATAAACAGCCTTACACACAGACTAGTCAACATACCCATGGAAAAAGAAGAATATTTCAAGGAACAAAAAGCAATAATACACATAGCAGAAGAAAACGGATACAACAAAAGTTTGGTGTTGAAGAAAATTAGAAAATCTAAACTAAAGAAAACCATTAAGGAAGCAACCACATTTATTAAAGAAAAAGAAAGCAACAGCATATTCAGTTCATTCACATATCATCCAAAAACATTTAATAAATTTAAAAAGATATTCAAGGAACAAAATATCATCTTGGCACCTACTAATAGATACTCAATTTTAAAATTACTAAATTCAAAAACAAAAGATGAAATTCCTTCAGGTAACAAATCTGGAATATACCAAATAAATTTCAAGAATTGTGAAAAATGCTACATAGGTCAAACAAAAAGAAATTTAAAAACCAGAGTCAAAGAACACTTTAGAAACATCAGATTGAAACAAGAAGACAAGTCAGCAGTAGCATTTCATTTTTGGAATGAAAACCATGACATTGATCCAAATCCAAAATTATTAAAAGGAGTGATAAACCAAAAGAGATTGACAACATGGGAGAACATATTCATCTGGAAAAATAAGGATCGCGTAATGAACTTTGAAATCCCACCAGTAGATAATTTGACAAAAAAGTTCATAGTTCCACCACCAGAGAGAGCAGATAACAACAGATGCCAGTTGGGAAGAGATTGAAAATGGAGGCCAGGGCCTTTGAAACTAGTCTCTCATAAATATATGAAAAAGTAAGTGACGAGTGTCAATAAACCAACCACAAATAATTTTTATATTAATTTTGACGTCACTGTTACTAAATTCCTCCAAACACACATAATCAATTATTTGTTTAAGTACGAGGGTTGTTCAATAAAGAATGATCACAATTTTTTTTTGACAACATACCTTTAATCATCCTCATAATTTTGATGGTCCTTATCAAAATAGTCTCCCCTGAATGTGATGCACTTGTCTCAGCGTTTCTGTCAGTCCTCAAAGACATGCTAGAAACCATTTTGTGAGAGATCCTTCAAAATCGTCTCCGCAGCCTTCACCACTGCTTCTGATGTTGGATAATGCCTCCCACGAAGGGTTTCTTCAAGTTAGGGAATAGAAAAATGTCACATGGGGCTAAATCCGGACTACAGGGAGGGTGAGGCATGCACTTCACGTTGATTTTTGTAAGATATTTAGCAACAACATTGGCAATATGCAGCCGCGCATTATAGTGGTGCAGCATCCAGCCTGCTTCACGGAAATGTGGTCTTTTGCGCCTGATATAGACTTGCAATGTTTTCAGGACATCCCTGTAGTATTGTCCAGTTACTGATGTGTGTCCAGGTACAACATGCTGATAAACCATTCCATGAATATCAAAGAATGAGATGGCCATAACTTTCCCAACAGAAGCAACCACTTTTGCTTTTTTGGGGGTTGGTGATGAAGGAGATTTCCACACTGAGCTTTGCTGTTTGCTCTCAGGATCAAAAGGATGTAGCCAAGTTTCATCAGCAGTTTGAAAGAAACTCCAGATCTTCCTCTAACATCAACTTTAACTGCATGTTACCTCCATTGCAGCGGTAGGCGATACTGAATATATCTGAACTTGCCTGGTTCTCACAGGCGGGAACCAGGAGTACCAACAAGATAAGATAAGATAAGATGCTTTATTGTCACATACGCTTACAGATAGTGAGTAAAAACTCAGTAAACAGGTGACTCGTCAACAGTAGAAAATTTAAAATAATAATAATAATTACACAAAATAACAATAACACTAATAATATAAATACTAATAATACAAATAATATAATTACTAATAATATCAATACAACTATATACAAATATTGTTATAATTATGACATGCCCTTGGAATAATATTGTCAGAATATTAGAATTACAAAATGACAAAAAATTTCATTATAATTCAATTTTATCATCCATATATTCAATAATCGAGTAGTAGGCTTTGTCCATTAGTAGGTTATTTATTGCTTTATTAAAGCATTTGAGGTTTTTCATTTCACGGATTCTTACAGGTAATTTATTATATATTTTTATTCCTGCATATTGTGGGCTTTTTTCATACAGTGCTAATCTGTGCATGGGTGGTTTTAGATTATTTTTATTTCTCGTTCCATGATTATGTTGCATTTGTGAATTATAAATTGTATCAAAATTTGAATGGATGTATTTATTTATTTCATACAGGTATTGGGATGGTAAGGTTAATATCTTCAGGTTTTTGAACAGGTTTCTGAATGAAACTTTTGGTCTTGATTGAGTCATTATCCGAATTATCTTTTTTTGACTTTTAAAGATCGTTTCCCATCCC
The DNA here is from genome assembly GCA_030765055.1 of Mantis religiosa. Lineage (NCBI taxonomy): Eukaryota > Metazoa > Arthropoda > Insecta > Mantodea > Mantidae > Mantis > Mantis religiosa. The sequence goes on from CM060952.1 coordinate 15,920,454, forward strand.
GTAGAGTTCCCCCATAGTATTATTCCGTATGTCATCAAAGAGTGGAAGTAGCTGAAGTACACTATTTTTCTTGTTTCGAGGTTTGTTAATTTAGTTATGCAGCTCATATTGAAGGATGCACTGTTTAATCTTTTGGACAAATAACGGATGTGATCATCCCATTTTAATTGTTGATTTAAAAAAATACCCAAAATTTTTGAGTTTTATGTAGGATTTATAGCATCAGTTGTGATAAACCTCTCAGAATTCTTTCCTTGAGTGCTGAACTGCATAACTGATGTTTTGGAGGTGTTAAGTTTGAGGCCATTACTCGTGAACCACTTCTGTAGGCGAGTTATAGTTTCACTTAAATTGGTTTTTAACTCCTCTAGGTTGTGCCCATTGAGTAAAATGGAGGTGTCATCAGCATACATAATTGTTTTCCCCTTTATGGAGTTAGGTAAGTCATTTGTGTAAATTATATACAGTAGGGGTCCCAAGACACTTCCTTGTGGGACTCCTGTTTTTATTTGTTCCCAATTTGATTCAACAGTTCCCTTTAGATTATTAATGACTGTTTTCTGTTTACGACAATTAAGATAATTTTGAAACCAATTTAAAGCAACGCCCCTTATGCCATAGAATTCTAACTTTTTTAATAATATATCATGGCAGACGCAATCAAAAGCTTTAGAATTATCACATATCAGAACTGCTGATTGTTGTTTCTTATCTATCATTTTAGAAGCATCATTTACCAAGGTAGTTAGGGCTGATATTGTTGAGTGCTTTTCCCGGAATCCATGATAGGAGTTACTTAACTTGGTGAATTGTTCAAAATAGGACATGAGTTGTGCATGCACAATCTTTTCAAGTATGGTGGAGAAAGTTGGAAGGATAGAGATAGGTCGAAAATTTTTAAATTCGGCCTTCCCTCCTTTGTGTATGGGTTTAACTAGGGCGTATTTCATTCTCTCTGGAACAATACCCGTAGCTAGGGAATTATTAATTATTTGGCTCATTGGTTCGCTAATTTCATGTTTTATTTTCTTAATTAGAAATGGTGACAGTTCATCCCAGCCACAGGAGGATTTTGGTTTGAGTTTACTGATAATTTCGATAATTTTTCCTGGTGTAACATTTGAGAATTGAAACTAGGGGGTTAGCATTAGGCAATTATTATTATACAATTCAGTTATGGCATCTTGCATTGATGGGGGAGTATCTCGAATTTGATTACCAATATTTACAAAATAATTATTTAATGATTCCGCTGTGTCAGTACTCATATTACTTAAATTGTCTAAATTGTTTGTACTGTTTATTCCTAATTCCGCCTTTATTATTTTCCAAGTTGCTTTGCTTTTATTATCTGCATTTTTTATGAATTTTTCAACTGCCATTTGTTTAGCCTTCTTAATTACACGTTTGTAGATTTTGCAGTAAGTTTTGTAATATTGAATAAAATTTGTATCTGTGGTGGTCTTATATATTTTGTGGAGTAGCCTCTTGCATGTGCTAGATACCCTAATGCCCTTAGTACACCAATGTAATATGTTTTTTTTAGCTACTTGTTACTTGTGGCCTAGTGGTTTTTGGAAAGGATTCATTAAAGCAGTTTAGAAGCTCCCTAAGAAAAGTGTTATAGTTTGAATCTACTGATGCCGCGCTGTTCCAGACCCAGGATATGTTTCCAGCTTTTTCTTTAAAAGTCAAAATGTTTCCTAAGCTAAATATGCGTCTGACAGCTATTCTTTTAGGTTCTCTTTTAATTTTATACATTGCTGGTAGTCTTATGAGGGCAGCTCTGTGATCTGATAGTCCCGTTTCCAAAACCGTACATTCGTTGTTGCCATAAATTTGATTTGTTAGTATGTGATCAATGCAGGTTGTTGACGCTTTGGTGACTCGCGTGGGGAGAGTATGTCTAAAAGCTAGGCCATGGGTATCAACAATGTCTATTAACTCGTTATTCAATTTATTGACATTTTCTGTCTCTTTACAGACAATGTTTTTTAGGTTACTGCCTAGATTTAATTTAGTTTTATAAAGATCAATATTACAGTCCATGGTAATTACTAGTTTTTTCTTTTTGTCATTCTGTAATTTTGTTAGTAAGTGTTCAAATTTATTAAGGAATGTTTTGAGTGTATGATAGTAAGGTACCCTATAAATACAGATCACAATTAAGTTCCAGTTAATAATTTCAATGGCAGATAATTCAAAACAGCTATCTGCACTTAATGTCTTAAGATCATGTCTTAATTTTGCATGCTCAATTAGGTGATCACGTACTAGAATGCAGGAACCACCCCTATCAGAATGGCTCCTGGTATAGAAATCTACTACAGTAAATCCATTTAATTTATTTAGCAGCCAAATTGAATCTTTACTCAGCCAGTGTTCATTAAGGCAAATTATTTCAATTTTCGTGTCCACCATTTCATCAATTAGTATGTTTAGGTCATCAATTTTTGTGAGTGAACCTTGTAAATTTAAATGCATTAACCAGTAATTGAACTCATTTATATTAGACATTTTTGGTACACACGCAGTGAGGGTTTTATCAACATTTCCCAACAATGAAACTAATACAGCGTGTTTGTTTCACATTAAGCTAACAGAACATAATAAGGTTGAATTTTAGTGCAAAAAATCATGACCGTAAAAAAATTGTGATCATTCGTTATTGAACAGCCCTTGTATTTATTGAGTACATCTACTAAGAAGCCCCTTTGAAAACATTCCAATTGTGCAAAGAAGGACTAAACAGTTGAAATTGAGGTGTTTAACTAAAAATTGAGAAAAGGGTAATTGTTTTTTGGAGGGAATGAGCACCCCTGCTGGGATAAGTGTACAGCTATGATTGCATATCCCATATTGTTTTATTTTATTGTTTCAGTTTGAGCTGGTGCGACCAACTTCAATTCAATGCATGATAATAGGTGCACTGGTTATGATGGTGGTCTGCTTCGTCTTTATTCCAAACATACTGTGCTGCGTATGGGTGGCTTTGTCGATCATCTCCATCGAAGCTGGAGTGGCAGGCTACATGGCCCTTTGGGGAGTCAACCTCGACTCCATCTCCATGATAAACCTCATCATGTGTATTGGATTCTCTGTCGACTACACAGCTCACATTTGTTATGCTTACATGTCTTCCAAAGGTCGCACGCCAAAAGAACGTGTCATGGAAAGTATGTTTGCACTTGGACTACCAATACTGCAAGGAGCGACCAGCACAATATTAGCTGTCATTAGTTTGGTGCTTGCAGGAAGCTACATCTTCTTAGTTTTCTTCAAGATGGTCTTTCTAGTAGTGTTCTTCGGAGCTATGCATGGTCTATTCCTACTTCCAGTACTTTTGTCCCTTTTTGGTCCTGGATCATGCACTGAGTTTAAGAAGAAAAAGAAACTTCCTCCTCCCTCTGAAGTGGAGAAGACTTTTCCACATCCATTCTGCATACCACATCCTTCCCTAAATCCTGTCAGCCATGGAAATTATGTTTACCGTGATACTGGCAAGAATGCAATGCCCTCTCATGTCAATGGAGTTGCCAATTATCACGTCGGTAATGCTCATGGAGGAGGAAAAGTTATGTTGCCAAGCCTGCCAAATCATATGCTAGTATACAACGGTAATGGGAAATACCTAGATGGCTCCCTGGAAAAGGATTTGGGACTTGGAACTTCTGGGGAAGATTCCAGTGAATCTAGTTCTAATAAATCACAGCAGCACAGGCAACAAGAAGCTGATGGATGGAGAAAATCATCGTCTGTGCCCCAGGTAGTTGAGGAACAGAATGCTCATGGTGGTCGGCGAGTCCGATCAGCAGTCCAGGAGTTCCAGCCTCCTCAACTCATGGAAGTGTATAATAACATGGGATATCTTAGTGATGAAGGAGCATGGCCTCGCCATTACAGCTCCCGACCTTGGGCAGAACAACCTCAAAGGCGTTACTCTCCCCAAGCTGGGGTTAAGAGGTCTCGCAGCAAATCACAACAGCCACACCAAAGATATCACCATTATCACTCAAACAGTGTCCCTGGGTACATCGGCCAAATGAAATTTCCTTGACAGTGGAAGTTTACAGTGAAGTGTAACCCAGACACGAAAGCATATGTCTTTGGAAAAGCATATGCACGAGATCAGGTATGACATCCATTGCTGCTATCCTGAAACTTGTAGCAGACCACTGAGGAAGTGTGATACCATTCTGACTTTAACAATTTTATATTTATGGACATGACGAGAACTGGCAGTTTTTTGTATTTCACTTTAAAGAGATGCAAAGAAATGTAATCACTGTATTTATATTCAGTTTTTGCAATAATTGCAGTTTTATCAATTTTTGATAAAAGCGTTGCAATTCTGAATGCCATTTTATAAACATCACCAACCTTCAAGACTGCTAATCTGTAAAATAAATATATGTAAATATCTTCAAATTTTTACAGAACATTTAGCAAACTGGTGTTATTTTCTGCACTTGTTTTTATTTTTATTTTGTGTGTGTGTATGTGTACATGTATGTGTGTCTAATAAAATAAAATGCTCACTAAACTGTGGTAAGTTTAAGTGTTTAAGTGCCAGATAGTCAAGAGAAATCTGTTACAGATAAATAGTGAAAGAGTTTGAAGATCTCTGTCAATGTGCGCTAGTAAATCCAAAACACCTTTCTGTCTCAAGTTAGCAAAATTAGTTTGTGCAGTAATACACAAAAGTTGAATATAATGAACTGGAAATGCTATTTTCACATTTTTAAAAAGAATAAGTAAATGACATAAATATTTTGTATACTAAATATTTTGTAAAACACTTGAGTTGCAAAACAAAGCAAATTAAACCAAGTATAGGAGTATTTTTGTAAAAGCAGTTATTATCTTGGTCCAATACTTCCATCTTGAGAATAGATAGAGTCAACATGAAAATCTCAATGCCAAGGCCGGGATTTGAACCACGGATCTCCTGGTTTCCATCCAGTCGCTCTTACCCATTGAGATACCATGGCCATGGCATTGAGTTTTTCATGTTGACTCTAACAAAAACGTTAGCCTGTATATGGCTAGTATGAAGAAATAATTCATTTCCATCAATTAACTAAAACATCTTGAGAAGTTCACATTAGCCGAACATGTGATTTTGACAAGACAAAATTACTGGTCCCTTGTGAAGATTATAACATCAGATTATATACAAAAGTACAAAAAGAACAAAACATCAGAGAACGTAAGCTTTCACGGCCAAGGTCAATATTACAAAGAATTATTTCCAGGCTGTATTGCTGTGGTCTGCTTATGTAAGAACATCCATACGTTTCGTCCATAACTGCAGCGGACATCTTCAGTGGTGCAGTCAACGTTTCTTCAGAGAAGCTTCAGAGAAGGTGATGCAGCAAAACCTTTTCTGAAGAAACTTTGACCGCACCACTGAAGATGTCTGCCGCAGTTGTGGACGAAACATATGGATGTTCTTAGACCAGCAGACCACAGCAAAACAGCCTGGAAATAATTCTTTGTAATAGAACAAAACATCAACAGAGAACAGAAAATATTTGAACATCATCTGGAAAGGTCTGCTAAGAAGGTCACATCACCCCACCTCCAGCGACTAGCCAATACAAAGGCAAGAGATAGTGACCTCATCCATTATCCAAATGTCAGCCAATGGGAGCACAAGAGGGCGGTATTAGACTTTACCTCTCAGTCAAGGTATGCGCTAGCTGGACAAGACATATTCTGCCTGAAGAAGCTGAATCATGGCAACCTTACGTTTCAAGACATGGTACTCCAGAAGTATTGGACCAAGAAAATCTTATCATGGGCCACGGAAGCTTATGTAAACATTATGGATATTTCTGACAAGTAATTCATTTATGAAACATGAAACTTATTTTAAGTTTACTTTAACTTGTTCTGTCCCTATCCCATAATCCTTCTGGTCCAAGAACAGGCTCTAACATAATGTAAGTATTGCTATTCCACACTTGATCTTTCATGAACACTTAAGAAACCTCCCTCCCCCCCCCCCCCCCCCCCAGCTGTTTACCTGTGGGAGTTCAAGATACTGCCATAATGTTAATTATTATACCTCACACTTATATTAACATGTACTACATACCAGTACCATTAGGGACACCAGGAGCGACATTTTCAAAATCCAAAAATCAAATTTTTGCAGAAAAATGTTCCCTGAACCTGAAGAAGTCTTAAACATTTACTTGTTTCCTATCCCACATCCCCTATGGTGTAGGTCTGGGTGGCTCAATCGGTTAGATGCTGGTGATGATCCCAAGGTCGTGGGTTCAAACCAGGCCCAGACCGATCATTATTAACTGTATTAATAAGTGAGAGCCCCATGTCAGTAGTTTACTGGCATGTAAAGAAACTCCTGCTGACATGATCCTGGCAATTGACAGTGTTTTGACAAAATTTATACCAGGTGAGTCATCTGCTCCTATTTATTTTTAATTTATGCAACTTGCTAAGCAACATATGTGACTTATGCCTTTCTTGAATGCCTTCTAATGGATGATTTTGGAGAGGTTCCCCTCCTTGTGGGTTGGATTTATATCACACGATCCGGTGACATATCTGAAGTAGGATTTGCCCCATCGTGAGGTCTACGCACCACACGCGCAAAAGTTTCGCACTCCCTCGGTGTAGCGACGCGTGTAGAAGCCAAACCTTACCTTGATGTAGAAGCAATGAACCTTTCGTCTAAAGGCCGTGAAGATGATGTTCTCGAAGATTTCTAATATAATAAATTAAATTTAAAGGGAGTCATTAATGACACTAAACAACACTTGCTTTTAAATTTTTCCGGAACATGTTTCAGAGACTTTGCCTCCATTGTCAACCGGCCATCGACTGGTTCTCATTGGTGTAATTAATTAATTCAGCCAATACGTGTTTTCATTGTACAGCATTAAAAACAATGCTAAGAATTAGGTAGATAGTTTTTGTTTCTGTCACAAATTAAGGCAGTTTTTAACTCAGAGAGTAATTGTAATGGAAGATGCAGTTTTTTTATGTTAAAACTACCAAAATGAGCTCAAAACACTGTATAAAGCTGTAGAAACCATGTAAAAATTCGAGGTGGGTCTTAGGTCCGCCATTATTTAATTGATATAGAAAGCTTCCCTAGCAACGTAGCGTTGGCTGTGGTAACATACACGTTACTTCACTAGTATCCCGTTTGACTTGGGTTCAAATCCTTTGTGATGAGCTCAAAAATTTTATACCCCCTATTTTATCTCTTGGGGCCTATAATTTGATATTATAATACAAATAACAGCTTTATAGCATTATAGGTGTTTACAAAATAAAATTGTAGCCATGTTTTCCGCTGGCAGATAGTTATAAATGTATAGTTCCTAGAAGATATTTTATTATGGTGGGTATTGTGCTTGACCCATTCAACCAAGTTTCAAACATTTCACAAATGCAAAGTGAAACACAAGATATAAGTATGAAACAAAAACTATTAGATTTAATGTTGACATTCTGCTAAAAGTGAAAGCCAACTATGGAACATGGTTTACAACACATATACCGTACAAATTATAAGGGTGACAAAGTTAAACATGATTCCTAATAAAAGATAGCTGAAGGGCTTAGTAAAAATGCTTAAATAGGATGTGCGTTTGTGGTATTCTCTCGTTCCATAGAATGCCATTCTTCCATGTTCAGACTTGCCAAGGAGTGTTCAGTCTTTCAAGCTGAATTATTAGCAATTCGTGAAGCAGTGAAATGGTGCAACAGCTTACAATCTCGCCTTTACAGTGACTCACAAGCAACAATTGCAGCTTTGAAAGATACCAAAAACAGCAGTCCTATTGCAGCTGAAATAAGAAGTCAATTATTATGTAGTTCTCATCTGTGTATTTCATGAGTCAGAGGGCACATGGGGATTGCCGGAAATGAACGTGCAGATGAACTTGCAAAGAGAGCTGCGACTTCAGATCTTCCAGAGACTTACACTCTATGCCCCATTTCTTATGTGAGACAAACATTAAAGGAGATTATCATCAACGACTGGAATGAATACTGGTTAAAAAGTAATTGTGGTGCTTTGACTAAGGATTTATATTTCCCAATGGTTTCTGACAGACATAAATGTAAATTCGTTAATCCTATGTTCTTACTCAATTCTTAACTGAACATGGGAAATTTTTAGCTTACTTATTTCGATTCAAAATCAAATCCACATATGATTTTATTTGTGGAAATCATCTTCAAGATGTCCCTCACATTTTATTTGATTGCCTGTTTTTCCTGTTTTGAAAGATACGAACTTGAATTACTGTTTCAATCCTTAGGTTACACTTTCTCAAAACCACTTACACATATTCTGATGAATTACAAAACTTATCAATATTTCATGGCTTTCTTAAACAAAATATTTCTTAAGCTAAATGATTCATCTTGATGTTTACTGTTTGTCAGCTTGATATTGAATTTTGTTATGCTTTTGTAAATTATATTCATAAATTTGTAAACTATATTCCTAATATATCTTTGGGTAAAATAGGAATCAAAAAATTGGATAATAATAAAAGATAACCCATGGTTACCCTTTAAAAGTCAAGGGCCTCAACTACCTGACGTTAGGATGAGCTCAGCCCAGCGAGCAAATTCCTATATTATCGGATTGTAATCCTTTTGTCTTTGGCTCACAAGTGAACCAATAGTAACAATAAACAAATTAGTAACTAAAATACAGGCAATAAAGATTGGGAGAAAGGGAAAAAAAAAAAAAAAAACGGAACTATGAGACATCATTTCAAACCTAGCCTTCATATCACCACATTCCAGCAATCTAACCTACTCCGCCAACTGCCATGTTCTCTCTTTTGCCCTTTAGGAAAGCATTCGTTGATCACCTTGTTAGTATTATATGCATGAAAAACCGTTTATTTAAGTTTTTCGCAACTTCTTGGTCCTCATTCAGAGCTGTAAGTATTAATGCTGGGTGACTAGAGTACTGAATAGAAAGACAGAGCTGCAATAACGGCTTTTATGCTAAAAGAGTCAATTTTTCACATTAGACTATAAACTGCGGGTTGCATAGATCTCAATAAATAGGGGCAGAAGACTCACCTGGTACATTTTACTCCCTATAGCCACTACAGTTATTTAAACAGTTCTGTAACTGCAGTGTGTGTACTTGATATTAGTTTTAAAAAAGCCTGTTTTCTTAAAACTACATTTTTATATGCCAAAAATGCTCCACTTGCTTGAGATTTTGTCCAAACTCACCAAAAATTTACATTTCATGAAAAAAGTAATTTTCAAACAATTTTGAAACACTTGACTAGAAGTAAAACAAATTTATGAAAAAATGTCCAATATATGTGTTACTTAATGTAACACATCTCCAACAATACTGTTTTATCAATAATTGAAATGTAATCAAAATATTGAATTATATCACATAATGTTATCTCAAACTCTTATGCAGTTGGAGCATTTTTACTATGTGAACTTTCAATGATAAAAGAATTTGTAAGTCATAAACTAATAGAGTGCCAAGATGCTGTCCACATCTCCTCCCTGTATCGGTTGGATGATCGTCCACCTCTACCTTGCATATGTGGGCGTGAGACCAGCAGTTGGGTTGGCAGGCCTTGGTCCTCTATCAACTGTCACACCATTAGATATTTTTAAATGAAATTTGATACATACAGGATGTTAATGAGCTACACCAAAATATTATCAGAGCAAGTGGAGAGGTCTTAAACAATTAATTTGAGATAGGAGACTTCTGGCCTGTTGGTTCAAATGTGGAAGTTTCAGCTATAAATGCCAGTACACCACTGCTAATGATAATACCACTTGAGTGGACAACACATGAAAATGGAGAGACGTGTCAGAGCATTCCCTCTGGCGCAATGGTTAAAACATTAGCTATTAACTGAAAGTTAAATGAGTTCCAGTCTCTGGTTGTCTTTAATATTTTCTCTAAGCTTTTATTTCTTACAGAGTAATTTCACCTTGTCAGTGCAATTAATTACAATTCTTTCTAACAAAGTTTGACTCCTGCTTAATACTTTCACATGCTGTACATCTAAATGGGAGGTGGTTTAAAGGGTGAATGAACTTACATCAAATAAAAAGTAAATGCAACTCTATACGTCAGGTTTATAGGAATTGTTTGAAATGACAACCTACATTTTCAATGCAAAATTGACAGTGGTGAAGGAATCAGTACCATACTCTGTCCAAAATTCCTTGTGTGTGTTGAGTAACTTCACATGTTGCTATTATTTGGGCTGTTAGGTCCTCTTCTGAGGTAATTGCTGTTTCATACATCAAAGACTTTAGGTGACCCCGGAAAAAGAAATCAATTGGGTTCAGATCAAGACAACGTGCTGACCAAGCTACAGTTGGACTCTCCCTTCCATTCCATCGGGCAGCATAAACATGGTTTATAGTCACGCTGCTTGAAACCATTACCATGGATTTATCTTTGGTAATAGATACCTCTCAGATAATGCACTGATTACTCCACATGGAGTAAACATCTGTCATTTGTGATTCCTACGAATTCCATTGGCTAAAGTGATGCATTCATTGGTGCTTAACGCAGGGCCAGGAAGCACGGCAGTTCCCCTCTCACTCTTACAAGAATAATCAGTGCCTTATGTGGGAGGTTTCTATTAACAAAGATAAATCCATGGTAACGGTTCGAGCAGCGCGATTATCAATGTTCTCGTACAGCCAGTGTGAAATGGGGTGGAGCTCTGTTGTGCTATAGCCACATTTGACAATTAAGAGATACACCTTCTAAAAATACAGGTAAATGTTCTGTTACACTGAAAATAAACATGTCTATTTATCCAATGGGGACTCCCTGAATGGGAGTTGTTCGGATTGGATTCGACTTGAGGGGGCAGTGGTTCCCGATACCCATGGGAGATCGGGTACATCTCCGGACGGGGTTGAGGGAAGCCATATATTCCCACATACTAGCCTGCATAGCTAGTAGATGTGCTAGATCACCAGGCGGCCCTACCAAGGTTGTTTGGTAGCCTTCCCCTTTTGGGGTTGGCATGCGTAAGTGACGTATCCACTTCTACCCGTCATGTGTTTTCGGACCAGATGGGGGGACTTGTTAATCTTTAGGTCTTGCCCTACTGGAAAGCCCCACGGAGGTGCCAGACGCCCTTCAGGAACAGCTCGATAACTCTCTGGTACAAGAGGGAGGTCAGCGACAGCTGCCTGGGTAGACTCTACTCGTACATCCGATGGGGAGCAAGTATGGGCCAATGAAATGGTCTGAAATTATTCCAATGCATATACTGACTGAAAATGTCTGGTGATTCTTCTCTACATAGTCTCACGCTTGGCTGTTTACTTTAATTAAGAACTCGACCATCCTTGGTGAACCAGGCCTCATCAATGAACAACACTGATGAAAAAAATTCAGATTGCTGGAGTAAAGCCCAGTTGCAAAATTGTAGCCAATGACAATAGTCTTCTAGTTTTAGTGTATGCACCTTCTGTAAGTGAATAGGTGAAGTTCATGTATGAGTTGCCGTATGATAACATGGTTAATGCCTAGTGCATGTGCTGGTAAATGGTTCTTCTGCATTGCTTTGCAGTACATTCTCCTTAAATCGCACTGTGCATCGAGTTTGTGCAATACCCGTATCGCCCTACCACTATCAGTACTGGGTTTGAATCTCAGTAATGTCATGTTATTTGGATAAGGTTTCCGTGTCCAATAACTTACATTGGAGGATGTTATAATGCATGAGATTTAACTTGGCCCATGGTTTGTAGAAAGAGAAAGAAATATGTACTCACCATCTCTTTCTAACCCGCCCCTCTTTTATGGCCAGCCAGGCAGGGCAGATACATCAGTGGTGAATGATGCTTCTTCGTCCTCCAAATTTGGTCCCTGTTCCCCTTCTTCATTGTTAGAAATGTCAAAATGTTCACTATCCTCATGTTCACTATCTGAATCATCTTTTAAATTAATTATGAACCTATCACTAATTTCATCTATTACTCCATCTTTCTCCTAATAAAACTGTTCTATCTTTTCAACATGTTCACAAGCTCCCCACCAATTTTGTTCGGACACTTCACTTACTACACTATCAAACAACACTTTTACCTCACCATGCTTAAATGATATGTTGTGTTTTGCGACATATTTTTTATCTGTACCAATATAAGTTCTATAGCATTTAAATCACAATGATACGGAGGTAGATGTATTGCAGCATGGCCGTGCATTTGCGCTATGCGATCTATTTCATAAATTTTCAGACTGTCTTTTTTCAGCTTTATTAATTTGTAAAGTACAGCTTTGGTGGAATGGGGATCAATGAATAATATTGTCATGGAACCATGATTGCATTACTGATTTAAGTGTTAATTTGAGTCGAATGATAAGAGGCTGTGCCTATTACAATATCACTATTGGGGGGAATGTTGGGTAACAACTGATTAATAAACCAATTTTTAGATGTTTCACATCCATTTCTTCATGATAGTCTTATATTGATTTTGATTTAATACTCAGAAGAGCGTTAGGAATGAAACCTGTTGAACTCTTCGCGTGTAAGATTATAAAACGCTGCCCTTTGCCTATTGGGATGCATAGTGGATATTCAAAATCGTCCTCTTCACTTTTCCACACTTTGTTCTTTGTATGATTTATATTGATCCAGGTTTCATCTAAGTAAATAATAGGGACACCGGAAGTCCTTACCTCTTTCATTTTTCTTAGAAACGCGAATCTTTTTGAATCGTTCAAACAATGTCTGGCCGTTCCATGAGAAACTCTTCCGCATGAGTTCTTTACAAATCTACGAGGTATATCCAGAAAGTAAGTTCTGTTGGGTAATAAAATTAAATTGTGTGCAGATACAGAAAACTTATTTATTGCACAAAATTCTACAACTCTTAAACTACTTTTCCACATAACTGCCTAAATTTTGCAGGCATTTGTCATAGCGAAGCACAAGTTTTTGTATACCTTCTTCATAGAAGTTTACCGCCTGTGTCTTCAACCAGTTGGAAAAATTTTCTTTCAGCTCTTCGTCATTGTTGAAGTGTTGACCTCCAAGGAAATATTTGAGATGCAAAAACAGATGAAAGTCGCTAGGAGCCAGTCAGGGCTGTACAGGAAGTGGTCAAACTCGTCACAGCCAAATCCCTGTAGGATATTTTTCCCCGCATTTGCAGTTTGTGGTCGTGCGTTGTCGTGAAGAAACACAACACCTTTTGACAGCCGATAAATATGAATTGGTTTCACTTTCCTAGCATTCAGAAAACGAATCACAGATCTGATTTCATAAGCGGCGGGATTTTCAATCAACCCCGACATTGTAAACAAGCACAACAAAGCGTACGTGGCTGACAGCGATCTCACAATGGCGCACGTTTCTTCTCCTTGATACAGAGCTTCTACCGCGCATGTGCGGAACTGCGATCGCAGCGCTGCAGCGGAGATAAATTGAAACAGAACTTACATTCTGGACACGCTTGTAAGTTTCATTTGACGCAATACATACTTTTCGCAAGCTAGTTGAATATTTTCTTTTAGAACTTTTATTTATGTCTTCCAAGCTGGGAAGAAAATCAGTCCGATAGAGTGAATAGATAGATTGCCTTATTGCAGCGGTACAGAAAGAGTCTATTCCTGTTTTTGTGGGTTTTGCATTCTGACGTTTTTTACCAAGAATCTCTATAAAATTACCATTTACTTGCACTTCATTTTGTTAAGTTTTATTTTTACAGTATTTAGGGCTTTGCATTCATCTGTAAAAACTGAATGAACCTTAATCACAATTTCCCTACCATCAGATCTTAAAAGTTTTCCCCTTTCTTCCCACGCCTCCTAGAGCTAATGCAGACACTAGCACTATTCCCAGCAGTAAGGTTAAAATAATCACAAAATGTTCAATTTCTAAAAACATTTTTGACGTTTCCAACAAGTTAACCGATACTTCTTGCAAGGGTTGCAAACACCACTGATGCCTGCTTGTGCTTACCCTCATACCGCAGCAGGTAATTAGGGAATACAATAGGACTTTAAAAGGGACTGACCATTTCAAGGAAAGAAACCCAGCACCCGTGCTAGACAAGGATAGTGCAAAAAGTGCCAAGTTAGATCTCGTGCATTACGAGGGGGACCCAAAAGAAACCGGATTGTTGTCATAAAAACTTTATTGACGAACCTTTTTACAAAACTACTTCAGTCATCTTCAAAATACCCTCCATTACATGCGATGCACTTGTCAAGTCCCTTTTCCCACTATTGGAAGCATGTTTGGAACTCTTCAAGTTTGATATTGTCCAGTGCCCTTTGCGAAGCTGTTTTTACCGCCTCCACATCCACATAATGCTCCCCTTTTAGCATTTTTTTTTTCATTTGTGGAAATAGGAGAAAGTTGCACAGGGCTAGGTCTGGCGAATACGGAGTGTGGGGAACGACAGACCACCTCTGAGATGCCAAATAGTGGGTCACTCGTAAGGCCGTGTGTGCTGGAGTGTTGTCGTGATGCAGAAATCAGTCACCTGATTGCCAAAGTTCCGGGCATTTCCTCCTCACATCCTCTCACAGACGCTTTAAAAAATCCAAGTAAAAGTTCTGGTTAACAGTCTGGCCAGGTGGTACAAATTCCCGATGCACAATTCCACGAACATCAAGAAAGACAATGATCATCTTCACATTTGACCTCACTTGCCTTGCTTTTTTGGTCTGGGAGAGTTGGGAGTCCTCCACTGGCTTGACGCTTGCTTGGTTTCTGGGTCCCGTAACACCAACTCTCATCCCCTGTAATGACTTTGTTCAAGAAGTTTGGATCACGTGCAATCTCTGTTTTCAAGTCTTGACACACATTCATGCGGATGGTTTTGTGCTCTTGTGTGAGAAGTCGTGGAACAAATTCAGCAGCAACACGTCTCATGTGCAAATCCTCCCTCAAAATCCATGGCATGAGCTCCAACTGATTCCTGTCCTTGCTGAAATTTTGCCGATCGTTTGGCGATGATCCTCATTGATCTTTTGGCGGACCTTTTCAATGTTCTCCTCATTTCGCGATGTTGTGGGCGTCCAGAATGAGCTTGGTCTTCAACACACATCTCACCACGTTTAACTTGCCTAAACCACTTGAAAACCTGTGTGTGGCTCATAGCGTCCTCCTGGAAAGCTTCCTGAAGCATTTGGTGTGCCTCTGATAGCTTTTTTAAGCAGGAAACAAAATTTCACACATACTCTTTGTTCTTTTAAAGTTGCCATAACGACTTCGCAGAGGTAACCCGCCAACAGTCAGAGAAACACAATACCACATTTGCACGTTCAGCTCAACACTGACGCCGTCTGCACAGCTGTTTCATGAAGGCCTCTACTAACACCATCTAGCGTGAGAACCCTGCACTGCGTCTACAAGTGGCAGTGCCCTTGGAGTCCGGTTTCTTTTGGGTCCCCCCTCCTATAATTAAAAAAAGAAGTGTTATCTGACATCCCTCAGGATAAGGAAAAGCTCCAGAAACTCAGCCTAACTGAGACTTGATCTTGAAACCACTATAACACAGATGCGGGTTACTTGCTTCTATTATCACCTGCAAATGTCAGCTTGATTCTGGTTCACAGCCAATTTACTCTTATTTCTGGTAATATTCTTAAACTTATCATTGCTGCTCTTCATTTTGCTTGTGCCATCCTCCATTGCTATTACATTTTATTCCTAAGAAATCAAACTTTCTCACTATCTCTAACCTGCTACCAATTAAATGCCATTGCTTATCTTTACTCAATTTGTTTACTTTTGTGAATGAAATAACAGAAGTTAGTAATTTTGTTGTGAAATAACAAATGGTTACATATGAGGTGCATTAGTTATTACACCTATTCTTTTTCAGGACTGGGACCAGATAAGAATTTCTGCTTTGTTTTTTTTAAAATACACGTGGACTCTTTGTGAATGAGTGACAGATGGCAGCACTGTACAGTACATAGAACTCTAGTGGCAACGACGAGAATTATGACTGTTTTTGATACTTAAAATGGCGACATTTTCATTGCAAGAACTGCGTGTAATCATTCGTTTTCTCCATTTTCGTGGTGTGACACCTATTGAAATTCATTGCCATTTGAGTGAGGCATGTGGTGATGGTGATGTATGTGTCTAATGGGTGTTCCTGGGTGCAACAGTTCAATGAAGGCAGAACATCATGTGACAACAAACCAAGACAGTCACGACCTTGCACCAGCCAGTCTGACGACATGATGTAGAGAGTGGAGAGTGTTGTTTTGGAGGATCGCCAATTGAGCATTGCTGACATTGCCTCCAAAATTGACATTTCCATGGGATCTGTGCACACAATCCTGTATGAAGATCTGAAATAGCAAAAAGTGTCTTCCACAAGGCTGCACACGTGGCAAATTGTCAGGCGATGTTGACACCTGATGACGACATGAATGGAACTTTCTTTCAATCAATTTTGACAATGGATGAGACGTGGACGTCCATTTTCAACTCTGAAACGAAGCACCAGTCAGCTCAATGGAAGCACACACTCACCACCACCAAAAAAATTTCGGGTGAACCCAGTGCTGACAAAATGATGGTGGCCATCTTCTGGGACAGCAGTGCTGTAATCCTTACTCATTGCATTCCAAAGTGCACTACGGTGACAGCTGTATCCTACCAAAATGTTTTGAAGAATAAACTCTTCCCAACATTGCGTGAAAAATGGGCAGAAAAGGTTGGACGTGTGCTCGTTCATCAAGACAATGCACCAGGGCATCAATGAAGGCAGAACATTGTGTAACAACAAATCAAGACAGTCACTGCCTCACACCAGCAGGTCTGACAACATGATTCTGTGAATGGACAACGTTGTTTTGGATTGCCGATTGAGCATTTTCAGATCTTCATGCCCTATGGAAAGCCCCACAGAGGCACCCTTTTGGGACAGCTCGATAACTCCCTGATCGTCAGAGGGGGGGGGGGGGGGGGGGTCAGTCTTCACTTTGTGCGGATCTGCCCTGGTACGAGTTTATGTATGTGCACAGATCCCACAGAAATGCCAATTTTGGAGATGTCTGCAACTGTCTTGGTTTGTTGTCACAGGATGTTCTGTCTTCATTGAACTGTCACACCCAGGAACGGACATTAGACACATCCATGGTACCATCACGACATGTCTCACTCAACTGGCGATGAATTTCAATAGGTGTCACACCATGAAAAAGAAGAAAACGAATGATTAAACGCTGCTCTTGCAATGAAAACGTTGCCATTTTAAGCATTAAAAACAGTCCAAACTCTTATGCTGCCACTAGAGTTCTATGCACTGTACAGTGCTGCCATCTCTATGACACATTCACAAAGAGTCCATGTGTATTTAAAAAAAAACACCTCATAAATAAAGGAATTAAGGGCTAAAATTGATACAAAATAAGCTTTCAAGCATTACATATGCACTCAAAACTATATTACAGTACAAAATGTACTACCAAATATTTTTACATTTCATTATTTACAATAAAACATAATGACATTACAGTTATGATCAATAAAAAATAATGAAAAATACTAGATCAAAACCACAAGAAAATACGTTTAATAATAAAGTCTTTTTCTTGCAAAGTCAAGTAAGCATCAGAAGCACTTAAAACAATTTCACAATTAGTCCTCTCATATAACTTAGTCTTTGTGGTACACTCAGTCTTCCTGCACTAGAACCCAACATGTACTTTTGAGCTGTTTATGTGCAACTTCAATGCCAGCATAAAACAATATGACCATAAAATCAAATATGACTACTATCTGAATTATTGTGGTGAGAAACAAAAACTATATCACCAAATACATAATAAAAAAGAAATGAAACTTAATGTGCCAACTTAAAACACTTAGCAATAACTCGGAAGTGCAAAACAATATAACATATATAAGAATGTGCACAGAACTTACGAGCATTAAAATGGCCATTTGCAACTGCTTGGTTAATATCGTATTTAAAAATATTTACCTGTATTTAAAAGGTACATTGTTCAATTATTTATCTCACAAATCCATTGCTTTCAACTTATTTGATATAATTTGTGAAAACAAATCTAGTGCTCCACTCATTTTCATTTTTGTTAAAATGGCATTCACTAACTTTTCCAAGAGTGGGGACGAAGCAGGACTACTGTCAGTAACTAAACTCTCAGTACACATCACCATCTTGTCAATAAGAGTTAGTTTGGATGTGGCAAAGTGCAAAACACTGTCTTTAGGCATTCCCTCCAAGATATCAGCAATGGGCCTCTTTGCCATTACGTAGCTCTGTATGATGTTAAGCAGGTCAACACTGTTATCGAACGAACCGAGCTTGTCTAAGAAACTGAAACTGCCTGCTTTAAGGTAAGTGCAAAGACACTCCAGGATCCACTTCTCTGCTTCTTCAGGGCTGCATGTGGCCAAGTATTTGCACAAATCCACAATAGGTATCTTGCTCAAAAACTGCTCTTTATGACTCAGTATGTACTCAGCCATTTTGTCCAACAGTTCTGCACTTCCAACATTAGCTGTACCCACAAACTCTTCCCTTATGGACTCTATTTCTTTAGTTAGTTTCTCTTGAGCATGTGGTATTTTAAAGGCTTCTTCTATTATAGCATGAAGAGATTTGGGATTATTTGCAATGAATTTAGCACAATTAGTCACATTCAGGTGCGGCATTGCATTCTCTGTATTTGCTGGTGATGATGATGAAGCTCCTGCCAATACTGGTGTTCCTTCCTGATCCACTATTCTTGAATCTGAAAATTAGAAACACCTTGAATAAGTAATCTTCTTTTTAAGAAATTAAGGACAATAGCATAACTGGTAGGTACACAATTTGGCAGTTGTCACATCCTTGAAAATACCACAGTTAAATATCAAGTTAGGTATTCAAACAACTTTTCATGTTTGATTAATTGATGGAAATTAATCATTTCTTCACACTAGCTGTATATAGGCTAAGGTTTTTGATAAAGTCAACATGAAAAATTCAATGCCATGACAAGGATTTTCACCACGGATCTCCTGGTTTCCGTCCAGTCGCTCTAATACATTGGGCTACCATGGCCAACTTGCCATCACGACATTAAATTCTCCATTTGACTTGTATATTTCCGTAGTTCAAATCCCGGCCATGGCATTGAATGTTTCATGTTGACACTATCAAAGACCTTAGTCTATGTACGGCTAGTGTGAAGAAATGATTAATTTCCATCAATTAACTAAAATAATAAGAGTTAAATGATGAAGCCTGTGACTCAAGTACTCACGATATTAAGTCGCCACAAATGGTGTATCTCGAATGCAGCAGCAGAAAAATCTGCAGTGTCCCACCATTTTTGGACAGAAAACTACAGCATTGGCCATAACATTAAACTGTTAAAAGTACACCTAAAGAATTGGATATTTGGGAAAAAATATTCATAACCAAAAACTGTGATAGTTATAAACATGAAATCCCGGCATTAAATGAAGTACTAAAACTTTGTGCTCCTAAAACCAGATGGCAGAGGGATCGAAGCACCATAGTAGTGGAAGAAGAGGAATGTTCATTTAGTCACCAAACAGCTGAGGATGAGATCAAATGATCTTGAAAACGTTTCAATTATACAACAAGTAAGTGAAGTTTGAGTGTAAACAAAGTGACTCATAAATCGCTCAAAAATAGTTCTGTTTTGTTCTTGTATTATATTTATGAATGTTTCTATTTATTCCTTCTAAGTGGTTTCTTATTACATGTTCGAGACATTCAAATATATATAAACATGGTAATGTGAGTATTTTAAGTTTTTTAAAAATACTTTTACACGATTGTCTCCAAAGGGATTTTTTCCATTATTCTTATTGCTCTTTTTTGTTGCCTAAATCTTTAATATATTTTTCTTACCTGCTGCTCCCCATATCATAACTTAGATGTGCATGTATAAATGCATAATAAACCTTTAGTGCACTGACTTCATCCATAATTTGTGTTATCTGTTTTAATACATGTATGCCCTTGTTTATTTTCTTGTTGATCTTTTCTATATGTATGTGCCATTTTAAACTACTGTGAGTGTACTCCTGTTCATATTCTGTTTTTGTTAGCGGAATGTTGATTAATCTGTGAACCAAACTAGGGAATACTGCATATTGATGTAATGGGTTAAATGAGTTGTATTTAATGTAATTGTCAGCATGTGCTGCTTTTCTGTATATTCCAAATTGTAATTCTGTTTGTGTTCTTATGATTTTCAAATCTAGAAAAGGTAGCCATCCATCCTGTTCTACTTCAATGGTGAAAACTATGGATTTTTCTTGTAGGTTTAGCAACTTTATAGCATCCTCAGTTAGTCTTCTAGGAAATATAGCAAACACATTGTCGACATAACTATGTCATGTGAAAATATGTGGAAAGGTTTTAGTAATGTGTGTTTCCAAATTACTCACGAACAGATTAGCTAACAATGGTGAAAGAGGGTTACCCATGGCCAAGCCAGCTGTTTGTTGGAAGATCTTGCTGGAAAACGTGAAGCTGTTTTGTTCAATACATGAGATGGTTAATTTGATGTATTCCTATATTTTATAATCCACTAAGTTGCTTCTGGATAACCAGCCTTTCATCAATTTTGGAATTTTTTCTACTGGTATACTCGTGAATATACATCTGATATCAAAGGATACCATCACCTCTTCAGTTTTTATAACTGTGTTTTCAAGTTTCTTTACCAAATCAAATGAATTTTTTATGCTTAGAAATTCAAACTTTTCAAACTTGTCAAATTCTTCCACCAACCATTTTGCCAGTTTGTAAGTCGGGGCATCTATATTGTTAATAATGGGTCGCATGCTGTTGTCTGTCTTGTGGATCTTAGGTAGGCAGTTAACCCATTACATCAATATGTAGTCTTTCATAATTTGGTTCACAGATTAATCAACATTCCACTAACAAAAACAGAAAATGAACAGGAGTACCTCACATACACCAGGTTGCCGAATTGAACAACTTATAACATAAATTTCATCAAAAAATTGATCTACAGACACAAAAGAAACAAAAACTTAACAGGAAATTACTATGTTAAAAGAACTAGAAAACCCAAACATCAGATATGGCAAATTTACATTTCATCCTAAATACTTGAAAAAATTTGAAAAGATATTTAAGAACTTCAAAATAAAATTAGCCCCTCAGAACAAATGCAACATCCGCAACTTACTAAACCACCCTCTAAAGAATAGCACACCAAAAACTCAATTATCAGGCATTTACCAAATGAGCTGCCAGAACTGTGAGAAGATATACATTGGGAAGACTAAAAGGAATCTAGGAACAAGAATGGAAGAACACTTCAGAAATATTAAATTCAAACACATGGACAAGTCTCCTGTAGCATATCACTTTTGGTCTGAGAATCACAACATAAAACAAGAAATGAAACTGATCAAACAGGCAAAGAAACCTCTAGAACTGCAGATTTGGGAAAACACATTTATTACAAAGAAACAGAACCTCTTGATGATTTTTGAAATTCCTGTCGTAGATGATATCATCAAATTTACCCGAACATTAGATGGCAGCACGACACCAAGCCAGATGCAGACACCGGATGCATCATCAGTCAACCACAGAACTGAGAATAGGGAAGAAGTTCCCAGAAACTAGTCTTCATTAAAAAACTTTTAAGTGGAGAAAAGTATATACAATGCCTAATTTTAGTAACAATGGCATTCCACTTTCTGAAATACTTCTTTTTATTCCATATAATTTTTACCCTATTTACTATTCATATATATATATTATCTTGAGCCCTGGAATCTAGATCTATGAACCTTCCGTGTCTAGGAAGTATGTACATCATATTGACTTACTTCTATATTTCATCAACACAAACAATAACTAAGTGCCAAATGGTTACAGCAAAAAACTGAAGTTGAGTTTTTACTTATGATGCCCTTTAACTGAAGTGGTTCTCAGCATCCCAATCTATATTGGACGCAAAAGGCCATTTAATGCTCTTTACCAAGTTGAGGTTTTTTACATGTCGTAAATCTATGACAGGTATCAAAGGCTTTACTTCCTTTCCAAAGAATGTCATGCTAAGCATTTTTATATCCAAAAAAATCATTTCCCCTCTGCCAGGTTCGAACCCATGACCTCAGAAAGTAGTGGCTAGCCTGTTACTCAAGTATGATCACATAAAAAACATGCAATATCCTACTACCATCTTCTACAGCCATGCCAATAAAGAGCTCAAGATAAAGTGTGTCAGTATATAACTCATAGACAAAGTGGTAACAGGGAATATACAAGAAAACAATAATACAATTACAATATTTCTGAATACATTTACATTCACTCTTTTGCACTTTTCTAAGAGCTTTTTCTATCAGATAGCACTCGGTAGCATTTAAGTGTGCTGTATCTTTCATGTTATCTTTCATGCATTTGGATTTACAATGCCTATTAATCTATTTCTGAAATAGTCAAGTTAAGGCAACGAACATTAATATATCTGATAGATAGTCAACATGAAAAATTCAATGCCACGACTGGGATTTGAACCACAGATCTCCTGGTTTCTGTCCAGTCGCTCTAACCCATTGAGCTACCATGGCCAACTTGCCATCATGACATTAAATTCTCCATTCGACTCGTATATTTCCCCGGTAGACCACTAGGGGCTCTTGCATCCGAGATACACCATTTGTAGCGACTTACTATCGTAAGTACTTGAGTCCCAGGCTTCATCATTTAACTCTTATTATTTAAGTTAATTGATGGATATTAGTCATTTCTTCACACTAGCCGTATATAGGCTAAGATATTTGATAGTCAACATAACATCAGTTAACTAAAATAATAAGAGTTAAATGATGAAGCCTGGGACTCAAGTACTTACGATAGTAAGTCGCCACAAATGGTGTATCTTGGATGCAAGAACTCCTAGTGGTCTACCGGGGAAATATATGAGTCAACTGGAGAATTTAATGTCATGACAGCAAGTTGGCCATGGTAGCTCAATGGGTTAGAGCGAGTGGATGGAAACCAGGAGATCCGTGGTTCAAATCTCAGCCATGGCATTGAATTTTTCATGTTGACTATCTAAAAGCTTAGCCTATATACGGCTAGTGTGAAGAAATGATTAATTTCCATCAATTAACTAAGTTAATATATCTGTTTTGATTATGACTATAATATTTCTGTTTCACTGAAATGACTGCAGCTGGAACTAACAATGTCCGTAAGCCAAGTTACACATGAAACCTAAACTAGCTTATTGAAGGGGGGGGGGGGGGGGGGGGGAAACTGAGAAAATTAATTATTTTGAGAAACTTTGAAACATACGAAAGTTGAATGAAAAGTAATGCGTCCAGCTTTGTAACTCATCAGATGTATACAGTAGGTACTAAATTGTTCAGTAGACTCTGTTCTCCAGTTCCACTGGATGGTAACTCTTCGGATGGCAGCACTGTTATGCGGCAGGTACTGAATTGTTCAGCAGTCTCTCCTCTACAGTTTCAGTTATCAGGAAGCCTTAGCATTGCACGGTTGTGTAGTTAAAGTGTCAAGTATGGAACCTGCGCCAGGAGTTGGTCAATACAATTTAAGCAACATACAGTCATTGAATTCCTGACAGCAGAAGGTGTCATCTCAAAGAAGATTCATCACAGAATGCAAGATGTTGTGGCAGGAACACCTGATTTACGTGACAAACAAAGAGTTAGATGTCCTGTGACAGTAACCACCTAGTTTCACAAGCAAAAAGTTAATAGATTGATTCAGGATGATCGTCGTATGACTCAAGGAAATTTTAAGCATAATCAGCAATTTTTCAAGAATGTGTGAGTCACATTATTGCTTTGTTTGGCTATGGGAAGATCTGTGCATGATGGGTACCCAGGATGTTGATGCCTGAAATGAAAGCACATAGACTTGTAATTTTCCAGGAAATGCTTTCTTGTTACAAGAATTAAGATGCCTTTCTCCATTTAATTGTGACAGGAGAACAAAAATAGGTACACTATTACCACTCGGAGACAAAGCGACAATCAGTGGAATATTGCCCCAGAAAAAGAAATGCAAGACACAGCCCTCAGCTGGAAACATCACGGCAACAGTGTTCTGGGATGAAATATGCCACCAAAGCAGAACCTCAGAGACTGGATCTCACCACCATACAGCATGCTCTGTACAGTCCTGATTTAGCACCGTATGATTCATCTGTTCCCAATAATGAAAGACCTACAGGGACATCATCATTGTCGCGAATCCATTATTACAATAGCGCGGCTTGACACACACAAAGGGGCAGATAGTGTAGCACAGAGATAAAGGACAAATAATGCAGCACGGAGATAAAAGGGCTTGCCGAAACAAAAAAATAATTTTTGAATGTTTCGAGCATTTCATGAGGCAATTCCTACTAATTTTGGGTTGAGAAAAACAAATGTGACAATGAAAAATTTTTATTAGCTCTAGTTTCTATGATATACACAAGGTGGAAGTATTACATATTAACGGATAGAGAGAAAAGGATACATTTTAATTACATACATGCCAACAATGAAAGTGCATTTAATTTTTTAACTGGTAATTACATGGTAAGAGTTCTAAATTGCTGTAAAAATGCTTCGCAGATAGTCGTGTGTGAAGAGAATCATGTGGTGGCCTACTGACTTCGTCTTTATAGCTTGCCTCTTGTGATGAAGTTCCGCAGAATCCCTATACAAAGACCAACAGTAATCCGCAAGCATTACTTCATTCCAACGGCCCTGATATCTTTGTTCCATAACAGAAATGTCCTGATGGAATCTCTCCCCATGTTCATCACTAACAGCTCCACAACTAGGAGGGGAAAAGTCTAGGTGAGAGTGGAGAAAATGGATCTTAAGGGACAGGTTGCATCCAAGGTTACGGTATTTTTGCAGGAACACTGTCACCAAATGCTTGTAGTTGTCATTTCTTTTGTTGCCTAAAAATCCATGAACAACACTCTTGAAGGCTTCCCAAGCTTCCTTTCCTTTCCCCTTCAAAACTTGGTCAAATGCAGGAACCTTCACAAGTTCTCTTATTTGTGGTCTGACAAAAATGCCTTCCTTAACTTTTGCATCACTTAATTTCCAAAATTTCTCTCTGATGTTATTTGACAGGCATGCCAAATCCCCCCCTAAAAAATTCCCCCAAATTTAAAATCTTCACTCTAAAAAATGAAACATCACTTTATCTTCAAAACAAGAGCTAATCTATAATTTTTATGGTGATTTTTGAATTCAGCAGATGGAGATACATGTGAATTCACTATTTTTAAGCCCAAAACATTTTCTTTGTTGCCCAGTGTAACTGGAAACTTCTAGTGACATCTTGATTGATAAAGAACATTCCACAACCGTCTGGAATAATGAATGGTCGTATAAAAGGAAGCCACATTTAGTTGGAGGACAGTCGTAATGAGAGAGTCGAAATGGAACTTGATAATCGTGCAGCTGTATTTTGAAAGCGAACTCTTTGTTTGTGGGTGTGGCAGACGAACTGGAGGATTGTAATATAAAATTATTTGTGGTTGGTTTATTGACACCCGTCACTTACTTTTTCATATATTTATGAGAGACTAGTTTCAAAGGCCCTGGCCTCCATTTTCAATCTCTTCCCAAATGGAGGCCAGGGCCTTTGAAACTAGTCTCTCATAAATATATGAAAAAGTAAGTGACGGGTGTCAATAAACCAACCACAAATAATTTTATATTAATTTTGACGTCACTGTTACTAAATTCCTCCAAACACACATCATGGAGGATTGTAATTGCGTATGTGATATAATTCTGCTACTGCAAGGGTTGACCAAAGTGTATTGCTATGGAAATAAAGAACATTTTGAATTTCTACAAATTCGACTTTTAATTCTACGAACCCACAGTCACATTATGCTTCTGATGACGAGAGAACTGTGAGAAACTAGTGGCAGAAACAGTTTTGACTTCTTCCTTGATGCCTTCAGAAGACTTGTTGGCAGATCCAAATATTCCAAATATTCCTATGAGTAAGGACTATGATACAATGAAGCACAATATTAATATAATTTTTAGTCGAACTAGTACTTAATGCTCCATACATTGCTAGTGTTTACCCAGAAGTGTTTTATTATGTCTGGTGACTGTGAAAAAGTGAATAGTGGTAATTAAAAATCGTATTCTAAGGATTATTTCTGCATTTTATTTATTACAATATTTCCATCCAAAGGTGGAGGTATTACTTTTCATTCAACCCTCATACATAGGAGAATTACAAAACAGAAAATAACTTTTTGGGAAGTATCTAAAAACATATATAAAAAGTAATTGAAGTCAACTCAATGCAATTTTCAGAATTATCCTTTCTAATAACCAGAACACAGCAAAAAATTAATACTGTGGACAGTATATATGATACTTACCCACAGAATGCCAAAACCCTCTTTTTGGTAACAGACTGAGTGACCTCAGGTAATCCTGAAGAAACAAAAATATATATGTCAATATATTGTATATGACTTGCATAAATATCTACATACACTAACATACGTGTTTGGCATTCCTTAAACAATAACATAAATGTGCATATACCATTACATTTCATATGTATTTGCAATATTTATCTTGCATTCTGGTGTTTATAGTCCTGCCATCCTTAGAAGGGAAACTAATGTAAACAAAAAGTGTGTGATACTGATTTGAAATAAATTCTCGTGTGCTAAAACTATGTCCTGCAGTAGTTCTTTTACATTCTCTGCAAATTGCATTATTATGCCCTGGGTAAAGCATAAAGACATAATGCTTCTACACTGAACCATTTATTCGGCATAAATGCATTAACTTGCTTCTTCTTTGATAACACTTAAATACGAGGTACATTCAAGTAATAACACTTTTTTTTTTGGGGGGGGGGGGACTTGGACCAGATAGGAACTTCTGTGCTCTTTTTTCTTAAATACACATGGACTCTTTGTGAATGTGTGACATATGGCAGCACTGTACAGTGCATAGAACTTAAGTGGCAGCGACGAGAGTTAGGACTGTTTTTGATACTTAAAATGGCAACATTTTCATTGCTAGAACTGCGTGTAATCATTCGTTTTCTCCATTTTCATGGTGTGATACCTATTGAAATTCATCGGCAGTTGAGTGAGGCATGTGGTGATGGTACCATGGATGTGTCTAATGTGTGTTCCTGGGTGCAACAGTTCAATGAAGGCAGAACATTGTGTGACAAAAAAAATGCAGCCATGGCCTCACACCAGCTGATCTGACAACATGATCCAGTGAGTGGAGAACGTTGTTTTGGAGGATCGCCAATTAAGCATTACGGACATTATTTGAAGCAAAAGGTTAGAAACAGTGATGTATTTAACATTTGAAATTAATCAGTCGGTAATTCAAACACAAACATCACTTAAATAATCCTTACTTGGAAATGTTAAGGGGAACGGTTTGTCCCCATCATCAGCAGTTATCCAATTGGTTGGATCTGTGGTTTCCTGAAGTGAGCTGGTTGTCTGTGGCGGTATCTGTTGTCTGTGAGATGAACTTCAAACAACCTTCCAACAACTGAACTCAACCTTCGGCCTTTTCCACTGGGATTTTTTAAACCAGCACACATACTCGTAGAAATGCTTGTCTTTCAGTCTTAAAAGTCATGTCACGCCATACTTTACTTTTCGTGTGTCCTTCATTCACCCAAGTCTCGTCAAGACAGTATATTTTGCGATTTGTATCCCGGTACAGTCTGATTGTCCTTAAAGAACATCTTTGCCACACAGCATTATCGCCTCTTTCTCTTAGCAAATTTTTCTTGCCCCTTTTTCATTCACAAACCTCAGCTGTATAAGCAATCTATATAGACTAGAGCTGCTGAAATTTGGTAAATCTGCATCCTCATTTACAGCACACAAAATTTTAATTATGTTAGGGAGTTCATTTCTAAAGAAAAAGCTATGCACATGACAATGCACAGCACTTTGCACGAACTCCTGGCATTCTCCGAGCACAAGCTTTTGTTTATTCCTGCTTTTGCCTGAAGTGATAAGTTTTCCTGTTGTCTCAATTTCACGTCGCAATGTGCCTACATACCTAACACTCACACCTGTGAGTTCAGAGTTCGACTTCTCTCACTGACAAAGACGGATTCTTCTCTGTGAGTGCATTAAACACATGCACCACAATTCTTTTTTCGCCGCTTTGTAAAGGTTTTCCCTCATGATGCTACAGCGAAAAACTGGCGGTAGACTCTGCCATTATACATATAATAAGTACACGCGCAATAAAGGACCAATAAAATAATTTGTCTCTTGCACTTGGCACAACACACCTTCGAATGGCAATATATGACAAATCCAGTTCAAAACAAGGTCAGTGATAAAAGTCATATAAACAAATATGTCACCACTACCGCTAAAGCACATGCTCTCATGTCATATGAAAGGCAGGCTTGAAAGCAAAGGAACATCCTCTTTACTTCGTTTAACAATTAACTCTGTTGCGTAATATATTTAATTCAAACAGTTAGGAAAATATAAATTTGACAATTCTCTTCCAACATATAAAGATATGTCACCATGTTAAATAACTAATTTTTACCGCACAACAGTCTGTACCACAACAGCAGCCAATGAGAGATGATTAGGTCATGTGACCGTTGAGATGTGGGGCAAGCTTATGTGAAACAAAGTTTAGTGTAACCAATTGCTGATACTACACTATCTTTGTAATGCAACTTGTTCACCAGCAGTTAAATGTTATGTAATATCTGTATTTTTTTAATTTGGGAAAATTAAAATAAAATTAAAATTAAAAATTAGAAAATTTAAAAAACAGAAAATTAAAAGCAAAATCCACACATATTCAAAAAGCTTTTTGTGTTGTTTTCCCAGCTCAAATAAACAAAGAATACCAACCTGTAACACTTTTTTTGTGTGAGCTATCTTAGGCACAGGAATGGGTAATTTACTGATTGTAAGCTCGTCACATTTGCTCAAGTCTCCTATTGTTCTTATATTTCTCTGGGACATTTCATTCAGGAATGCTTTAGTCCTAAAACAAAATACACCATTAAAATAACTAACTCACATAAGCAAAGGTAAATATAAAATACTATGAACTACAATCATTGTTTGAAATATTCTCAGCCTCTAACATAAATGACATCATTACACAAATAAAAATATTTGTCACTTATAATCCACTTATCTTAGGAAGTCGATATTAAAACTTCTTTCTTCTTATTCAAATCAATTTCGAAGGCATTTTGCATTCATCTTCAGTGAAAATAAACTCCATTGTTAAGGAAATCTCGGTTACTATGTTACAAATGAAATCGATTTGAATAAGAAGAAAGAAGTTTTAACATCGACTTCTTAAGATAAGTGGATTATAAGTGACACATATTTTTATTTGTGTAATATTTATTACTCCACTGTAACTAGCTTCAATTTTCTGTGTAATAAATGACATCAGTTAATGGAAATTTAATTACACTTTCAATTCACAGCTAACCAAATAAATGACTGCTAATACAAGTGTTTTGTATTTAGTTGGTAGTAACCATTTCCATAAAGTGGGTTTAGTTTTGTAAATAATAAAATTTTAATGATAAAAATGCATGGGAAAGCTTCAGTTTTCACTGTTAGTAAAATACAAATCTTTTATGCTCATTATCCTTAGAAATCCTTTTTGCACTAAAAAATTATAATAAAAACATGGGAGAAGATTCTTATTGTAAACATTCTACATATTTCAAATTCTGATGTGCCATCGAGGAATGCTCTAATGCACTTATGTGGGAAATATTTTGAGAGAGGGAGCCAATTAGAAGTAGTCCACAAGACACCCAATTATAAGGATAGTGGTCAGTCGCCGATCAGCTGAGGTTGTACTAGGACGGTCTCAAAAACATCTGTTTTTAATAGTAGACATGAATGAGTTTTAAGTTTTAGTAAAATAGGACTCAGTAAGTGTTTTAATATCAGATTTTTTATTATTTGAAACTTTATCTTTTTTGGACCTGGATAAACCACCAACATTCCATTGAAGTACATCAAATCCTGTGTTTTTAGTCCTGAGAAGAGACAATGTGTTTGCATTTAGTCGCCATTTGCCATTACTCATGAAGCACCAACCATGCAAATTTAGGATTGCCAAAATCTTCTGAAAAATTTAGACACCAACATATCTAGTACACAAAAGTAAATAATGAATCTCTTGGAATATATTAACATAGACTACAACCTTCCACTGGATTCGATCAAGAAGAAAGAGACCTCAGACAGTCATGAGATCAACTGAGTGAGTGAGTGATGATGAGTATAAGGGCGCTCAACTACAGAGGTCATCAGCGCCCTTTATAAAAGAAACTGGTCATGGCAAAAGCCAGATATAAATCATTCTAAAACAGTATAACTATGTTAAAAAAGACAACAAATACATACGCTTTGGAGGGGGAAAAAAAAAAAAAAAAAAAAAAAAAAAAAGCATCCAAAAACCATAAATTCTATTTGCTAAATCCTAAAATCTAATCTCGAAAAGAACCTAAAAACCTTCTTCACTACTGCGTTATCGTCCGCTAGCATTTCTGCAAAGCTGACCGGCAGCTGCAGAGACGTCCTAAGGTCTGCTAGGTGAAAACACTCTAGCAGCACGTGTCGTACAGACAACGCTTCATTACAAAACGGACATAGTGGAGAAGGCTCCTTTTTAAAAAGAAAACTATGAGTAAAAATGCAGTGCCCAATTCGTAACCGAGCCAAACTCACCTCCTCGCGACGAGATGACCGACAGGAGGTAACCCAGGGAATCGGAAGTTCTTTGACAGATCTAAGTTTATTATTGCGGAGAGCATACCACTCTTCCTGCCAGCAGGTTTACACAGCTCTCCGCAATTCGGCCCTAAAGTCTTCCGATGTCACAGATGGTATTTTAACCCTGGGCTTCATGATAGCCGTCTTGGCTGCTGAATCCGCCATTTCATTCCCCCGCAAGCCTACGTGACCAGGGATCCATGCACACACCACGTTAACGCCAGAAGCGTGTAAAACGTGGAGGGCATCCTGTATACGCTGCACAATAGGGTGGTAGTTGTACAGCTGCCGTAGGCTTTGAAGTGCACTGAGGGAATCACTCAGGATTAAGCAGTCCCCCAACTTTCGTCGGCGTACGTGTAAAATGGCCCGGTATATTGCATAAAGCTCTGCAGTAAAAATGGAAGTGCTAGTGTGGAATCCGAATGTATAGGGTTCGGTTCCACACACGTAAGCACAACCAACGCCATTTGAGTTCTTGGAGCCATCAGTATAAATTACAAAATGGTCCTCATATCGCGATAAAAATTCTAAAAAACATGTGCGGATACTAGACATAGACATGGTAGATTTATCATATTTAGTCATGCCCAGATCAACCGTGGACGCTCTGCACAACCAAGGAGGGTAGGTCCTCTCCCCCCTAGGATACATCTTGGGCATGTCAGTATCAAGATGTCTAAGGAGCTCCCGGAAACGAAAACCAGGTGGCTTTGGTTTAATAGTAGTGTTCCTATAACGCACGTCCATGAAGGTATTAAAGAACGGCGTAAACGATGGATGTGTGGGCATGCAATTAAGTCCACAGCCATAATTGGCTAATAACATGTTGCGCCTGTACTGCAGAGGAGGTTCTGCAGACTCAGCATACAGGCTTATAACTCGGCTCGTTGGAAATGCCCCAACAGCTATACGTATGCCACAGTTATGGACTGTGTCTAATCTCTTCAGCACAGATGGTCGTGCTGAGCCATAAACGATACTACCATAGTCTAATTTGGAACGGATGAGTGCCCGATAAAGTCGCAATAACACTGCACGATCCGCTCCCCACGATTTTCCACTTAGTACCCGCAAGATATTCAAAGATCGGTCACATCGTGCTTTCAGTTGTGCTATATGCGACGACCAACTAAGTTTTCTATCAAATATCAATCCAAGGAACCTCGCCTCATCTGCAAAAGGTAGTAGATCAGCGCCTAGCCGGAGCCTTGGACGTAGTCGACTCTGCTGACGCCAGAAGTTTACACAGATGGTTTTCTCAGCGGAAAATCGGAAGCCGTTTTTTAAACTCCAACTCTTAAGGTTGTCCAAGGTGGTCTGAAGACGGCGCTCTAAAAACGGAGTGCGCTGAGATGTACAGTAGACGGCAAAGTCGTCTACAAATAGGCATGACGAGACACCTGGAGGTACACATTTCGAGATAGAATTAATCGCAATAGCAAACAACGTAACACTTAGTACCGATCCCTGTGGTACACCGTTCTCTTGAACAAAAAGGTTCGAAAAAACCGAGCCAACCCTTACTCGGAATACGCGGTCTTTCAGGAATTCCTGAAGGAAGAGTGGTAGGCGTCCACGTATATTCCAGGTGTGCAGAGTACGTAGCAACCCTGCCCGCCAACACGTATCATAAGCCTTTTCGAGGTCAAAAAATATTCCGACTGTTTGACAGTTCTTAAGAAATCCGTTCATAATCTGTGTCGACATGGACACAAGATGATCCACTGTTGAACGGCGTCGTCGGAAACCGCACTGGATGTTATTCAGTAGGTTTTGCGTTTCCAGCCACCATACCAACCGCCCATTTATCATGCGTTCCATCACCTTGCATACGCAACTGGTGAGGGAAATAGGGCGGTAGCTAGAAGGGAGGTGACGGTCCTTGTCAGCTTTCAAGATAGGTATAATGGTAGCTTCTCGCCACTTTTCAGGAAACGTCGCATCAACCCAAACACGGTTATAGACCTCGAGCAGGAATGCCTTACCTTCAGGTGAGAGATGTTGTAACATTTGAACGTGGATTCCGTCCGGTCCTGGTGCTGTCAGTCGCGATGACGAAAGAGCGTGTTCTAGCTCTGCCAAGATGAAGAGGCGGTTATAGTCTTCAAGGTTTCTGGAACTAAACACGAAACCTTGAGATTCTACCTGAGTCTTAATTGAGATAAACTCAGGAGCATAATTGCATGAGCTAGACACCTGAGCGAAAGCACAGCCGAAGGTGTTAGCCACAACAAACGGATCAACAACAACTCCTGCAGTTGTTTTCAGACCAGCGATTGGCAGGTGGGTTGATTTTCCGGCCACGCGCCTTAATTTATCCCATACAACAGATGAGGGTGTACATCTGTTAAAAGATGATACAAATTTGTTCCATGAGGTCTTTTTGCTATCCTTAATTATTTGCCTAGATTTTGCACGCGCTTTCTTATACTCAATTAGATTACTTAGCGTAGGGTGTCGTTGGAATACCCTTAGAGCACGTCTACGAGCACGAATAGCATTCCGGCAGTCGTTGGTCCACCATGGGACAGGAAATCGACCGGGTTGGGTAGCCGAACGTGGAATAGACTGTTCTGCAGCGGAAAGAATTTTCTCTGTGAGATGATCGACTAAATCATTCACAGAATCGTGCTCGTTGTATTCAAAGACAGCCAACTGGGTGTAAAGATTCCAGTTGGCACGATCAAAGCGCCATCTAGGGATACGTGAGGGAGACACATCTTGTGCTAAGAGACTAAGAAGACATGGAAAGTGGTCGCTGGAATGTAAATCAGAGTTGACATTCCACTGTAATGAAACAGCTAACTGGGATGAACACACTGCCAAATCGATGTGCGAATAGGTGTTAAACGCGTCTGAGAGGAATGTGGGCTCTCCGGTGTTCAGGAGAACCAAGTTATTGCTCTCCAGGAATTTTGCAATGAGGTTGCCTCTCGAACATGCCCGATTTGAGCCCCAAAGTGGGTGATGGGCATTAAAGTCTCCAACTATTAGAAATGGTGTTGAGAGTTGGGAAACCAGATCTTCAAGGTCAACTAACGAGAGGTCATCTGATGGCGGGAGATATACAGTGCAAATGCAAAATTCTATTGATGGCAGCTTAATCCTTACAGCTACAGATTGTAAATCAGACTGTAGCTGTAACGGATCTACAAATATGTCATCCCTGAGGAGCATCATAGTACCCCCGTGTGCAGGAATGCCCTCTTCTGTTTCAACATCACACCTCAGTGGTGTGTAGCGTCTGATTTTAAAGTTGTCTTGTGGTCGTAGCTTAGTCTCTTGTAAGCATACCACTAAGGGGTGATGCTTACTGAGCAAAAGTTCCAATTCTGGTCGATGCGCTCTTAATCCTCGTATGTTCCATTGTAGGATAGCCATTGGAACTATGGGATATAAGATGTAAAGGTAGTCTACATTAAGACGACTTCATGGGTGGCCGAATCAATTTGCCCTTTTTCTTTGGTGTAGGGCTAGTTTCGGCAGGTTTATCCTGCCTCTTCTTTGCTGCAGATGTAGCAGCGTGGTCAGCTGTTTCCTGCTCCATATCCTCTATGGAAGAGGACGGTTTTCCTTCTACAACTTTCGATTCAAAGGGCTCGAAGCGATTGGAAATTCCGACCGACGTAGATGACGGTCGCCGGTCGTGGTCCTCCCCAGAAGATGACTCCGACGATGATCTCGGAGACGCTCTAGGGCTACGTTTCTTGGACTTTTCTGGAGCAGACTTCGTGCTTTCTTTCAGGAAGGCAGTTCTATCATACTGCGTCTTGAACTTGATCTCTGGTGCTTGGTATACAATGGGCAATTTCGTCCTGTTGTTAGAAGTGGATGCTTTCTCAGGCGACTTCACTGACTTGATATTTTCAGTAGTCTGTGTTCTCGGAGTTTTAGATGTTGTTACTGATGCTCTTGGTTGCGATCTAGGCACTAGAACTTTCTCGGATATTGTTGCCCCGTTTATATCAGATGTTTGGGTACCAGCCTCCCGTTTCGGTGACGGAGTAGCCGCCACAGAGCTATAGGTACGGGAGGTGGTTGAAGAGGGCTTGAGAATACATAGAAGTTTCCGGGCTTCCGAAAAGGATACCTTTTCTTTAACCCGGATCTCCTGAATAGCTCGCTCTTCAATATAACGGGGGCATTCTCGTGAACTTGATGGATGTTAACCGCTACAATTTACGCATTCCGGAGGTGATGTACATGCATTTTCATGCATGCCGGCTCCACAGCTGACACATGTAGGTGCGCCTTTACAGAATGCACTAGTGTGACCGAACCGCTGACATTGGTAGCATCTCAGAGGGTTAGGTATGTATGGTCTAACCTCAATCACTTCATATCCTGCCCTGATCCTTTGAGGGAGATCTACCCGATCAAAGGTCAGGAACAGGGTACGAGTAGGAACCATATCCCCTCGTTCTCTCCTTTGGACACGATAGACTGCAGTTACGCCTTGTTCCTGGAGGTTCTCCTGAATATCCTCGTTGGACATTCCATCCAACGCGCTAGTGTTTACAACACCGCGCGAGGAATTCAGGGTCCTATGCATCTCCACTTTGACTGGATAACTGCCCAGCATGTTGGCTTTCAGTATCTTTGCTGCCTGGGATGCTGTAGTTGCTTCCACCAGCAGCGTGCCATTTCTAGATTTTGTACATGATTTAACAGCACCAGCTATTTTGTCAAGACCTTTCTGTATAATAAACGGATTAACCGTAGAAAAAGTTCTACCTTCCTCCGTTCGTTTAATAACTAAGTAGCGAGGACCACACTCAACTACTTGTTTAACACTGTTTTCAAATAAATCTTTTCCACGTTTATTGTTTTTTGGGGGGTGTAGGTTAACCATAATATTAGGTCTAAATTTCATCCCCCAGTGCTCCCCACCCACCACGGAGTCCAACAAGGGGTCACCCCACTGGGATGACAGGGCTACACAGGGGATATAGCGAGCTCGCCGTCCCACTCACCCTGGAGGTCGGTACAATACCTAGTCCTGGCCGATTGATTAGGGGTGGGTTAGTCCCTAACCTCCCGTTTAGGCGAAGCAGAAGCCAAAGTAGTGTATTAGAAATGCGCACCCTCCCCGAATTCAGAAAAAACTGTTACGAGCTCAGATACGCATCCCTCAACCACCAGGACAAACCTTTCCACCGACACGGGTCTCCACGCACGGCCTACACGTGGGTGGGCCTGTTGACCATCTCCCTCAACCACGAAGAGGAGCCCACTCGAGGGAGACTGTTGGCTCGGGACCCCGGGTTCGCCAAACCCGTACCTACCGAAGTAGGCCCCTGGGGGGCATGAGATCAACTGTCCTAGAACTGATAAATGAAAAATTTCCAGAACCAGCATAGCTTAGAATATATACAGACAATAGAGTCAACATGAAAATTTCAATGCCACGGCATATTTCTCAAATATTTCATATTTCTTCAGTAGACCACTAGGGGCTCTTGCATTTGAGATACACTGTGGCGACTTACTATCGTAAGTACTTGAGCCCCAGGCTTCATCATTTAACTCTTATTATTTTAGTTAAATGATGGAAATTAATCATTTCTTCATACTAGCCGTATATAGGCTAAGCTTTTTGATTGAGTCAACATGAAAATTTCAATGCCACGGCCAGGATTTGAACCACGGATCTCCTAGTTTTCCGTCCAGTCGCTCTAACCCACTGCGTTACCATAACCAACTTGCCATCATGACGTTAAATTCTCCATTTGACTCATATTTCCCTGGTAGACCACTAGGGGCTCGCATTCGAGATACACCGTTATGTGGCGACTTGCTTTCATAAGTACTTGAGTCCCAGGCTTCATTTAACTCTTATTATTTTAGTTAATTGAAACGTGGCATCAACCCAAACACGGTTATAGACCTCGAGCAGGAATGCCTTACCTTCAGGTGAGAGATGTTGTAACATTTTAACGTGGATTCCGTCCGGTTCTGGTGCTGTCAGTCGCGATGATGAAAGAGCGTGTTCTAATTCTGCCAAGGTGAAGAGGCGGTTATAATCTTCAAGGTTTCTGGAACTAAACACGAAACCTTGAGATTCTACCTGAGTCTTAATGGAGATAAACTCAGGAGCATAATTGCTTGAGCTAGAAACCTGAGCAAAAGCACAGCCGAAGGTGTTAGCCACAACAAACGGATCAACAACTCCTGCAGTTGTTTTCAGACCAGCGATTGGCAGGTGGGTTGATTTTCCGGCCACGCGCCTTAATTTATCCCATACAACAGATGAAGGTGTACATCTGTTAAAGGATGATACAAAGTTGTTCCATGAGGTCTTTTTGCTATCCTTAATTATTTGCCTAGACTTTGCACGCGCTTTCTTGTACTCAATTAGATTACTTAGGGTAGGGTGTCGTTGGAATACCCTCAGAGCACGTCTACGAGCACGAATAGCATTCCGGCAGTCATTGGTCCACCATGGGACAGGAAATCGACCGGGTTGGGTAGCCGAACGTGGAATAGACTGTTCTGCAGTGGAAAGAATTTTCTCTGTGAGATGATCAACTAAATCATTCACAGAATCGTGCTCGTATTCAAAGACAGACAACTGGGTGTAAAGGTTCCAGTTGGCATGATCATAGCGCAATCTAGGGATACGTGAGGGAGACACATCTTGTGCTAAGAGACTAAGAAGACATGGAAAGTGGTCGCTGGAATGTAAATCAGAGATGACATTCCACTGTAATGAAACAGCTAACTGGGATGTACACACTGCCAAATCGATGTGCGAATAGGTGTTAAACGCGTCTGAGAGAAATGTTGGCTCTCCGGTGTTCAGGAGAACCAAGTTATTGCTCTCCAGGAATTTTGCAATGAGGTTGCCTCTCGAACATGCCCGATTTGAGCCCCAAAGTAAGTGATGGGCATTAGAGTCCCCCACTATTAGAAATGGTGTTGAGAGTTGGGAAACCAGATCTTCAAGATCAATTAGCGAGAGGTCATCTGATGGCGGTACATATACATTGCAAATGCAAAATTCGATTGATGGCAGCTTAATCCTTACAGCTACAGATTGTATGTCAGATTGTACCTGTAATGGATCTACAAATATGTCATCCCTGAGGAGCATTATAGTGCCCCCGTGAGCAGGAATGCCCTCTTCTGTTTCAATATCACACCTCAGTGGTGTGTAGCGTCTGATTTTAAAGTCGTCTTGTGGTCGTAGCTTAGTCTCTTGTAAGCATACCAACAAGGGGTTATGCTTACTGAGCAAAAGTTCCAGTTCTGGTCGATGTGCTCTTAAGCCTCGTATGTTCCATTGAAGGATAGCCATGGCGATAGTAATGGGATATGTCAAATAAGTACGCACATTACGTAGGTTTCAGCGGTGGTCAGATCAATTTGCCCTTTTTCTTTGGTGTAGGGCTAGTTTCGGCAGGTTTATCCTACCTCTTCTTTGCTGCAGATGCAGCAGCGTGGTCAAATGTTTCCTGCTCCATATCCTCTATGGAAGAGGACGGTTTTCCTTCTACAACTTTCGCTTCGAGGGGCTCGAAGCGATTGGAAATTGCGACCGACGTAGATGACGGTCGCCGGTCGGAGTCCTCCCCAGAAGATGACTCCAACGATAATCTCGGAGACGCTCTAGGGCTACGTTTCTTGGACTTTTCTGGAGCAGACTTTGTGCTTCCTTTCAGGAAGGCAGTTCTATCATACTGAGTCTTGAACTTGATCTCTGGTGCTTGGTACACAATGGGCAATTTCGTCCTGTTGTTAGACGTCGATGCTTTGTCAGGCGACTTCACTGACTTGTTATTTTCAGTAGTCTTAAGTGTTGTTCTCGGAGTTTTAGATGGTGTTACTGATGCTCTTGGTTGCGATCTAGGCACTAGAACTTTCTCTGATGTTGTTGCCCCGTTTATATCAGATGTTTGGGTACCAGCCTCCCGTTTCGGTGACAGAGTAGCCGCCACAGAGCTATAGGTACGGGAGGTGGTTGAAGAGGGCTTGAGAATACATAGAAGTTTCCGGGCTTCCGAAAAGGATACCTTTTCTTTAACCCGGATCTCCTGAATAGCTCGCTCTTCAATATAACGGGGGCATTCTCGTGAACTTGATGGATGTTCACCGCTACAATTTACGTATGCTGGAGGTGATGTACATGCATTTTCATGCATGCCGGCTCCACAGCTGACACATGTAAGTGTGCCTTTACAGAATGCACTAGTGTGACCGAACCGCTGACATTGGTAGCATCTCAGAGGGTTAGGTATGTATGGTCTAACCTCAATCACTTCATATCCTGCCCTGATCCTTTGAGGGAGATCTACCCGATCAAAGGTCAGGAACAGGGTACGAGTAGGAACCATATCCCCTCGTTCTCTCCTTTGGACACGATAGACTGCAGTTACGCCTTGTTCCTGGAGGTTCTCCTGAATATCCTCGTTGGACATTCCATCCAACGCGCTAGTGTTTACAACACCGCGCGAGGAATTCAGGGTCCTATGCATCTCCACTTTGACTGGATAACTGCCCAGCATGTTGGCTTTCAGTATCTTAGCTGACTGGGATGCTGTAGTTGCTTCCACCAGCAGCGTGCCATTTCTAGATTTTGTACATGATTTAACAGCACCAGCTATTTTGTCAAGACCTTTCTGTATAATAAACGGATTAACCGTTGAAAAAGTTCTACCTTCCTCTGCTCGTTTAATAACTAAGTAGCGAGGACCACACTCAACTACTTGTTTAACACTGTTTTCAAACAGATCTTTTCCACGTTTAATGTTTTTTGGGGGGTGTAGGTTAACCATAATAGTTGGTCTAAATTTCATCCCCCAGTGCTCCCCACCCACCACGGAGTCCAACAAGGGGTCATCCCACTGGGATGACAGGGCTACACAGGGGATATGGCGAGCTCGCCGTCCCACTCACCCTGGAGGTCGGTACAATACCTAGTCCTGGCCGATTGATTAGGGGTGGGTTAGTCCCTAACCTCCCGTTTAGGCGAAGCAGAAGCCAAAGTAGTGTATTAGAAATGCGCACCCTCCCCGAATTCAGAAAAACACTGTTACGAGCTCAGATACGCATCTCTCAACCACCAGGACAAACCTTTCCACCGACACGGGTCTCCACGCACGGCCTACACGTGGGTGGGCCCGTTGACCGTCTCCCTCAACAACTAAGAGGAGCCCACACGAGGGAGACTGTTGGCTCAGGACCCCGGGTTTGCCAAACCCGTACCTACCGAAGTAGGCCCCTGGGGGGAGCAGTGGTGAAGGCTGCGGAGACAATTTTGAAGGCTCTCTGAAAAAATGGCTTCCAGCATGTCTTTCAAGACCGGCAGAAATGCTGGGACAAGTGCACCGCATTCAGCAGAGACTATTTTGAGAAGGACCATCAAAATTATGAGGATGAGTAAAGGTACGTTGTCAAAAGATTGGGATCATTCTTAATTGAACAGCCCTCATATTTTGCTTTATTAAATCTTTGAGAAAGATCTAAAATCATGTGTTTCAGCTTTTAGAAAGATGCTTAATGAAAGCAAAGCTACACTATAGGAAGAAAAACTGGTTATTAAATATGTAATTCAGTTTTACTGAAAACCTTATGTGCTTTCTAAAACTTAAAGCAGATCATAATCTCTTCCCGATCTTAAAGAATACATTGTCATGCTCATATTGATTATAAAATTTGCTGTTGGTAAATAATGAAATACTAAAACAATTGAAAAATATTTTGGATAAACTTCCTCAAAGCCTATGCTACTGTGGGTTGAGATTGTAGGTTTAGGTTTGATGCAATGCCAAATATATCTCTCGGTTATCAAAATCTATTGGTTTTGTAACATTAGCATTTGAATAAAAAAGTGCAACATTTACCACATGGGGTGATTTGCCAGCTGAGCAACAATAGCTTCAATTGGGTGATTACAATTGCTGAGCTGTGGAAAAACAGGTCGCTGGCTGCTTAGCAGTTCTGTCAGTGTTTCCTGAACTAAACCCTGCGATAACACTCCACTCAGGTCTGGTGAATCATCTCCCTTTCCTGTCATATATGAAGGAGCAGCAGCTTCAGAATCTGGAAATAATTACATCCATTTGATATATCAGGTAATCTATACTAATATTATTATGTATATGTGTGCGTGCACCATGTAATTCTATTCATAAATGACTAAAAAGGAAAGTTAGAATCAGAACTCAAAAACTCAATACTATAGCCTGGATATGAATCACCAAACTTCCACTCTAGGCACAGCTACTTTATTAAGCTACCGTTACAATATGATGGTTAGATAAGTGTGTGTTTAAGGGCACTCAACTGCGAGGTCACAAATCATGGCTAAAGCTAGATACAAACAAACCTTACTGTAAAATATACGAGGTACGTCCAGAAAATAAGTTCTGTTTGGTAATAAAATTAAATTGTGTACAGATACAGAAAAATTATTTATTGCACAAAATTCTACAACTCTTAAACTACTTTTCCACATAACTGCCGAAATTTTGCAGACATTGTCATAGCGAGGCACAAGTTTTTGTATACCTTCTTCATAGAAGTTTGCCGCCTGTGTCTTCAACCAGTTGGAAACATATTCTTTCAGCTCTTCGTCATTGTAAACAAGCACAATAAAGCGTACATGGCTGACAGCGATCTCACAATGGCGCAAGTTTCTTCTTCTTGATACAGAGCGTCTACCGCGCATGTGCAGAATTGCAATTGCAGCGCTACAGCGGAGATAAATTGAAACAGAACTTACTTTCTGGGCGCCCCTTGTATAAAATCTCAAGTGATGATGATGTGTATAAGGGCGCTCAACTGCAGAGGTAATCAGCGCCTTTTAAAAAATTAGTCACGGCAAAAGCCAGATATAAAAGTTTCTAAAAATGTATAAAAATGTAAATAAACTTTCCAATAAAAATATATGCACATAACTACAAAAACAAAAAGAAATATAAATCTAAACTGCCAAAAATTTTCTACATTAAATCCTAAAGTCTAACCTAGAAAAGAATTTAAATACCTTCTCCATTACTATGTTATCATCCGCTAGCATTTCTGCAAAGCTGGCCGGCAGCTGCAGAGACATCCTAAGGTGTACTAGGTAAAAACACTCTAGCAGCACGTGTCGGACAGATAACGCTTTGTTGCAGAATGGACACAGTGGAGCAGGCTCCTTTTTAAAAAGAAAACTATGAGTAAAACAGCAATGCCCAATACGCAACCGAGCCAAACTCATCTCCTCGCAACGAGATGAACGACAGGAGGTAACCCAGGGAATCAGAAGTTCTTTCACAGATCTAAGTTTATTATTGCGGAGAGCGGACCACTCTTCCTGCCAGCTGGTTTGCACAGCTTTCCACAATATGGCTCTAAAATCTTCTGATGTCACAGATGGTACTCGAACCCTGGGCTTCATGGTAGCCGTCTTGGCTGCTGAATCCGCCATACCAACAAGGGGTCATGCTTATTGAGCAAAAGTTCCAGTTCTGGTCGATGTGCTCTTAAAACTCGTATGTTCCATTGAAGGATAGCCATGGGAATGATATGTGTATAAGGGCACTGAACTGCAGCGGTCATCAGCGCCCTTACAAAAACTAATTAATGGCAATAGCCAGATATAAATTATTCAAAATTTAAAAAACAGATCAAAACAAAATGACAAAATAAATAAGCCCAAATGGGTAAAAAAAACAATTTAAAAACTATAAGTACCACTAAAATACCAAAAGGCATAAAAATTACTACTTTCAATATCAACTTGCCAGGACAAAAGCTACCTGCCCAGTGGTAGTCGAACCAATTTGTTCCTTTTCTTTGGGGCTGGGCTAGCACTTTCAGCAGGTTTTTCCTGCATTTTCCTGCCCAAACGACAGTGAGGACAGGATCCACCCACTCCACATCGTCAATGGAAGAGGATGGCTTCCGCACTGGTAACTTTGAATCCGGTCTCTCGACAGGATCGGAAACTGCGACCAGCGAAGATGGAAGTCGTCGATCGGTGTCGTCTCCAGATGATTCCTTAGATATTGACGGAGATGTTCACAGACTTTTGTGCTGGCTAGCTTTCCTTTCAATGGTCTTACTATTTTCCTTGAGAAAGTCCGTTCTGTCATAAGAGGTCTTAAATTTCCTTGGCGATACATTATATATTATCGGTTCACATGTTCTTGAAGTAAATGCTTTCGGCGGTGACTTGGCTGAAATATTCTTCTTAGGACTGGACTTGGTCGGAGCGCTCACTGTTGTTCATGTTGGCGTTTGTTGCTTCGGCTGTGGTCTTGGTGTAACTGATCTTTCCGATACTACTTCCCCGTTTATTTCACTGGTTTGTGTTGCGATTTCAGGCCTAGGTACCGGCTTAGCTGCAACTGCACTATAAGTAACGGTCCTAGGTACAAAAGGCTGGTAAATACGCAAGAGTTTCTGGGCTTCC
The DNA here is from genome assembly GCA_030765055.1 of Mantis religiosa. Classification (NCBI taxonomy): domain Eukaryota; kingdom Metazoa; phylum Arthropoda; class Insecta; order Mantodea; family Mantidae; genus Mantis; species Mantis religiosa. The sequence continues at coordinate 15,963,662 of CM060952.1, forward strand.
ACAAAGGACACCCTCTCTCTTACCCGGATCTCTTGGATCACCTTCTCTTCCATAAAATGGGGACATTCTCTGGAGTTTGATGAATGATTTCCACTGCAGTTAACACACGTTGCGGGTGAAGTGCATGCGTTGTCATGCTTGACTTCCCCGCAGGCAACGCAAGTGGCAACTGCATTAACGAATCACTTGTGTGGCCAAAGCGCTGACATTTATAACACCTCAATGGATTAGGTATATACTGCCTCACTTCAATAGCTTCATACCCTGCCTTAATCCTTTTCGGGAGATCTACTCAATCAAAGGTAAGAAACAGCGTACGAGTGGGCACTAGTTCACCTCGTTCTTTGCGGTGAACTCGATATACACTTGTCACACCTTGTTCCGCCAAGTTTTACTGAATCTCCTCATTGGACATACCGTCCAATGCACTGGTATTTACAACATCATGCAAGGAGTTCAGGGTCCTATGCAGTTCAACGCGCACCAGATAGCTCGCAAGCATATTGACTTTTAGGATTTTTGCAGCCTGCGTCGGAGAAACTGCTTCGACCTAGAGCATGCCATTGCGAGATCTAGTACATGCCTTTACAGGGCCAGCAATGTTATCGAGACCCTTCTGAATAGTGAACGGGTTGACGGTAGTAAACTTTCGCTCGCTGTCCCACTCACCCTGGAGTTCGGTACAATACCTAGTCCTGGCCGATTGATTAGGGGTGGGTTAGTCCCTAACCTACCGTTTAGGCAAAGCAGAAACCAAAGTAGTGTATTAGAAATGCGCACCCTCCCCGAATTCAGAAGAACACTGGAATGAGCTCAGATGCGCATCCCTCAACCACCAGTACAAACCTTTCCACCGACAGGTCTCCACGCACAGCCTACACATGGATGGGTGTTTTGTATGATCCCTCACCACTAAGAGGAATCCACATCGAGGGTGTCAGTTTGGCTCGGGACCCCGGGATCGCTATTTCTCGTAACTACCGCAGTAGGCCCCTGGGGGAGCTCATGTCTTCTGGACAGCAATGTCATACATTAAAAACGAATGCAACCTGAGAAGTCTGGGCTGGCAAAGCTTTATTTTGATAACGACCATAGAGCCAATTTTCGGGAGACGACCATCTTGGCAATATGCAACAGTTACTGGGAGCGGAGAACTAAGGAGGCTTTGGCGATTTCCTCTGAAAGGAGCAGGCTTAATCGTGATGCTGGATTTCAGTTCAGCTCCTCTTGGAAACCGGCCTTAAAAAAGGAAATCCATCGATTTAAGAAGCAAACATCAATACAGCTTGATAATCAAGTAAAGTAGATATGTTTCTTTGACACAATTTTCTATACTCATGCTATCTCCTGACCTGGTATTTAATTTACTGAAAACAGTCTTTTGTTCAGTAATGCGAATTTTGATAGTGTTTTGTTTTTGTTTATATTTGTGTTATATCCAGTGTTTCATTTGTGGTTATAACATTTTATAAATGTCATAGTTTCCAATCGGTTCCAGGCTCTTGAACCGAAATGTCCAGAAGTAAAAGAGTCCTCCTCCATAGAGGAAATGGAGCAAGAAGATCCTGACCATGACGCCAGAATGGCAGCGAAAAAAAGTCAGGATAAACCTGCCAAAATGAGTGTTAGCCCAACACCAAAGAAATAGGGCAAACTGATCCAGCCACTGCTAAAATCCTCGTAATAATTACAAATTGATATCTTATCCCATTACTGTTGCCATGGCTATCCTACAATGGAACATATAAGGCTCAAGAGTACATTGACTGGAGCTTGAAATTTTGCTCAACAAGCACGACCCCTTATTAGTATGCTTACAAGAGACTAAGTACATCCACAAGACAATTTTAAAATCAGGTGGTATACACCACTAAGGTGTGATACTGAAACAAAAGAGGGCATTCCTAAACCCAGGCGCACTATGATTCTTCTCAGGGATGATATATTCATAGATCCTATACAGTTACACTCTGACATCCAGTCAGTAGCTGTAAGGATTAAACTGCCAACAATCGAGTATTATGATGAATAGAGTCAACATGAAAAATTCAATGCCATGGCCAGGATTTGAACCACGGATCTCCTGGTTTCCGTCCAGTTGCTCTAACCCATTGAGTTACCATGGGAAACATACCGTCCTGACATTAAATTCTCCATTTGACTCATATTTCCCTGGTAGACCACTAGGGGCTACCATGGCTGCAACACCGAAACCAGCAAGTTGTCTGCTTGCGCATGCGCATACACACACCTTTGGACAGAGAAAATATTCTCGCGTCGCACGAAAGAAAGTTTTTCCGTATGTTTTTAACACAAGTGAAACCAAGGAAGTAGCATACATATATCTTTCAAGCCTGTGATGTCTTGAATTGCATTATGAAGACAATTTTAACTCAAAAGACTATTCCTTAAGTGAAGCTTACGCATCTTGATTAATATTTTTTCACTTACCAGCATGAATTATCATTATATCATCATCAGAATTATCATGGTCAATCTCTGGTCTTAACCTGGCTTTCTTTGGAGGGGGCTGCTCATCAGAAGAGTTAATTGATGCATTTTTAGTGCTCTTGAAGGGAAGTCTCTTCTTTTCATTTGCATCACACTCATACAAAATAGTTTGAGGAGATTCACTGAAACTGACACGTTTATTCTGGAAATACATAGAGAAAACATGTATTAAACTCTTAATGTTTAAAATTATGAAAATCTCAATTAAAAGGCTGCATTTCTTTAAGTAACAAACAAAATCTTTATTTACCTCTATTCTGTCAATTATAGCATATGCAGCATTAAAATAAAAAAATAATAAAGAAAAAATTTCAAAAAAGACCGCATTTCAAATTATGGATATGAAAACTAGTTTGAATTCCATAATTTAGTATGTCAATTTTTTTTCCCCATTAAAAGTTTCCAACAAAAGTACAAATTCAGAATTTTATAATTACATGAACTTAAATAAACATGCATGAAAGTGGATCTTGCATTTAAACACCTTTTGATAAAAAGTATCTCACAACATAATCTCTCATAATTATTCAGAAAAACTATTTGTAGTCGTAATAGTCAACATGAAAAATTCAATGCCATGGCCGGAATTTGAACCACAAATCTCCTGGTTTCCGTCCAGTCGCTCTTAGCCTTTGAGCTACCATGGCCAACGTACCATCCTGACATTAAATTCTCCATTTGACTCATATATTTCCCCGGTAGACCACCAGGGGCTCTCACATCCGAGATACACTGTTTGTGGCGACTTACTATCGTAAGTACTTGAATCCCAGGCTTCATCATTTAACTCTTATTATTTTAGTTAGTTGATGGAAATTAATCATCACTTCACACTAGCCTTATATAGGCTAAGGTTTTTAATAGAGTCAACATGAAAAATTCAATGCCATGGCTGGGATTTGAACCAAGGATCTCCTGGTTTCCGTCCAGTCGCTCTAACCCATTGAGCTACCATGACCAACGTGCCGTCCTGACATTAAATTCTCCATTTGAATTATATATTTCCCCGGTAAACCTCTATGGGCTCTCGCATCTGAGATACACCATTTGTGACTTACTATCATAAATAAGTACTTGAGTCCCAGGTTTCATCATTCAACTCTTATTTTAGTTAATTGATGGAAATTAATTATTTCTCCACACTAACTGTATATAGGTTAAGGTTTTTAATAGATAGTCAACATGAAAAATTTACGGCACGTATATCGACAAATATAGAATAAAAAGAAGTATCTCAGAAAGTGGAGTACCATTGTTACTAAAATTAGGCAAATGAGTCAACCTTGTATATACTTTTCTCCACTTACAAGTTTTTTGATGAAGACTAGTTTCTGGGAACTTTTTCCCTAGTCAACCACAGAACTGACGATAGGAAAAAAGTTCCCAGAAACTACTCTTCATCAAAAAACTTGTAAGTGGAGAAAAGTATATACAAGGTTGACTCATTTGCCTAATTTTAGCGACTACAAATAGTTTTTTCCAATTAATTTTGACGTCACTGTTACTAAATTCCTCCAATCATGCATATCTCATAATTATATTGTGAGAGCATTGGCAAAAACTGAACATTTGCGCATGATTAAACCTTTTATAACAATTCATCATTCCCAAAAGTAAACTTCCTTTACTAATAATATAATTTTGAGCCGCATGTATGTAGTATGCATGCTCTGCTAGTGTCATTTATTATTCCAAAATCTACAAAGGTCATACTGAAAGTTGTGAGCAACAATTTTAACTACAAATAGTATTAGTATTAGTTTATTTCAATCATACAATATACATAGTTGATGTTATTGAAGATCACGTCAGAAGCAATTATAATGGATAAGATGCAAATAATTACAATGATACAATTAGTGGTACTAGACACATCAACATTAATAAATGGTAATTAATAATTATGATAAAATAATAATAAGAATTTAAAATGATGCACACGAAACCAGGCTTAAGTTATACAGAACATATTATTGAATACAAATAATTGTTGTGCATCACTGATAACAAAACAACCAGTTAACAAAGAAGAAAAGTACATGAGGATACTACTAAATTTATGCAAGTTATAACCATTTCAGAACAAAAATGACACTTTAAATGTATAGCATAACTACATCTTCGTTAATGTGTTTAAGACTAATTAGTACTGTTGTTTAAAAATTCCTGTGAATTTATTTATTTATTTATCTGCCGATTAAAATTATAATAATTCATGGCATTGTCAAGGTAAGTACAATATAAATACAATGATTATCTAACCTACATATATACAAATTATTTACAGGTAATAATAAAGAAAATATTTACATTCTTAAGCTAATATGTACAGTTCCGTAACACTAAGCTTACAAAACTATATTATTAATTACTGCTCTAGAAATTCGTCAATTGAATAGTAACACCCTTGGATACAAAACTTCTTTAGTTCCCTTTTTAACCGCTTAATATCTTTAATTTCCTTTAGATACATAGGTAATTTATTAAAAAGCAAACAGGCAGCTACAGAGGGTTTTGTTTTAAATAATTCTAATTGCAAAAGCAGTGTGTTAGTAGATATTTCTTGAGTCTATTCTTAAACAGTTTTATCAATTTTTTTAAAAGCTTAATTTTTCTTCTTTAAACAAAATACATCATATATTTACAGGCTTTTCTGTCACTTTTCAATATATTCTCTATTTTTTTTGCACATTTTTTTAATTGTGAATCGAGTGTGAAAATAGCCTTATTGTAGAACTCTGTTCCAAGTGATGTATTCCAAACTTCAGAATTTTGTTTGAAGCTCATACAGATGGAACCAGCTTCCATCACCTGTCACAATACTCACCCAAAACATCACCTTAATTTTTAAATCTTTGAAAGAAGCAATGAATGACAATTCTTCTCTGAAGTTTGTGATCTTTGCTCAGTAAAAATGTGACCCAAAGGGCACAAATTGTCAATGTCTTGCACTGTACTATGTATTACTGCAAGTTTTGTAGCAATTTCATCCACAGTAACACACCTATCTTGTCCAAAGAGCTCATCTACTCTTTCCTTGTTGAATTCTGCAGAAGCAGTTTGAGAGTGACCACTCTCATGTTTCACTGACCTCTTAACACTGCTGGTATCCATGAAAACATCTCCATAGGCATGATGTCTGAAGAGAATTTCAGTGGCATATTTTTCCTCCTTAACAAGGAATTCAAACAGATCACTGATGTCCACCATTTTGGTAACACTGCTCGTACTTATGCCATAGAAGGTAATGATGTCACGTAAAGCAACATGTGCAAGAACTGATACAATGAAGCACAAAATTAATATAATTTTGAGTCAAACTAATACTCAATGCTCCACTGCTAGTATTTACCTAGAACGCGTTTCGTTAGGACCTCCCAAACATCATCAGCTGTTGTCGACTAATAGATGTTGGTTTGGTGAATTCCTTGGAGGCGATAGGTGCGTCTGTCAGTATCTTGAACTTAAAGTTTGAGTTTTCTTCAAAGGTAGTATCGAAATTAAACAATTTTCTTTCATATTTCTTTATGAAGATTTTTTCCCACATGGTTAATGCAGCTGGACCTTGGACATGTTAAATGGATTTCTCGTTCTATATCATGATTCTCCTTCCAAAAATGGTATGCTAATGCCAATTTATCTATTTCTTGTTTCTGATGTTCCTAAAATGCTCTTTAAGCCTAATGTTCAAGTTCCTTTTAGTTTTTCCAATGTAAAAGTTGTCACAGCCTTTGCAGTTTATCCAGTACACACCTGATTTTTTGTCTGTGGGTATCTCCTTTGTATTATGTGATTTCAAAAGGTGTTGTACACTAAATTTTTCCTCAAATTTGTCTTAGATTTGAAACTTACCAGAAAACATACAAAACTTGAATTTGGCATACATAGGAAGGAAACACACACAGAAAATTTCATAAAATCTGATGGATATAACCTAAGATAACACAAGCATGCTGTTATCAACAGTTTAACTTACAGGCTAGTTAATGTGCCTTTAAACAAGATGGAATATTACAATTACTTTCTTGGAAGTGTTGAAAACAGTGTTGTTATGATAAATTAACTTTAAAGAGAGTCGATTAAAGACACTAGACAACACTTACTTTTAAATTTTTCCGGAACTAGTTTCAGAGGCTTTGCCTCTATCATCGGCCGGCTCTCGACTGGTTCTCATTGGTGTAGCTGACGATACCTTGTCACAGGTCTCCTCTGGTGGCGGCTCAAGGAACTTGCTGAACAAATCCTTCTGGGGGATGTCGAAATTGAATACTTTGTTCCTATTTTTTGAAATGAAGATTTGTTCCCATGTGGATAGTTCTTGTTTTCCTGATGTATGTTTCAGTAGTTTTGGTTCTGGATTTATGTTGTGGTTTTTTTCCCAAAAATGTGTGGCAACTGCTGATTTTTCTAATTGTTTATATTTTATGTTTCTAAAGTGTTCCTTTGCTCTTGTTTCTAAATTTCTTTTTGTTTTTCCAATATAAATTTGACTACAGTCATTGCATTCAATTTGATATATACCAGATTTTTTGTTTGATGGAATGGTGAATGATGATGCCATTCCATCAAACAAAAAATCTGGTATATATCAAATTGAATGCAATGACTGTAGTCAAATTTATATTGGAAAAACAAAAAGAAATTTAGAAACAAGAGCAAAGGAACACTTTAGAAACATAAAATATAAACAATTAGAAAAATCAGCAGTTGCCACACATTTTTGGGAAAAAAACCACAACATAAATCCAGAACCAAAACTACTGAAACATACATCAGGAAAACAAGAACTATCCACATGGGAACAAATCTTCATTTCAAAAAATAGGAACAAAGTATTCAATTTCGACATCCCCCAGAAGGATTTGTTCAGCAAGTTCCTTGAGCCGCCACCAGAGGAGACCTGTGACAAGGTATCGTCAGCTACACCAATGAGAACCAGTCGAGAGCCGGCCGATGATAGAGGCAAAGCCTCTGAAACTAGTTCCGGAAAAATTTAAAAGTAAGTGTTGTCTAGTGTCTTTAATCGACTCTCTTTAAAGTTAAGATGGAATATGTCAAAAAGTAAAATATCATTCACATTGCAGAATACAATGGATTCAATGCTGAATTGGTCAAAAAGAAAAATTAATACATTCAAAAGACAACAAAGATGCAAACAAGTAACTACTCTTTCCCCAATCAGCAATGAAACTTCATATAGAAAATTTACATATCATCCCAGAGCTACACACCTTTTCCAAAAAGTCTTCAAAGAACACAATATTACTTTGGCCCCACAGAACAAATTTAGTGTACAGCACCTTTTGAAATCACATAATACAAAGGAGATACCCACAGACAATATTGTACCGGATAAACTGCATAGGCTGTGACAACTTTTACATTGGAAAAACAAAATGGAACTTGAACATTAGGCTTAAAGAGCATTTTAGGAACATCAGGAACAAAGAAATAAATTGGCAGTAGCGTACCATTTTTGGAAGGAGAATCATGATATAGAACGAGAAATCCACTTATTAAAAAGTGTCCAAGGTCCAGCTGCATTAACCAAGTGGGATAATGTAATGTGTAGTGTTTAACGCCCGCTTTTACTACCTATGGCACCACAGGCGATGACACTGATGATACATGAGATGAAGATGGAGCACCGGTGGATTGAGATGGCGGAGGAAACCGGAGATCCTGGAGAAAACCCGCCCCAGCGCCGTGTTGTCCACCACAAATCTCACTTTGCGATCGCCTGGGAACGAACCCGGGCCACCCTGGTGAGAGCCAAGCGGTCTAACCACTGAGCCACGGTGCGGCCAACCAAGTGGGAAAAACTTTTCATAAAGAAATATGAAAGACAATTGTTTAATTTCAACACTACCTTTGAAGAAAACCTAAACTTCAAGTTCATCAAGATACCGACAGAGACGCCCCTATCGCCTCCAAGGAATTCACCAAACCAACATCTATTAGTCGACAACAGCTGATGATAGGAAGATCCTAACGAAATGCGTTCTAGGTAAATACTAGCAATAAGTGGAGTACTGAGTATTAGTTCGACTCAAAATTATATTATTGTGGTGTTAAGTCTGTAAATAAGAATCCTGCAGTCTTTGGTTATGAGGGAGGTTCAGTAAGTACCCCTGCTAGGAATGAAGATACCAGTTTTTTTCAAAAAAATTATTTATTTCTCAACATAGTCCCCTTTTAAGGCATATGCACTTCTGCCAACATTCCTGCAATTTTTAAACCCTCCAAAACCTGCAAAATATGCTTCCGTTCCATGATGACCTCATTTGATCTAATTTTGTTCCTGCAAGCCATTTCTTCATGTTTGGGAACTGGAGAATATGGGCAATGTGGCAGCAATTCATGGCACATTTGATACAGTTTAGCAGCAGCAACTCTGAAAGAATGTGCTGGGGCATTAACATAGTGAAACACAAGTTTCTTCTTCACCATATGGGTCGTGTCTCCTTCAATTTCTTGTCTAACTGGGCCAATAACTCACTATAGTATGCTCCAGTAATCTTTTTTCCAAGAAGTTAATATACATGACACCCTTCGCATCCCAAAAAGTGGTCAATGGTCAACACTTTTTTTTGGTCAATGGGACCATCTTTACCTTCTTTGGAGAAGATTCTCCAGAAGCAACCCATTGTTGTGACTGTTGCTTGGTTTCCGGAGTATAATGATGGATCCAGGTCTCATCAGCAGTGATAACTTGACACAAAAAGTCCTTTGGCTTTCACTTAAACAGTTTGAAACACAGCTTAATTACAAGCCACACCTGTTGTCCACTGTACACAAACACAGCACCCATCAGGCAGAAAGCTTTCTCATCCATGACTTATGCAAAATATCAATTACCATTTCCTTTGATACACTTATGGCCTTTGCCACTTCACAAACTTTCACTCAACGATCAGTGAGAATCATATCGTGGACTTTTTCAATGACTACCTTTGTAACCACATCTGCAGGGCATCTTGGGTGATCATATGCATTGTCGCAAGCCTATTGTTGATCGAGGTGGCGCCAGTGACTAGTTTAAAGCACGGGTGTACAGTGTGTAGATGAAAGCTCGCCGAAATGGCAGGGGGAAAGAGACGGATTTCTCGAGAGTTCTAGTTCTTTATTCTAGCCGCATCTCGATTGTTTGAGACATTTCTGGAATGTGAGTAATCTATAAAAAGGCAGCCCGCCCGCCACAGAGTCAGTCAGTCGGTAATTGAATTCACGTGCATAAACAGCTGTTGTTGTCGTGTATGTGACAACTCTGGACTGTAAATTGTGTACAAAGTGTGTTTCTACGGAAATAAAGTGCAATTTTTGGTGTTTGTAACCTGAACTTTTGATTTCACGAACCCACAAAGTCACAGTATACAAGGGCACTCAACTGCTTGGTCATCAGCGCCCTTACAAAAGCTAAATCATGGCAATTGCCAGAGATAAATTACTCAAAACAAAAAATGAAATCAAAACAAAATGACAAAATAAATAAGCCCAAATGAGGATAAAACCAATAAAAAAAAACTATACAAAACTGTTTTCAATATTAACTCTCATTTACAAAACAAACTACCTGGCCAGTGGTGCTCGAATCAATTTGTTCCTTTTCTTAGGGGCAGGGTTAGCATTTTCCACAGGTTTATCCTGCTTTTTTCTCACTGTCGTTTTGGCAGTGAGGGCAGGATCTTCCGGCTCCACATCCTGAATGGAGGAGGACCGATTTCCTACTGGTAACTTTGAATCGAGTCTCTTGAAATGATTGGAAACTGCGATCGGCGAAGATGAAAGCCGCCGATCTGACTCCTCTCTGGATGATTCTTCAGAAGATGTTCTCGGAGGAGATGGTAGTGGACTTACACTCATTTTGCTTGGTGATAGCCTTCTTATTCTCCCTGAGGAAGGCATTTCTTTCATATAATGTCTTGAACTTTCTGGATGATGTATATTACTGGTTCACGTATTCTTACGGTAGATGTTTTCTGCGCTGACTTGGCTGGAACATTCTTCATAGGACTGGACTTGGTAGGTATGCTGACTGTTGTTCGTGCTGGTGTCTGTTGCTTTGGCAGTGATCTGGGTGTAATTGTTCTTTTGGATATTACTGCATTTATGTCGCTGGTTTGTGTTGCGATTTCACGTCTAGGCATCAGCATAGTTGCAACTGCACTATAAGTACCGGACCTAGGGACTGAAGGCTGACGAATATGCAAGATTTTCCAGGCTTCCAAGAAGGATACCTTCTCTCTTACTCGGTACTCTTGGATCGCCTTTTCCTCCATAAAATGCGGGCATTCTCTGGAGTTAGATGAATGATTACTGCAGTTAACACATTTTGCAGGTGAAGTACACGCATCAAGTTTGACTTCCCCACAGTCAACGCAAGTGGCAACTCCATTACATGAATAACTTGTGTGGCCAAAGCACTGGCATTTATAACACCTCAGTGGATTGGGTATATACTGCCTCACTTCAATAGCTTCATACTCTGCCTTAATTCTCTACAGGAGATTTACCCAAACAAAGATAAGAAACAGGGTACGAGTGGGCACTAGTTCACCTCGTTCTTTGTGAAGTCGATTCTCATTGCATCCTGGGCAATCCTCATCAAAAACAGATTTTTGACCATGTTTAAATTTGTTATACCAATATCTAACTCTTCTCATAGAAGGAAGAAAGGTCTCCATAAACAGTATCCAATTTTGCTTTTATCTCCTTGCAAGTTTTCCCATCCAAAAGTAAAAAGCGAATCATTGAACAATACTGTACTTTTTCCATTTTAGCAAAAACATGTTCAACAACTTACTGAAATGTCTGTAAAGTCCAAACTGATTGTTTCGACAATGTATCAACAAATTATAGTGCATGATAACACAAACTTCCCTTAGCAATACCATATATTTTCAAACACAAGTACTTATTGAACTGCCCTCATACACTGTTGGAATTTGAATTTTAACAACGGCTTGCTCACAACTTTCAGTACAGAGTGGATATAGATGTCTTGAACATACCTTGTTCTTAAGCCTTCTCTTGGGATCCATTAATAACGATCTTTTTTTCACAGGTGTTGTCAAATCTGCTGTTGGCTTTTCCACAAAACTGAAACATTCAATACGAAATTTTAAAATTTGATTCTCCATTTTTGTTACAATCAACAGTAATGCAACATACATTAGGGACTACACAGGACACCTGCAGTGCCATATGTTGTAAGAGAATTAGATAAATACAACTATGGCTGTAATAGTAAACAAATGGTAACAAAAGACACAAAACAAGAGGATGCGGTCTAGTGATTGGCATACTAACTCCCAAATCTGGAAGTTTTGGGTTCAATTACCAGCTAGAGGGTAGGAATTTTTCTTTAGTCACAATTATTTTCTCTTTCCTGGAATCTACTATGTGTTTCAAATGAGAACAGTTCTGGCTTGTAGCGAATCAGATGCATTAGAGCCTTCAGTGTTGCCACCTCATTATTCCCGCTCTTTTTATATTTCCCTCTCTCTCGCACACTTGCGAGTCTTCTTGGTGCTAGACGTAAGGGAACATAAACTGTATTTTCCAAAGTTTTATAATAATGCAGTTGTTCAAATCACAATTGCAACATGGATATTCATATATTACACACGTTTTAAATATGTAATTTAAAAAAAATTATAGTTTTTAAATTACCTATTTTTCTAATCTAATAAAACTGCCGGCAGTGCATCCATGTAGGTATGAATGTCACTTCCGTTAAGACAAAATTCATCATTGTCACTGTCTTCATTGTCTGAGTGTTGCACGTTTATGATAACAAGCTCCAAAATCTCGTATTTGCTATTTATTTCCAAAAGAAGTGTCCTTTTAGTTTATCTGCATGTCTCATGCTGTTTTCCCATTCTGGTGTAACCTTGTCAATTTCTTGGTGAATAAGTCGTTCAGCGTCAGTCAGTTTAAAAGTATTATTTCTGTTTATAACTTGAGCTCACATTAACTAAATTGAATTGCTCTGGCAGTGATAAGGGGAAAGGTGGTTTATAATACCTCATGTCTCATTTCAATTGCAAGCTGAACCAGCTGATACTTACCCTGATTTTTAACAGAAGAACAACTATTAATTTTTAGATGAGTCGTATTTACTACACATCTGCTTCACTTTCGTACCTATTTTGAGGACATGTTTCGCAAATCATCGTTTGCATCTACGGCTCTTATGCTTAGAGTCGCATAAGAGCCGTAGATGCAAACGATGATTTGCGAAACATGTCCTCAAAATAGGTACGAAAGTGAAGCAGATGTGTAGTAAATACGACTCATCTAAAAATTATTAATTTTTCGCTTCACTGTGATGTTCCAATACAGTTAAATCTCGATAGAAGAACAACTGATTAATTTTGCTTTGAACTCTAGAATAAATAGAGATTACATATGATTCATAAACAAACATATAGTGCAACAAGTTACGTTCTGCCGATGCACCATTCTACAAGCCAGCTGGAAGTGTATGGTTTGTTCTCACTCGAATTTAACAAACACCTTGGCTTATTCCAAGTAATTCTTTTATCAGATCATGTCAAACGATTATGTTTCAGTTCTGAGTAATTACAAATATACATACATGCATATATGCCAACCAATAATGATATCCATTACAATGCTTACGTCGCAATGCATTATTGTAATATAATAGTGCTTTATTTGTATTAGGAAAACTATTTGAGCTAAAAATATGGAGTTTTCACGATTATGTCAGATAAATTACTCTTTACGTTCCACATGGATCAGTTTTTGCAAAATTGAATTTTTGTCTTAGCGCGAATGGTATTTATTAGAGATTGATTAGTTTGCAGCTCGTCACACACCACATAGGGAGAATGCAATACGACAAACCCTAGTACTCCGATTGGTTGCTCACCTAGTAGCGCTCAAGGACAAACACCTTCCCATTTGAAACATGTAATAGAGATATGCATGGAATTGTGAAAGTAAAGTGCAAATTTAATATAGTCAAAGTAATACCAATCCAACAGATTATAAAATTCTTTACAACAAAGTTGGATTTTTAATTATCACATTTATGGATTATCTTGTCACAAAAGAAGTTAAAATAACTTATAACAGCAAAAGTTAAAAGTGCAAACATTACCGCCAATAAATACATAAAATATGAAGCTATAGTGAACTCTGGCTTGGCTGTGGCTTGGCTCTGGCTACGCTCCGGCCACAGCTCCGGTCCTGCTCTGGCCTCACTCTAACTTCATTCTTTAACTTAACTCTGGCTTTGCTCTGGCTAGGTTCCAGCCACAGCTCACGTCCCGCTCTGGCTTTGCTCTGCCTCACTCTAAATTCATTCTTTAACTTAACTCTGGCTTGGCTCTGGCTAGGTTCCAGCCACAGCTCACGTCCCGCTCTGGCTTTGCTCTGCCTCACTCTAAATTCATTCTTTAACCTAACTCTGGTTTGGCTCTGACTAGGTTCCAGCCACAGCTCACGTCCCGCTCTGGCTTTGCTCTGCCTCACTCTAACTTCATTCTTTAACTTAACTCTGGCTTGGCTCCGGTCCTGCTCTGGCTTTGCTCTGCCTCACTCTAACTTCATTCTTTAACTTAACTCTGGCTTTGCTCTGGCTAGGCTCTGGTCCTGCTCTGGCTTTGCTCTGCCTCACTCTTTCACTCTGGCTAGGCTCTGGTCCTGCTCTGGCTTTGCTCTGCCTCACTCTAACTTCATTAACCTAACTCTGTCTTGGCTCTGGCTACGCTCTGGCTTTGCTCTGGCTTTGCTCTGCCTCACTCTAACTTCATTAACTTAACTGTGGCTTGGCTCTGGCTAAGCTCTGGTCCTGCTCTGGCTTTGCTCTGCCTCACTCTAACTTCATTAACTTAACTCTGGCTTCACTCTGGCTAGGCTCTGGTCCTGCTCTGGCTTTGCCCTGCCTCACTCTAACTTCATTAACTCAACTCTGGCTTGGCTCTGGCTAAGCTTTGGTCCCGCTCTGGCTTTGCTCTGCCTCACTCTAACTTCATTAACTTAACTCTGGCTTGGCTCTGGCTAAGCTCTGGTCCTGCTCTGGCTTTGCTCTGCCTCACTCTAACTTCATTAACTTAACTGTGGCTTGGCTCTGGCTAAGCTCTGGTCCCACTCTGGCTTTGCCCTGCCTCACTCTAACTTCATTAACTCAACTCTGGCTTGGCTCTGGCTAAGCTCTGGTCCTGCTCTGGCTTTGCCCTGCCTCACTCTAACTTCATTAACTTAACTCTGGCTTCACTCTGGCTAAGCTCTGGTCCCGCTCTGGCTTTGCTCTGCCTCACTCTAACTTCATTAACTCAACTCTGGCTTGGCTCTGGCTAAGCTCTGGTCCCGCTCTGGCTTTGCTCTGCCTCACTCTAACTTCATTAACTTAACTCTGGCTTGGCTCTGGCTAAACTCTGGTTCCGCTCTGGCTTTGCCCTGCCTCACTCTAACTTCATTAACTTAACTCTGGCTTGGCTCTGGCTAAGCTCTGGTCCCGCTCTGGCTTTGCTCTGCCTCACTCTAACTTCATTAACTTAACTCTGGCTTGGCTCTGGCTTTGCTCTGCCTCACTCTAACTTCATTAACTTAACTGTGGCTTGGCTCTGGCTAAGCTCTGGTCCCACTCTGACTTTGCTCTGCCTCACTCTAACTTCATTAACTTAACTCTGGCTTGGCTCTGGCTAAGCTCTGCCTCACTCTAACTTCATTAACTTAACTCTGGCTTGGCTCTGGCTTTGCTCTGCCTCACTCTAACTTCATTAACTTAACTCTGGCTTGGCTCTGGCTAAGCTCTGGTCCCGCTCTGGCTTTGCTCTGCCTCACTCTAACTTCATTAACTTAACTCTGGCTTGGCTCTGGCTAAGCTCTGGCCCTGCTCTGGCTTTGCTCTGCCTCACTCTAACTTCATTAACTTAACTGTGGCTTGGCTCTGGCTAAGCTCTGGTCCTGCTCTGGCTAAGTTCTGCCTCACTCTGACTTCATTAACTTAACTCTGTCTTGGCTCTGGCTAGGCTCCGGTCCCGCTCTGGCTTTGCTCTGCCTCACTCTAACTTCATTAACTTAACTCTGGCTTGGCTCTGGCTAAGCTCTGGTCCTGCTCTGGCTAAGCTCTGGTCCTGCTCTGGCTTTGCTCTGCCTCACTCTAACTTCATTAACTTAACTGTGGCTTGGCTCTGGCTAAGCTCTGGTCCCGCTCTGGCTTTGCTCTGCCTCACTCTAACTTCATTAACTTAACTCTGGCTTGGCTCTGGCTAAGCTCTGGTCCTGCTCTGGCTAAGCTCTGGTCCCGCTCTGGCTTTGCTCTGCCTCACTCTAACTTCATTAACTTAACTGTGGCTTGGCTCTGGCTAAGCTCTGGTCCCGCTCTGGCTTTGCTCTGCCTCACTCTAACTTCATTAACTTAACTCTGGCTTGGCTCTGGCTAAGCTCTGGTCCTGCTCTGGCTTTGCTCTGCCTCACTCTAACTTCATTAACTTAACTCTGGCTTGGCTCTGGCTTTGCTCTGCCTCACTCTAACTTCATTAACTTAACTCTGTCTTCGCTCTGGCTAAGCTCTGGTCCCGCTCTGGCTTTGCTCTGCCTCACTCTCACTTCATTAACTTAACTCTGTATTCGCTCTGGCTAAGCTCTGGTACCGCTCTGGCTTTGCTCTGCCTCACTCTAACTTCATTAACTTAACTGTGGCTTCGCTCTGGCTAGGCTCTGGTCCCGCTCTGGCTTTGCTCTGCCTCACTCTAACTTCATTAACTTAACTCTGTCTTCGCTCTGGCTAAGCTCTGGTCCTGCTCTGGCTTTGCTCTGCCTCACTCTAACTTCATTAACTTAACTCTGTCTTCACTCTGGCTAGGCTCTGGTCCCGCTCTGGCTTTGCTCTGCCTCACTCTAACTTCATTAACTTAACTCTGGCTTGGCTCTGGCTTTGCTCTGCCTCACTCTAACTTCATTAACTTAACTCTGGCTTGGCTCTGGCTTTGCTCTGCCTCACTCTAACTTCATTAAATTAACTCTGTCTTGGCTCTGGCTAAGCTCTGGTCCCGCTCTGGCTTTGCTCTGCCTCACTCTAACTTCATTAACTTAACTCTGTCTTCACTCTGGCTAGGCTCTGGTCCCGCTCTGGCTTTGCTCTGCCTCACTCTAACTTCATTAACTTAACTCTGGCTTGGCTCTGGCTAGCCTCTGGTCCCACTCTGGCTTTGCTCTGCCTCACTCTAACTTCATTAACTTAACTCTGGCTTGGCTCTGGCTAGCCTCTGGTCCCACTCTGGCTTTGCTCTGCCTCACTCTAACTTCATTAACTTAACTCTGTCTTCACTCTGGCTAGGCTCTGGTCCCGCTCTGGCTTTGCTCTGCCTCACTCTAACTTCATTAACTTAACTCTGGCTTGGCTCTGGCTAAGCTCTGGTCCCGCTCTGGCTTTGCTCTGCCTCACTCTTTCACTCTGGCTAGGCTCTGGTCCTGCTCTGGCTTTGCTCTGCCTCACTCTAACTTCATTAACTTAACTCTGGCTTGGCTCTGGCTAGGCTCTGGTCCTGCTCTGGCTTTGATCTGCCTCACTCTAACTTCATTAACTTAACTCTGGCTTGGCTCTGGCTAGCCTCTGGTCCTGCTCTGGCTTTGATCTGCCTCACTCTAACTTCATTAACTTAACTCTGGCTTGGCTCTGGCTAGCCTCTGGTCCCGCTCTGGCTTTGCTCTGCCTCACTCTAACTTCATTAACTTAACTCTGTCTTCACTCTGGCTAGGCTCTGGTCCCGCTCTGGCTTTGCTCTGCCTCACTCTAACTTCATTAACTTAACTCTGGCTTGGCTCTGGCTAGGCTCTGGTCCTGCTCTGGCTTTGCTCTGCCTCACTCTAACTTCATTAACTTAACTCTGTCTTCACTCTGGCTAGGCTCTGGTCCCGCTCTGGCTTTGCTCTGCCTCACTCTAACTTCATTAACTTAACTCTGGCTTGGCTCTGGCTAGGCTCTGGTCCTGCTCTGGCTTTGCTCTGCCTCACTCTAACTTCATTAACTTAACTCTGTCTTCACTCTGGCTAGGCCCTGGTCCCGCTCTGGCTTTGCTCTGCCTCACTCTAACTTCATTAACTTAACTCTGGCTTGGCTCTGGCTAGGCTCTGGTCCCGCTCTGGCTTTGCTCTGCCTCACTCTAACTTCATTAACTTAACTCTGGCTTGGCTCTGGCTAGCCTCTGGTCCCACTCTGGCTTTGCTCTGCCTCACTCTAACTTCATTAACTTAACTCTGTCTTCACTCTGGCTAAGCTCTGGTCCTGCTCTGGCTTTGCTCTGCCTCACTCTAACTTCATTAACTTAACTCTGTCTTCACTCTGGCTAAGCTCTGGTCCTGCTCTGGCTTTGCTCTGCCTCACTCTAACTTCATTAACTTAACTCTGTCTTCACTCTGGCTAAGCTCTGGTACCGCTCTGGCTTTGCTCTGCCTCACTCTAACTTCATTAACTTAACTCTGTCTTCACTCTGGCTAAGCTCTGGTCCTGCTCTGGCTTTGCTCTGCCTCACTCTAACTTCATTAACTTAACTCTGTCTTCACTCTGGCTAGGCTCTGGTCCCGCTCTGGCTTTGCTCTGCCTCACTCTAACTTCATTAACTTAACTCTGTCTTCACTCTGGCTAGGCTCTGGTCCCGCTCTGGCTTTGCTCTGCCTCACTCTAACTTCATTAACTTAACTCTGGCTTGGCTCTGGCTAGGCTCCGGTCCTGCTCTGGCTTTGCTCTGCCTCACTCTAACTTCATTAACTTAACTCTGTCTTCACTCTGGCTAAGCTCTGGTCCTGCTCTGGCTTTGCTCTGCCTCACTCTAACTTCATTAACTTAACTCTGTCTTCACTCTGGCTAGGCTCTGGTCCCGCTCTGGCTTTGCTCTGCCTCACTCTAACTTCATTAACTTAACTCTGTCTTCACTCTGGCTAAGCTCTGGTCCTGCTCTGGCTTTGCTCTGCCTCACTCTAACTTCATTAACTTAACTCTGTCTTCACTCTGGCTAGGCTCTGGTCCCGCTCTGGCTTTGCTCTGCCTCACTCTAACTTCATTAACTTAACTCTGGCTTGGCTCTGGCTAAGCTCTGGTCCCGCTCTGGCTTTGCTCTGCCTCACTCTAACTTCATTAACTTAACTCTGGCTTGGCTCTGGCTAGCCTCTGGTCCCGCTCTGGCTTTGCTCTGCCTCACTCTAACTTCATTAACTTAACTCTGTCTTCACTCTGGCTAGGCTCTGGTCCCGCTCTGGCTTTGCTCTGCCTCACTCTAACTTCATTAACTTAACTCTGTCTTCACTCTGGCTAGGTTCTGGTCCCGCTCTGGCTTTGCTCTGCCTCACTCTAACTTCATTAACTTAACTCTGGCTCTGGCTAGGCTCTGGTCCCGCTCTGGCTTTGCTCTGCCTCACTCTAACTTCATTAACTTAACTCTGTCTTCACTCTGGCTAGGCTCTGGTCCCACTCTGGCTTTGCTCTGCCTCACTCTAACTTCATTAACTTAACTCTGTCTTGGCTCTGGCTAGGCTCCGGTCCCGCTCTGGCTTTGCTCTGCCTCACTCTAACTTCATTAACTTAACTCTGGCTTTGCTCTGACTAGGCTCTGGTCCCGCTCTGGCTTTGCTCTGCCTCACTCTAACTTCATTAACTTAACTCTGGCTCTGGCTAGGCTCTGGTCCCGCTCTGGCTTTGCTCTGCCTCACTCGAACTTCATTAACTTAACTCTGTCTTGGCTCTGGCTAGGCTCCGGTCCCGCTCTGGCTTTGCTCTGCCTCACTCTAACTTCATTAACTTAACTCTGTCTTCACTCTGGCTAGGCTCTGGTCCCGCTCTGGCTTTGCTCTGCCTCACTCTAACTTCATTAACTTAACTCTGGCTCTGGCTAGGCTCTGGTCCCGCTCTGGCTTTGCTCTGCCTCACTCGAACTTCATTAACTTAACTCTGTCTTGGCTCTGGCTAGGCTCCGGTCCCGCTCTGGCTTTGCTCTGCCTCACTCTAACTTCATTAACTTAACTCTGGCTTGGCTCTGGCTAAGCTCTGGTCCCGCTCTGGCTTTGCTCTGCCTCACTCTAACTTCATTAACTTAACTCTGGCTTGGCTCTGGCTAGCCTCTGGTCCCGCTCTGGCTTTGCTCTGCCTCACTCTAACTTCATTAACTTAACTCTGTCTTCACTCTGGCTAGGCTCTGGTCCCGCTCTGGCTTTGCTCTGCCTCACTCTAACTTCATTAACTTAACTCTGTCTTCACTCTGGCTAGGTTCTGGTCCCGCTCTGGCTTTGCTCTGCCTCACTCTAACTTCATTAACTTAACTCTGGCTCTGGCTAGGCTCTGGTCCCGCTCTGGCTTTGCTCTGCCTCACTCTAACTTCATTAACTTAACTCTGTCTTCACTCTGGCTAGGCTCTGGTCCCACTCTGGCTTTGCTCTGCCTCACTCTAACTTCATTAACTTAACTCTGTCTTGGCTCTGGCTAGGCTCCGGTCCCGCTCTGGCTTTGCTCTGCCTCACTCTAACTTCATTAACTTAACTCTGGCTTTGCTCTGACTAGGCTCTGGTCCCGCTCTGGCTTTGCTCTGCCTCACTCTAACTTCATTAACTTAACTCTGGCTCTGGCTAGGCTCTGGTCCCGCTCTGGCTTTGCTCTGCCTCACTCGAACTTCATTAACTTAACTCTGTCTTGGCTCTGGCTAGGCTCCGGTCCCGCTCTGGCTTTGCTCTGCCTCACTCTAACTTCATTAACTTAACTCTGTCTTCACTCTGGCTAGGCTCTGGTCCCGCTCTGGCTTTGCTCTGCCTCACTCTAACTTCATTAACTTAACTCTGGCTCTGGCTAGGCTCTGGTCCCGCTCTGGCTTTGCTCTGCCTCACTCGAACTTCATTAACTTAACTCTGTCTTGGCTCTGGCTAGGCTCCGGTCCCGCTCTGGCTTTGCTCTGCCTCACTCTAACTTCATTAACTTAACTCTGTCTTGGCTCTGGCTAGGCTCTGGTCCTGCTCTGGCTTTGCTCTGCCTCACTCTAACTTCATTAACTTAACTCTGTCTTGGCTCTGGCTAGGCTCCGGTCCCGCTCTGGCTTTGCTCTGCCTCACTCTAACTTCATTAACTTAACTCTGTCTTCACTCTGGCTAGGCTCTGGTCGCACTCTGGCTTTGCTCTGCCTCACTCTAACTTCATTAACTTAACTCTGTCTTGGCTCTGGCTAGGCTCCGGTCCCGCTCTGGCTTTGCTCTGCCTCACTCTAACTTCATTAACTTAACTCTGGCTTTGCTCTGACTAGGCTCTGGTCCTGCTCTGGCTTTGCTCTGCCTCACTCTAACTTCATTCTTTAACTTAACTCTGGCTTCACTCTGACTAGGCTCCGGTCCTGCTTTGGCTTTGCTCTGCCTCACTCTAACTCCATTAACTTAACTCTGGCTTGGCTCTGACTAGGCTCCGGTCCTGCTCTGGCTTTGCTCTGGCTTCACACTAACTTCATTCTGTAACTTAACTCTGGCTTGGCTCTGGCTTCACTCTGGCTAGGCTCCGGCCACTGCTCTGGTCCCGCTCCGGCTTCACTCTAACCTCACTCTAACCTGGCTCTAGCTAAGCTCCGGGCCCACTCTGCTCGGCTCTGGCTTTGCTCTGACTTTACTTTGGCTTTGTTCTGGCTTTACTTTGGCTTTGCTCTGGCTCCGCTCTGGTTGTGCCTTGGCTTTGCTTTGGCTTTGCTCTGACTCTGTTCAGGCTATGAGCTGGCTTTGCTTTGACTTTACTTTGACTTTAATTTACTTTACTCAGATTATGGTCAAATACGGATGTGAACCTTGTTTGGGCGTTTGGCATTAGCTCTCTCACCACTCAGAGGCACACACTCGAGAGATGTGGCTCAGGACCCTGGAATTGCCAATTCCATACCTACCACAGTAGGCCCCAGGGAGGATCAGAAAATGATGGCTGTTAGTGGTAAATCAAATCCCATACACTTAGCCTATCAGAGGTTTGTCTATGTGTCTTGTTCATTCAAACTAAATGTGTAATTAAAATTTATAACAAAATAAATTCACTTCACTGTTACTAGCTTACTGAATATTACAGAAATAGTTTAGTATGTTAACATGCACAATAAGCTTACAATAAACAAGTTTTAGAATCTTACCTTTCAACAGCAGCAGATGGACATTCAGTTAGACTGGAAGGAAAGATTTTTGTTGCAGATGTTGAATCATGCCTCGCTGATGGCTCTGAAGCACTTTTGCCTTCATTAGAAACAAGTGCCAATCCAACCATGAACTGTGCTCTGCCTGCAAGTGTAGTATGATGTCCAACTCGGCTTTGCTTAGGCTCGGAAGTTGAAGGTGATGAAAATGCTTTCAAAAGTGAACTAGGGCTGCTAAGCAGTGATTTTGGAGAAGACAGTTTAGGTGACAAAGCTTTTGAAATGGGAGTTTTTGGTGGGGAAGTTTCTGATGAAAAAACTGACAAAGGACATGAAGTTACAGATGATATTGCTAAATTTGATATAGCATATGTCATTGAAGGAGAAGCTTCATTGGAAGTTGACATGCTGTTAGTTGTTATAGATGGAGAAGATGTCATTGAAGGAGTGGCTTGATTGGAAGTTGACATGCTGTTAGTTGTTTTAGATGGAGAAGATGTCATTGAAGGAGTGGCTTGATTGGAAGTTGACATGCTGTTAGTTGCTTTAGATGGAGAAGCTGTCACTGAAGGAGTGGCTTGATTGGAAGTTGATGTACTGTTATTTGTTTTAGATGGAGAAGATGTCATTGAAGGAGTGGCTTCATTGGTATTTGATATACTGTTATTTGTTTTAGATGGAGAAGATGTCATTGAAGGAGTGGCTTCATTGGAATTTGATATACTGTTATTTGTTTTAGATGGAGAAGATGTCATTGAAGGAGTGGCTTCATTGGAATTTGATATACTATTATTTGTTTTAGATGGAGAAGATGTCATTGAAGGAGTGGCTTCATTGGAATTTGATATACTGTTATTTGTTTTAGATGGAGATGATGTCATTGAAGGAGTGGCTTCATTGGAATTTGATATACTGTTATTTGTTTTAGATGGAGAAGATGTCATTGAAGGAGTGGCTTCATTGGAATTTGATATACTGTTATTTGTTTTAGATGGAGAAGATGTCATTGAAGGAGAAGCTTTATTGGAATCTGAGGTATCGTTATTTGTTACTGATGTTTGCACAACAGGAGTCAGACTTTCACCTGAACTGCTTACGGGAACAGATGAGCTTTCCTTAGAGGGAAGTTCAGAAGTATTATTCTCAGGAGAGGAACATGGCAAAGGTATACTTTTAGAAGATATAGGTGAAGAAACTGCATCAGCAGTATTAGCTGCTTCACTTTCTGGATGAGTGGGAGTAATTATAAGTTCTGTATGTCCATCAGTGTTAAAAAGCTTTCTCATCTTAGGAGACTTTGGTGAAGCTTCTATTTCATTTTTTAAAACGTTGTAAGGGCGTTCTTTGGTAAGAGATCTTTTACGAGATAAAGGAAACAATCTTTTAGCAGTTAAGTTAGGTTGTCTTCCCCTTCTTTTCTTTCCCTTTTCTTGAGTTGAGTGAGATTCTTTGTTTCTTTGCTGCATGTTTGAAGCTAATTTCTCAACTTCAGGTGGACTACAAGATACAATTGCAACAGCAGGTTCCTGGCCAGTAGTAACATCCTGTGAGTTTGAATCTTGAGATCTGTCTACTTCTTCACCAAATAATTTCTGTGAAGCCTTATCTTTTGCTGCATCCTCTTGGTTTGCATTACATGTTGATGCTTCATCTACTTTGTCAGATTTTGATAATGTTTCAGTGTGATCCAATTTTCTGCCACTAACAAACTGTGCTACAGTACTGTTAACATCTTTTGATATGCTTTTTGACTCTGAGTTAGCATCAGTATCATTTGACAAACAAGATTCAGTGTTTGATAATTTTAAGGAATTTTTCCTTAATTTTGCAGTTTGCACAGATGTTTCTTTTGTTTCACCTGATTCAGAGGTGGTGTTTTTCTCTTTATCAGAGGCATCTGAAGGCATACTTTCCTCAGAAATCTTATTAGAACTAACCATTTTGGAAGTACCAATATTCAACAAATTAGTATCATTTGATGTTGCTAGTTCTATAGGTTTTTCAACATTATCATCAGCACTAACAGCTACCAGCTTCTGCTTCCTTTTGGACTTCACTAGCCCTTCATTCGATAGCTTAGTTTTCAGTTGCCTGGTCCTTGATTTCGAAAAATCTTTATTTGAAACAAATGATTGAACGTTTTCTTTTATTCCTATGGAGGCAGTTTCAGAAGCAGATGAATGAGACTTCAATTCTGTTTTTTCTAGTTCACTTTTTTTAAGAGTTTCTGCTAATTGTGCTTCCACCTCAATCTGGACATGACCAACTTTTTCACTAGTACTGGCATTCCCATTACCATCCCGTTCTTTTCCTGACTCACAATCCATTATCACAGATGACTTTGCTTTCTGTGCTTTGGAATTTAATGCTTTTTCTGATCCTATATCACTCACTATTGGCAAAGCATCTTCTTCAGGCATTTGAACATTTATTTTCTTATTGGAAGCTGTTTCAATTTCCACTGAAGACAGCTTTTCCTTAACTGTTGCTCCTTCCCCTACAAATGATGTCATTTTGGAGTCTGGAGGTGAAGGCTCTGAAGTAGCCGTCTGATGTTTTAAGGTCTCTTTGTGAACAGAATTATCTACAACTTCAAGCATTGATTTTGTGTTACAGCTTTGAACAACTGCTACCTCTTTAACGGGTGTATGAATTTTGGTTTGCGATTTTGGAACTGAAAGTTGGTGTGCATTAGTTCCTTGCTCTTCACACTTACGATCTTTCTCAATATTTTCTATTGGATCAAATTTTGTTTCTACAGTCTCTTTAAGTGACTGACGTTTGGCTTTACTGATCGCCTCTATTTGTGACTTTGAACTCTGTTTGCCATTACTGCTTTCTTTGGTCAGTGATTCTGATGTCTGAGACTTGATTTTATTGCTTTTGTGTGTCTTTGAAGTCTGAGACTTTACCTCGTTAGGTTCTGTTGGTTTTGATGTCTGAAGCTTGGCTTTATTGCTATCTTCAGACTTTGACGTTGGAGTTTTTGTTACATTGGTTTCTACAGTCTTTGATGTCTGAAGCTTGGCTTTACAACTTTCCTCTGATTTTGATGTCGGAGTTTTTGTTATATTGGTTTCTACACTCTTTGATGTCTGAAGCTTGGCTTTTAAACTTTCCTCTGATTTTGATGTCGGAGTTTTTGTTATATTGGTTTCTACACTCTTTGATGTCTGAAACTTGGCTTTTAAACTTTCCTCTGATTTTGATGTCAGAGTTTTTGTTATATTGGTTTCTACACTCTTTGATGTCTGAAGCTTGGCTTTTAAACTTTCCTCCGATTTTGACGTCGGAGTTTTTGCTATTTTGGTTTCTATTGTCTTTGATGTCTGAAGCTTGGCTTTACAACTTTCTTCTGATTTTGACGTCGGAGTTTTTGTTATACTATTTTCTATTGACTTTGATTTCTGAAGCTTGGCTTTATTCCTTTCCTCCGACTTTGATGTCAGAGGCTTTGTTATATTGCTTTCTTCTGATTTTGATTTTTGAGATATCTCTTCATTGGTTTCCTCAGTATGCAACTTTGATGACTGAAATTTGGCTTTATTGGTTTCTTCTCCTGAAGGACGTGTTTTTTCTCTGAACTGTGCTTCTCCTTTAGGTGAAGGATCAGAGATGATTTTCTGGTGTCTGGTTTTAACACCTTCTCTGATAGGAGTTAGCTCATGTTTTTCTTTTTTTTCAGAAGCATTTGAAATAGACTCTGTAATCAAAGTTTGTATGTATGCCTTCTTAGATTTGGTCTGTGGTATTTCTTTTGTAGGATTTACTTTCTTAATGTCACTAGTTTCTGAAACAGATAGCTCACTATTTGATGAGACTGATGATTTAGATTTGTTTCCTGCAGAATTGCTGCCACATTTTTTAGAAGCTGCACCTTTCTCTTTACCTGTCCCAGAGGAATTCAGGTCACCTGTCGTTTCAGGTGCACTTTTAATATCTTCATCCACTTCAGATCCTGAATTTAGCTTCACATCTGAGAAGTCAGCCATATTTTGGATATTTTTCCTTACTTTTTCCAGTGAATTAGAAAGTTTATCATCCGTTTTCTTGATAACAGATGCTGCTGAGTCCAGCTGAGTACAAACTTTATAAGGGGATAATTCATTTGGAGTCTTAATTAGGACAAGATTTTCATCAATATTTACTTTTGTTCCTGGCTCCAAGTTTGTATGCAATTTTTTAATAACTACAGTGCAGTTTTTCAAATTACTCCATGAAAAGATGGAAGGTGATGGATTGGATTGTGAACTCTCAACAACATCTTGTGATTCCGATGGCTCTTCATCTTTCTGCTTTGTTAATGCATTCCCTATATCAATTTCATTTTTTGAAGGTTTGTTTGATTTAGATTTTTGTATTTGTGAACTGTCCTTGTTTTCCACATCTGAAGTAGACTGATATCTAGGTGATTCTGTAGCTCTGCTTTCAGAAACCTTCACAGGTTCCTCGACCCTACATGATGTAGGCACAGGGCCTTTTGCTGATCGCAATTTACGTGCTGTGGGAACCTCCTTGCCTTTTTTCTCAGCTGTCTCAACTAATCCTTCCTTCTTTGAAAGTTTGCTCTTAGGTTTAAGTGAGGAGTCGTTCTTTTGATTTGTGTTGGGATTTACTGCTTGAATATTTTTCTCTGCCATTAAGCCTAGAGAACTGTTATTATCTGTAAGTGGCAATGAATTTTTCTCAGTTTTCCTTGTATTTAGTGTTTTTGGAACATTTTCTGATGTATGTTCTTCACCTGCTTGAGGTGCATCAGTGTTAGTAGATAAAACACTTTTACCAATTTCTAAAGTGCTACTTTCTTTAAAATTATGTTTCTCATTACTGTTTATAATAGAACTACCCTCTGCATGGCCATCTTTAATGGTAGTGTCACTCTTAACATAAGGGATGCTCTTGGAATTATCGAGCAAAGGAGGCTCATCTCTACTTACGGATTTGCCTGCTGATTTATCTGCATCATCCTTATTTGTACTGGAGACCTCCATTTCACCTGTAGAAATCTTCTTTGATGGCAATTTTGACTGTCTTGGTCTTTTTGTTTTCTGCTCTGTATTTTCCTTTACATCACTATCCTTTCGTTTTCTTTTGAGCTTTTCCATTGGTGGTTTTTCTTTTCTTTTATGTGACACAAGTGCCTTCTTTGCATTGCTAGGTTTTAAGTCTTTACTGTTATATTTTGATATATTTGACTTAGCTGTTGCATCTGATTCGTTATTAGTGCTGTCACCAGCCTTAACCAGTCCCTCACATTCTGCTGAAACAACATTGGGCACAAATACGTGATCTGATAAACTGTTTAAAAGGGAATCATCCGCATCTCTATTCAACTGAGCTTCCAGTTCTACTGTTGATGATACAGGTATGTTCTCCTTAACTATTTCTTCTTTACCAACAGTTTCCTCTCTTGTGTTTTCAGCTTTGTTATTGGAATTCCCTGCCTTATGAGCAAATTTATTAGTTTTTGAAGTATCTGCTGGTAGTTTACCATCCTGCTTCAATTTTGACTTTGAGCCTGTGATCAGAGATGGACTAGTGGTGTCCTTGATGGCAGAGTTCTTCGCATTCTTTCTAGGACGCCCAGGACGACGACTGGAATTAGATTGAGCTTCCTGTTTTGAAGATTTTTGTTCATCCGTAAAAAGTTTATGCTTATCAACACCATCAGGCGATTCAAATAATTTTTGCAAATCTAATTCTACTGGATCCTTTGTTATAGATTCATTTTTTAATTTCTTTTTGGACCTCCTAGTACTTTCACGATTTGGCCTGCAAATGTCACTTGCTCGTGGGCTAATATGATCCAAATCTGTGGAACCAAAACTTGATGATGCAATAGTCTCCAGAGCTGCAAACGTTTTATTCAAGCTAAAATCTTCTACTTTTTCCACCACTACTTTAACATCACCTTGGATCCCCTGATTTGCTTTTTGAATTCCCATTTCATGGTTACTTTGTTCCAAAGATTTGCATATATCAGATGTAGCAGTATTATCACATCTGCTTTCTGCTAAAGTATTTAGCATTTCCATATCATCATTCTCCTCTTCTTCCTCTTCTTCCTCATCATCATCAACAAGTGCTATTGATACTGCTTTGAAATAGTTTACTGAAGATTTATTTTCCTTTTCATCTTGGATGCTTCTTGAACTATCTTCAGCTGATATATTCGTAAGTTTAGTAACTGGTTCATGTGTCTCATTTGTTTTAGATGTGTTCATATATTTTCCAGGTGGAAAGTCTACATAGTTCTGCAATAACACTGTGCTTTCTGATAAAGAATCTCTATTTGCATTTTTTACCAAATGCTGAAGAGCATTTGCAGCCATTAACAATGTCCTTTCAGAATTCAACTCAACATTGTTTTCAATGGAAGCTTGTTCCAAAGGTAAAGACCCATCAGTGGCAGCTGGAGGGCTAGAGATAGACAACCTCACTTCTGGCATGGAAACTGAACTATTTGTTGCCACCACTGTACCAAGCATTGGTACTGCTACAGACTCCAAATTCAGTTTTCTGTTATTCGACGTACTGCAGTTTTCTGAGGAAACCAATGCTACGTCATGAACTTCATTTTCTTGATCTGGTTCACCACTGCACTTCATGCTCGAGGTTACAGCAGATGCTAAATCAGAAGCAGGTTCTTTAGTTATACTGACAGAAGCAAGTATGATGGATCCCTCATCATCTATCATCATTTTCTTGCGATATTCTGCTAATCTTCGCTGAGAACTTGGTGGCTCAAGTACCTTGAGAGAACGATCTGGAGTTGGTGTAACTTCTTCAACTACTGGTTCCAGAATTCTACTTGGTCCTGTGAACTCCAGCCTTTAATAGAGAAAAAAACAATCAATTTAAATACTGATCAAAGATGATGATGATGATGATGATGATGATGATGATGATGATGATGATGATGATGATGATGATGATGATGATGATGATGATGATGATGATGATGATGATGATGATGATGATGATGATGATGATGATGATGATGATGATGATGATGATGATGATGATGATGATGATGATGACGATGATGACGATAATAATATTTATTTATAATTACATATCTTACAATCTCAATTACAAGTTTTACAATTCTAATCTAAGTACAAATCTGTCAGCTGCTTATATTATGGACTGATAGTGACTCCCTTGCTGTTAACCTCTATCCTAGCCCTTATACAACCTTGACCTAATGTTCTGATTGTCTTCCATTCCTCTACCTCCTATTTCCTCGCCCTTCTCCACTATTTCTCTTTGACTTTGTCAGCAAATTTCCTCACCTCCCTTATTCTCTTCTCTCTTTTCAACATAAGCATTTTTCAAAGTATAAACTTGAAAGAAGCGTAGGGACAGTGAAGCACAAATTAGTACAAAATTGAATCGAGAATATATTGACACATTGCTTCACTCACACTGTTTATTCACAGGACATGTTTCAAGAACTCTTGCTCCTATCCTCAGCTGATACTCAACTAGTGCAAGTTGTAGTGGTTTCTTCTTTCTCCGTATTATCAATAGATGGCGTGATGTACTTGTCAAAGATGTCCGGTGGTGGAGTTTCAAAATTCATGACTCTATGACGATTTTTGTTAATGAAGATTTTTTCCCATATGGAAAGGTCTATGGGGTGATTAACGTATTTTATTAGAGATGTTTCCAAATTGATGTCATGTCTAGTATTCAAAAAATGAAAAGCCACTGCTTGCACTAGTCGAGTATCAGCTGAGGATAGGAGCAAGAGCTCTTGAAACATGTCCTGTGAATAAACAGTGTGAGTGAAGCAATGTGTCAATATATTCTCGATTCACTTTTATAATAAGCATTTTTATTGTTAGTATGTAAGCCCCTATATTATCCCAGCTCTTATTCCATATTAATTTCCTCCAGTTTTCAATTTCTTTACACTCCACTACATAATGTTCTAAACTTATTTTCTTTCCACATAGAATGCCCTCCTTTGGTGAACCCTGCTCAATGTGGCTCCTGTCCTTAACCAAGCTAAACCCTCCCTCTATATCTATCACATATGTCTATATATGTTTCCCTTCCCCATTCTGTCTTTATTTTCAGGTATACATTAAGTGATTTCTTACTTATCAGATTTCCCCACATCACTTGTCTGTCAATGTTCTCTACCCTATTCTTCATAATTGTCCAAAAACTGTTTACATTTCTTTCACTCTTTTGCCAGATATCCCCCATCCATATTTTGACCAGCGTTCTCTCTAGCTCGGCCCACCAGCTGTTCTTACATGTTGAATTCTTCTGATGTTCTAGACAGATCTTTAATGCATTATCATCATCCTTTTTTATACAGCTATACCAATATTTTAAACATCTTTCTATAATTACCCCACTCCTGCGTTCCACTCTAGCTACTCCATTTGGCGTTGACTTATTCAAACCCTGTATTTCTTTACAGAACTGTTCATATGTATGTACAACATGATTTCTTATCTCATTGGCCCCCCACAACTCCACACCATATGTCTTATTCTACTATTGCTTCATAGATTCTTTCACCCCATTTTATTGACATATCTGGTAATTTATTTTTACAGCTCCTTACCCCAGACATCGCTCTTTTCTTAACTTATCACCCTTCTTAAACACTACTATTTTTGACTTGCTTATATTGATTCTTATCTCCCATTCTTTACAGTAGCTGCTAATTTCATTTATTGCTCTCTGTAATCCTATCATTGTTATAGATGCTATTACCAAATCATCTGCAAATAATAGTCTTTTTTCCTAATAATTGGGCAATGGTTGTTTATTGAACAAAGATAAGGTGTACACTTTTTATACAAGTATGCAAAGTTCTACTGCAGCTCCACGAGGGTGAGTCAAACATAAACCAGAATTTAGCACATCTTCTCAGGCAAATCTGAGCAGTGTGTACAGTAAGGCATTGGTTAATGTAATTATTTACTTACACAGAAGATCCCGTTAAGCATAGATAGATATTTATTTCATCTTCTGATCATTGTACATGATATGGGATGTCAAATACAATAATTAAGAAAGAATACAGTAATTTAAGTTAATTGATGGAAATGAATCATTTCTTCACACTATGCGCATATAGCCTAAGGTTTTGGATAGTCAACCTCAAAAATTCAATGCCATGGCCGGGATTTGAACCACGGATCTCCTGCCTGGCTTTTGCTATACCAAGCAGAGACGAAGTACTTCTATAGGTGCAATAGAAACTAAAACATGTTTTCCAGAAAAATATAGAGTATTCTACCCTGTCTAAAATGCAGGATGAACTACAAGGTTATAGAGAAAATTGTAATGTACAGAAAGGAAACAGCAGCACCTTCTTTTGGTTTAAATTTGCCCCAGTCACATCATTTGATGTAGACAGAAGCTGTTCCCAATATAGAGCGTGTCTGGAGAAGAACAGAAGATTTTCATTTGAAACATCTATATTCTTAGAGTCAACATGAAAAATTCAATGCCACAGCTGGGATTTGAACCATGGATCTACTGGTTTCCGTCCAGTCGCTCTTACCCATTGAGCTACCATGGCCAACTTGCCGTCATGACATAAAATTCTCCAATTGACTCATATTTCCCGGTAAACCACAAGGGGCTTTGGCATTCAAGATACACCGTTTGTGGCGGTACTTGAGTAAGTACTTTGAGTCCCAGGCTTCATCATTTAACTGTTATTATTTTAGTTAATTGATGGAAATTAATCATTTCTTCACACTAGCCGTATACAGGTCAAGGTATTGGATTGATAGTCGACATGAAAAATTCAATGCCATGGCTGGGACTTGAACCACAGATCTCTTGGTTTCCGTCCAGTCGCTCTAACCCATTGAGCTATCATGGCCAACGTGCCGTCCTGACATTAAATTCTCCATTTGACTCGTGTATTTCCCCGGTAGAGCACTAGGGGCTCTCGCATTCGAATTTAAAGTCAGGAATTTAATGGAGAATTTAATGTCAGGACGGCACGTTGGCCATGGTAGCTCAATGGGTTAGAGCAACTGGACGGCAACCAGGAGATCCATTGTTCAAATCCCGGCCATGGCATTGAATTTTTCATGTTGACTATCTATCAGACCTTAGCCTATATACGGCTAGTGTGAAGAAATAATTAATTTCTATCAATTAACTAAACAAAAGTTTTATTTGCTCATTATTCAGAAGTTGTAATACTATCTTTAACAACCCCGTTACCAGGACCCTGGGAAAGAAAAGCAACTCATCGCTCAAGAATTACAGATGCACCTACTTATCCAGAGTTGCAGGAGAAACTTCTAGATTTCTTCAAAATCGTCACCAAAGGTGAGAAATTAATCTGCATCCACCTTCATCCCAAATAATCCTGCTTCAAGATGGTGCCACAATGTGGTGCATCATCGTAGCATCTTCAAACACCATCACTGCACACAAAATGTTGCTTCAAGATGGCTTCCCAACCTGGGGCTTCAAGATCATCTCATAATCCTTCTAAAATAATCACTTCAATTCATCATTATACTGTGGAAACCAAGCAGCAATCAAAATAATGGGTTGCTTCCAGAGAGTCTGCTCCAAGGAAGGCAAAGACGGTCCCATTGGCCAGAAAAGGGATGACAACGATTTTTTGAGATGCGAAGGGTATGACACTCATTGACTGTAGTGAGTTAGAAGCCTATAGCTTGATAATTTTTATTTTTTTGAGGGGTTAATAAAATGGTAGGAGTGTTGGGAGGAGAGTACAACCCTAAAAGTGAACTATGTTGAAAAATAAATAATTTGTGTTTGAAAAACTAGCATGTTCATTCCTAACACAGGTAGTTACTAAACCGCCCTTGTAAAAGAGTAATACTAAACATAACCATACAATATTCAGAACATAGAACCACAGAGTATAAAAAATATTGAGTCCAAACCAAAATTCAAAAAGGCTCTATTTAATTTCTTAATGGAGAGAAACTTTTATAGTGTAGAGGATTTCCTAAATCATGAAATAGAGTAAACTCTACATTTGTGAACAATTACTTTTATACAGCATTTCTCTATGGTCTTTATATATTTTGTTTTTATTTCCTTTTCTACTTTAGACTTTTGTTGGGTCCTGAATCTGTTACAGTTTTTAGTCTTATGTAACTTTTTATATTTATCTTTGTATCTTGAACTGACGTGTCCTATAACATATGTATTATGTTCCAAAGGATGAAATACAATAGAACTTACGTATCTTGTGAACCCTCAGAGTTCTGGGAGTACTGAGAATCTTGTTCTGGCTGAAGAGTGCTGTTGTATAGTGCTGGTATATCATCCTTCCGGCTTCGAAGAATTTCCTTCTGATGTCTTGTTAACACATGTCCATCATCCTTTAATTGCTGTACTAAGGACTTAGACTTTCCCTTTAAAAAAAAAAAAATGGTGTTAGTGTTTACTGGTGTGCATCAACATAACAATCAGCAAAACAAACATTTAATTACTTTTCCTACATTTCAAAATTAATCAACCCTGATGCAAGTATTTTCAAATATTACCATCTAGGTAACTATTTCACTTTAAATTTGGCCAATTTCTAAGTTTACGAGAGTCATTTGATAAATCTGGTACATTTCCATGAAGAGTTGGAAATTTGTTGTTACAACTTTGTGGGTGGTAAGCTTGATTATTCAAAAGATTGTACAGAAAATTTGAATGTGCTACAATATACAGTTCATTGTTGACAGCCATCTGAATTGGTCAGTGTGATAGTTGTGATTGAAAATATAAAAAACAGTTTCGTGGTCTAAATAAACGTTTTCATTTGAAGGGCTGGACTGCCGCACAAGTTAAAACTGAATTGGATAAAGTTCACCCGGACTCTGCACCAACATTGAAGACCATTTACTTTTGGATCAGTGGATTTAACCCTTTCATTGAGTGAGTGAGTGAGTGAGTGAGTGTGGTGCTTTAGGGCCCGTCGACAACAAGGTCATTTGGGCCCCCTTTCATTGATATGGACGTCATATGACGTATAAGTTAAAATGCCCCAAACTGATATGGACGTGTATAGAAATCCTGCGCATACATGCATTTAATGCTTATTTAAAGCCAATTATTAATCTTCCTATTTTACAATAAATTTAAATTAGTTCTATAAGGGATGTAAACGTAACCTTAAAGGTTTGTTTTTGAATTGTACACCTCAAAACCTGGATAAACACCCAAGGGCACATCTGCAAATTCACACCAAATACTACTGGTTTCCTTGCGAACTTCTTTTTCACGACACACTAGACATTTTCAAAATGGTTGCAACCTTTTTGGTTGTGGTTGATATCCTTTTAGGAAAGTGTATGAGGGGTGATGTATGACGTCGATGTCCGGCTGAAGATAGAGGGAAGGCCTCAGAAACCAGTTCCGGGAAAATTTAAAAGTGAGTGTTGTTTTGTGTTATTAATCGACTCCCAATAAATTTAATTTATACAACAACACTGTTTTCAACACTTCCATGAAAGGATTTATAAAATTAGTGAAATTTCAACGATTTATTAATATAGTCTCTACCTTATTGTTACTGTAGATGTATATTGCCTTTAATGGGTTTTAAATCAATTTTTGTTTCGTTAAAATAACTTAATAAATACAAAAGATACAGAATTATATTTATGATGCATTTTTACAGC
Organism: Mantis religiosa; assembly: GCA_030765055.1. NCBI lineage: Eukaryota > Metazoa > Arthropoda > Insecta > Mantodea > Mantidae > Mantis > Mantis religiosa. The sequence goes on from CM060952.1 coordinate 15,997,932, forward strand.
ATTTAACAATTTAAATGTAGAAAGAGACATAAGAAGAAAAATGATTTTATTATCAAATTCTGAGCATTACGCGCACACCCACGCCCACACGCCCACCCACCCCCCCCCCCACACACCCACACCCCCACCCCCACACCCACCCACCCACACACACACACACACACACACACATATACAAAATTTACATGTCTTGTTCTGTTTATTGGGTATGCGTTTCCGGCCCCTGAAGGGTTTAAATGGCCACTGGCGAAGTGAAACATGATCGTAGAAGCACCGAAGATGAATGCACTCTGGTTGCCCAATTGAAGTCCTAACACAGGACCATTGACAAAAATCCCTCATCTGGTTATGCAAGACTGCCGAATCAAAATTCGTGAGATTGCTGAGGTTGTAGGCATCTCAACTGAGCAAGTACACAATATCCTGCATGAAAAATTGGCAATGAAAACGCTGTATGCAAGAAGGATGCCACGATTGCTCACAGTCGACCAAAAGCGCATCCGGAAGAATACTTCTTTCTAGTGTCTGGCAATGTTTAATCGCTATTCACAAGAGTTTTTGCGCCAATTTGTGACCGTGGATGAAACTTAGAACCATCTTAAACGCTGGAGTCAAAACAGCTGTCAAAATAATGGACAAGGGCTGGTGAAAGTGCACCAAAGAAGGCAACGATTGTTTTGTCAGCTGGCAAGGTGATGGCCACTGTTTTTTGGAGTTCTCAAGGAATAATCCTCATAGACTACTTGGAAAAAGGCAGAACTATAACTAGAGCCTATTATACTGCATTGTTGGATTGTTTGCAACTTGAGTTGACTGAAAAGAGACCGAGATTGAACCGCAAAACAGTCCTTTTTCACTAGGATAATGTACCATCACACGCAATCGTAATGGCGAAAGTGCATGATCTGGGCTTTGAACTGGTTCCTCACCCACCTTATTCACCAGATTTAGCACAACTTCCTGTTCCCAAGCTTGAAAATTTGGCTTGGTGGTAAGAAATTTTCATCAAATGAAGAAGTGATAGCAGTCAACGTCTACAAGTATTTTGCAGATGTTGAAGTAACCTATTTTTCCAATGGGATGAAAAAGCTGGAACATAGCTGGACCAAGTGAATAGCCATCAATGGAGACTATATCGAGAAATAATGGGAGATGTTCACGAAAAAAAATTATTATTGGTTTTTTCACCAGATTTATCAAAGGACTCTCATAGAGCAGACAATGCACATTTTAACCGGGTGCCTGAAAATTTTTAAACTCTGCATTACGAAACTGGAAATTTTCCATTAAAATCATTCTTTGATTTCAATTGTCCAAGTAAGACAGCTTCTGTTTAATAAAGGGAATTTAACATGTTTTTCATCCCTAAATTCATGGGACCATGAAATATCTTTAAGACAGATTTCCACTTAACCAGGTGTCTGTTGAAGGCAGGTTTTATTGTAGTATAATTACCCAAAATGATGATGAGAAATTTAACTGTAGTTTCAATAAGCTTAGTATTTCGTTCCTATGCTGGCATTTCTTAGCACCAAACTTAATGGTGCAATGAAACGGAAGTCAGGCATTAACAAAATGTTTACCATGTGGCAACATTTCTTGTATATATAAAAATAATTATAATATATAATATAATATATTCAAAAAGAAACGAGCCAGAGTTTGGTATGTGCAAACTAGTGACAGGATGGTAATATGGCATGTGTAACGAACTGTTGCTCTTACCAAAAATTGGAAGTTCACAGCCCATCGCTAGAGGGCACGCTGCCAGTAGCATTGCAAACAGTGAAATGGAGGCATCGAAAGAAGAGCACAGATGTGTTGTACGATTTCTGACAGCTGAAGGAGTAGGGGGAACAGACATTCATCGACGAATGTCAAAAGTGTATGGCGAACACTGCATGTCCCTTGCAAGGGTCAAGGCGTGGCATAAGCGCTTCGGGGGAGGCTGGGTGGTGTTAGCCGATGATGCACGGTCTGGAGCATCTGCATGGAGGTCTGCATTATTGATGACATCGTACAGCTGGTTGATGCACTCATTACCCAGGATTGCCCAGTTACAGTGAATGCCATAGCCACCGAGGTCGGATTGAGCATTGGAAGTGTTCACGCCCTCATGAAGAAACGATTGCTCTTGCGCAAAGTGTGTGCCCGAAGGTTGCCCCACAGTCTTCAACCACACCAGGAAGCATGTCGAATGGCCTACTCTCTTGGCCATCTGTAGCACTATGCTAGGGAAGGGAATGAGTTCCTGGCATGAGTGGTGGCTGGAGATGAGTCATGGTGTCATCACTTTGAGCCAGAATCAAAATGACAAAGTCTCCAGCGGAAGCAGCATCCAGGGTCACCACTACCAAAAAAAGCCAAGGGCATCCACACAAGTGGAAAGGTTATGCTGACATTCTTCTTTGACCAAGATGGCCCCCTTCTGATACACTTTCTGCAGCATGGAACAGTGAATGCTCAGCATTACTCGCAATCCTTGACCAACCTTCGCCAAGCGATCAAATCAAAACGACCAGGCAATCTCACCCGTGGGATCATTCTGCTCCACGACAATCAAAGCCTCATACAGCCAACACAGTCACAGCACTCCTGCAGAAATTCAAATGGTAGGTTTTTAGCCACCCTCCATACAATCCAGACCTCTCTCCCTGTGATTACGCCTTTTTTGGTCCCCTTAAAAAGGCTCTGAGGGGCAAACAATTCACCTTGGACATCCAGATGCACATGTGGAACTGGCTCACATCGCAACTCCGGGACTTTTATGAGACAGCCATTCACCATCTTGAGTCACAGTGGGACAAGTGTCTCAACAGCCAGGGCCAACACTTCTAAAATACAGGTACTGGTTTCTGTAATTATGTCTTGGCTTGTTTCTTTTTAAATGCACATTATATTTATCTGCCAACCCGAGGTCCAATTTAGAGTATTTCTTTATTTGCGTATGCTAATTTAGAAACCACTTTTTTCCTCAAAGAACATACAATGCTCCTGCCTTATTACAATGTGCCAATGTATGTGACTAATACAAAGAAAATAATGATTAAGTACAAACCTTTACAACAGTTTCTGGTATTGCAAATACTGCATCATTTGTTTGTTTCACAACTGTTTCCAAATTGCAGATATTTTCTTTGTTGGCCTTTCCCTCATTGTTTGAGAGATGGATGTCAGATGCATTATCATCTTCGCTGTCAGCAACAATAATAGACTGTCTTGCAACGGTGCTGCCACATTTCTCCCGTAATTCTTGCAATTCCTTAGATATGAACACTCCCTCTTTGTGACACAAAGGATATAGATAATTGTCCCAAAACTCTATAGTAGCAGTTCTCACTTCCAATAAAGTGCTTTTAAAACCAAACTCTAATAAATATAACCAGCTTACAGCATCTTTCAATGATTTTTTGGAAAGGGAGGTTTCCAAAAATTGCAAATAATCTTTCCACATTCTTAATATGCTATCACAACAAAATTTAGAAGTTCCATCATGTACAACTTCCACTTGCAGTACAGCACTAATGGCCTCTGATAATTGCAATGCAATAGGCAATGCATTTACTGCATTTATTTGTTTCATGTTCTTGTACATTACAGCAATAATAATGGCCAAGAGTGCCCATGAAGTGTTGAAATATTCTTCAACCCTTTCAAATTCCTTTAACAGCCGAGACATTTTAATCACTAGGTTCAACACATTGGAGATGCCACATGAGGCACGTCCTCGTCCTGCAAGGGAACACAAATCAAGAATTAATATGCAATCAATTCAATGTTTATGCCTTTACACAAATTATATGTATATATACAGGGTGTATATAAATGAATATCGGTGTTTTAACTCTTAATCATATTTATTACATTAAACTTAGTTATAAATGATATGTCAAATGAAAAAGCAACTCAGTTTTACCAAGAACTTTATAAATGTTCAATGTGACTACCCTTTGTCACACGGCACACATCAAATCTATAGCCGAGTTCCTCCCAAACGTTGATAAGTGTGTATTCAGTAATTGTAGCAACAGCTGCTTCAATTCGCTTTCCTAATTCAGGGAGGTCAGCTGGTAGCGGAGGCACATACACACAATCCTTGATGAAGCCCCAAAGGTAAAAATCGCATGGTGTTAGGTCAGGAGAACGTGGAGGCCATGCATAGCAAGCCCTGTCATTGGGCCCTTGCAGCCTATCCAGCACTCGGGTACAGTGACGTTCAACCAATCGCGTACTTTGTTATGCCAATGAGGTGGCGCAGCATCTTGCTGGAAAGTGAAGTTCTCTGGCTCATTTTCTTCCGAGGGAACAGTCACTGCTCTAGTGTATCAAGGTAAGAAGTACCAGTTACAGTAGGTTCACCAAAAAAGAAAGGCCCATAAACTTTTTGCTGGGATACCGCATAAAAACATTCACTTTAGGGGAATCTCGTTGCATTTGTACCATCTCGTGAGGATTTTCTGAGCCCCAGATGTGCACATTATGAGTGTCAACATGTGCACTAAGGTGAAAGGTCGATTCATCACTAAAGACAGCAAGATCCATAAAATTGTCATCGTCATGAAACATGTCGTTTGCAAAGTTGGCACGTAACCCATGGCCTATCAGCTTTAGAGCCTGTAGTAACTGTAAATGGTAAGGATGTAGCCATAAGCGTTTTCTTACAACTTTCCAAACAGTCAACACAGGAACTTGTAATTCACGACAAGCCTTCCGGACTTATTTCTTTGGGCTATAAGTGAACGACTCTCTCACTGCTCAACATTCTCTTCTATTACTCTTGGTCATCCCATGCTCTTCCCTTTACAAAGGCAGCCGCTATCTTCAAACTGATGATACCATATACGAATGTTATTATCACTAGGAGGATCACAAGCGAACTTAATGCGGAACGCACGTTGCACATTAACTGCAGATTCGATCTTTGCAAACTGCAAAACACAAAACTCTTTCTGTTTACTAGTCACCATCTTTGCTACTACCGCTGTCTAGCGGATTGCGGCAGAAACATTACACACACATGCGCCCTGGTCCCAACAAACAAAACTGTTTGAGTTGTTTTTTCATTTAACATATCATTGATAACTGTAAATTTAATGTAATAAATATGATTAAGAGTTAAAACCCAGATATTCATTTATATACACCCTGTATATATATTAGCAAATGATGTTAAAACAAAGCACTTTTGGACACTGTTTTATAGAACATATGGAACAGTCAACATTTTTTCTCTTACACAATAATAGCATGATTGTTAACATAAGATTAGCTAATGCTTTAGAAGTACTTCAGTAACAGCATATCACACTTCAGAATTCAAAGACATACAGATGGAAACTAGATAAAAATTCTGAAATGAGGAACTTATGGTCTACCAGATATTACTCAGATGTGATGTTTTTTAGGCCTATGATATTATTACTGATATATCACTAAGACCCGGAAGTAGAGCCAAAAATTCCTAAAGTTAGGTGTGCACAAGTTATTGATCGTCAACTGAGTTAATCATCAACTCGAGCTGTTGGTAAACACAGAAAGATGCATTCAGCATCTAACATTAATGCACGCAGACACACAGTAGTTTTTGTCATGATCTGTGCAAATAGTCTCTGAAACATGTTTCGGGAAAATTTAAAAGTGTTGTTTAGTGTCATTAATAGACTCCGTTTAAATTTAATTAAATTTTAATCTATTTATTCTGAACCCAATGGACCACGTTCTTTAATTCAAAATGAGATTACAAAGCTAGCACTTGATGAGAGAGGAATTATGTATGTACAGTCACTCCTGGAGTGGACGGAAAAGGGTAATTCCCTGGCCATAGGCACATTTGACTGCACTTGCAGAGATTCGAACTCATGAAGTTCGGTTTAACAACCATGGCTATTCAAATTAATTGCACTGATAGACTGCAGAAAGCTATATGAAAACCAGTTTATGTATTACAGCAAAAGTTGCATAAGTAGCAAAATAATTCATGCATTAAGGGTTGGAACCCCTGTAGGGGAGGGGATCCATCCCCTTCAGCTGCTTTAGTGCGAGCGCTGCGCACCCTTAGCACTTGTACTTCTGACTTTACTAGAGGAACCTCGGGCCGAACTGCTGAGCCCCTCCCATTGGACTTGAGGAGGCAGTGTGTTCCCGACACCCACGGGGAATTGGGTACCTCCAGCCAGTCTATGGCCGCCCAGAGGGGGTAGAGGGTTGCCTCATAAGTCCCGGGTACTAGCCTACAGAGCTAGTAGGTGGCCCCACCGAGGTTTTTCGGTAGTCTTCCCTGTTGGGGTGACGTGCTTAAGTGGCGTATCCACTTCCATCCTGTCTTGACATTGTCAACGGGGGGGGGGGCTTTTTAAGAAATCAGGTATTGCCCTATGGAATGACCCCCCGGAGCCGGAGTTATCCATCGCTCCCGGGCCAGAGGCCAGGGTCCTTGGACTTTAGGGTCTTTGGACTTTTGGGTAGATCCTCTGCACTTAAGGGTTGGAACCAGGCTGGAAGAGAAACTTTGATAAAGTCATGGAAAAAGTTATGGCTTGGTGTGTGTAACTTGCCAGAAAACAAGATTGAAGGAGATAAAATAAGTGTGAAAGGGAATTTCATAGACCTTTTAAAAATATGAAGGCTGTTCCAATGTTGATGAAGAAGACATTGACAATTAGTTGCAATTTGACAACGACAAAGTTTGCCCACCTCGGTAGCGTAGATGGTAGCGTGTCTGCATCACATTCAAGAGGTCCCGAGATCGAATTTCGGTCAGGGTGAGTTTCCTGGATAAGGTTTTTTCCGGGATTTTCCCTTATCCTGATAGACAAATGTCAGGTAACACTAAGCTTCATGGACCCCGGACTCATTTGAGCAACATTTCATCCATTTCATTCCTCGTCCAATATGACTTAACGTTGGAGGACGTAAATAACAAAAAAAGGTTTATACACCAATTACAGAAGAAAGCATTATTGTGTCATGCAGTGTTACTGAAAAGGGAAATAAACAATCAGATTCAGACAGTGTTGATGAATCAGCTGTGACTATGACCCATGTACATACAGTAGAAAACATAGAGAAACTGATGCTTTATTTCGAGAGTCAAATCGAAACTTTGGCACATGAATATCTAATGTTAAAGCAGATGCGAGATCATGCTGCTCATAACTGATACACTAAACTGAGACAGCAGAAGCTCACTGCCTTTTTTTTTTTACTACCAACTAGTTTGGTGCAAATAGTACTTTCTAAACTCCATTAAAAATATTTTGGTGATGTATATGTTTTTTTTGTTGTTTTTCTACCTTTCACTGGATAAACCTGATTTTCGAAATTTCGGATCGGCCCTGGTTCTATTGATCCGAGTAAAAAAGGTTCTAATGTACAGACGTATTTATATAAGGATGCACATAGTTTCATGATGAAAAAGTAAACAACTGGGAATCCACATTAGTGATGGGCAGATAAACAAGATTTTGTGTATCTTACACATCAGAAACAAATGCTACCAATAAAAAGTTGGCATATAAGCATATTGCTTCATGTAAGCTTAATGGTGAATAAAGAATTATTATGATTATTATTATCATCATCATCATCATCATCATCATCATCATCATCATCATCATCATCATTATTATTATTATTATTATAATTATTACTATGATGCATAAAAATATACAATAAGGTAATTGTGAAAACGTAGAGTCACACTGAAAAATCCAATGCCATAGCCGGGATTTGAACTATGGATGTTCTGATCTCTTAAAATCAATACGATTCAATTTCAATCTTCAAATCCCGACTATGGCATTGAATTTTTCAGTCTGACTCTATCTTTCCACAATTTAGCCTACACACGGCCTGTGTGAAAGAACAATTAATTTCCAATAATTGACCTAGTAGTGGTTAACTATAAAGCCCGGGCCTTAAAGTACTTACACGTTGTAAGTCGCCATTAAGGTAGTTGTCTCATGTGTTCATGAGAAATCCTAAGTGGTTTACCGGGAAAAATATGAGTCAGTTGGAGAATTTAATGTCATATCGGCATGTTGGCCATAGTAGCTCAATGGTTAGAGTGGCTGGATGGAGACCAAAGACCCATGGTTCAAATCCCGGCTATGGCATTGAATTTTTCAGTCTGACTCTATGTTTTCACAATTTAGCCTACACATGGCCAGTGTGAAAGAACAATTAATAAGGTATAGAATAAAAAGAAGTATTTCAGAAAGTGGAGTGCCATTGTTAATAATTAATAAGGTAATTATTAAATTAAAAATATATATAACTATATGTGTAATTATTTATTACACATCAGGACATGTTTTGCGAACTATCGTTCACATCGGATCTAATGCGACTAAAGCTTGATTGACAACCCCACATTTAAATTCATCACAAAATCAATAGATGGCAGCAGCAACTCCAGAACTACCCAAACCACTGGATCAAGCTCTAGTTGCATTAGAGCCGATGATGCAAATGATAGTTCGCGAAACATGTCCTCAATATAGGTATGTAAGTGAAACTGATGTGTAAGAAATGCGACTCATCTATAATTTAATAATTATTTCGCTTCACTGTGGCGTTCCATACAGTTAAAATTTGGATATAATGATAAGGTAAGTTTCATACCAGATAAATGAACATAAGCAATCAAAAGGAAAGAAATAGTTAAGCAGCCTGAAACAAAGATGAAATGAAACATCGTTACTCACTTTTTGATTGAAGCTGAGGTCCAAAGACTTCAGAAAAAGGGAGAGAATTCACAACATCCTGTGTTGCTTTAAGAATGGCAATTACTTCCTTTGCAGCTTTTGGTGAATTTTTCACCAAAATTTGATTCATCTTGGTGGCCACAGTTTCCTGTACTTCAACCACATCCAGAGTTGTCACTGTGGATTTTGCCACTCCACAAAACAACTTATACAGTTCACGCCACACCAGCACTATTTCACAAGCCTGAAATTAAAACATAATGCACTAATTTAGCAGCAATCAAGCTTACGTAGAAAATGAAGCTAGTTTATACACCAATAAAGTATAAATATATATAAAGCTAGTTCATATATGGAGTTTATCTGTGGACTGAGGATGCAAGCGATTTGTTTGCAAAATTGATTTCCATTTGAAAAGAAGTATCAACATCAATTTCTTAAGTGAAACCTTAGTAGCAAATATTTTTATTTGTGTAATAGCAATCAAGCTTGCTGAAAAAAGTGGGGAGAGAAAAAGAGAACTCAATCTTCCTTATACAGAGCCCAGTGTGCTGCATACATGTGACCTTTTATATGAGGTGCGTTCAAGTAATGCCTTTTTTTTTCAGGACTGGAACTAGATAGAAGCTTCTGGTTTTTTAAAAATACGCATGGACTCTTTGTGAATGTGTCACAGAGATGGCAGCAACGATACTTGGACTGTTTTTTAACTTAAAATGGCAACATTTTCATTGCAAGAACAGCGTGTAATCATTCGTTTTCTCCATTTTCGTGGTGTGACACTTTTTGAAATTCATCGCCAGTTGAGTGAGGCATGTGGTGATGGTACCATGGATGTGTCTAATGTCTCATGTTCAATGAAGACAGAACATCGTGTGACAACAAACCAAGACAGTTGCAGACATCGCCTCCAAAACTGGCATTTCCGTGAGATCTGTGCACACAATCCTGCATGAAGATCTGAAAATGCGAAAAGTGTTCTGCCTTCATTGAACTGTCGCACCCAGGAACGCACATTAGACACATCCATGGTACCATCATCACATGCCTCACTCATATGGCGATGAATTTCAATAGGTGTCACAGCACAAAAATGGAGAAAACAAATGATTACACGTTGTTCTTACAATGAAAACGTCGCCATTTTAAGTATCAAACACAGAAAATTGTAAAAACTATTTGTAGTCGGTTTATTGACACTCGGCACTTTTTTTATATTATTGAGGGGCTGGTTTCAAAGGCTCTTGGCTCCATTTTCAACCTCTCTCCAACTAGCATCTGTTGTCTGCCCTCCTCTCTCTGGAGGTGGAGAGAGGTTGAGAATGGAGGCAATGGCCTTTGAAACTGGTCCCTCAATAATATAAAAAAGTAAGTGACGAGTGTCAACAAACCAACTGAAAATAGTTTTTACAGTTAATTTTGACATCACTGTTACTAAATTCCTCCAAACACACATATCAAAAACAGTTCTAACTCTCGTCACTGCCACCAGAGTTCTATACACTGTACAGTGCTGCCATCTGTCACACATTCACAAAGAGTCCACGTGTATTTAAAAAAAACATAACTTCCTACCTGGTCCAAGTCCTGAAAAGAAAAAGGAGGTGTTATAACTTGAACGCACCTCGTATAAAGAGTCACGTGCATGCAGCACACTAGATGTTTAACCAATTTTTAATGACTCTAGGTGAAGAGTTCACAAAAATTAATAAAGACCCTTTAAAATCTTGTATCTCAAATTTTAATAATATCCTTAATGAAGTGAAAATTATATCAAATAAAGAAAAACATTTTGTAAATGTTAGTAATCCTATTTTACCTAGAATTTATGCTCTTCCTAAAATTCGTAAACCTGGTAATAAAATGAGACCTATTGTAAACTGTGTAAATTCACCAACTTACACTTTAGCTAAATGATTACATACAAAATTTAATAACTTTGATAAATTTGAGAATTTAAGTATTAAAAATTCTTTTGAATTAGTAAAAAAGATTGACAGTGTTATATTATCTGAAACTGATAAAACTTGTTTCTTTTGATGTAACTGCCTTATTTCCAAGTATTTGTAGAGAAAAACTTCTGATTTTTTAAAAACGTGGTTGAATTCAATGAATTTACATGATGACTTAATAGTTTTTGTTTTCAAATGTTAGGCTTTGGCAATGAAGCCATTAGCTCTCTTGCTCTCCAATATTTCTGTGTAGTGGGTCCGGCAGGTAGGGCTTCACAGGTTAAAAGATGTTCTTCAGTCATTTCCTCTTCTTTGTTGCACAGAGGACAATTTGGACTTATATAAATTCCTATTCTGTGTGTTTGGCCAAATAATCATGTTCCGTAAGTAATCTAAAATTTGCTACCGCAGCTTTACGGGGGATTTCTGGAATAATTTCTGGATTTTTAATTAAAATGTTCCATTTTTTATCTTCGGCTTTGTTAGATATTGATTGGTTTTGTTTGTTTTTATATTTGCTTTTGATTAATCTTTTTATGGATGTAAAGGGTAAGTTTTTACTTTTGTTCTGAATTAAATTTGCATCTTTTTTGGCAAGAAAATCAGCTGATTCATTTCCAGCAATTCCACAATGTGCAGGTATCCATTGTCATATAATTCTTTTCTGTAGTTTTTGAAGTTGTTGGATCATTTTGTGACATTCTTTAATTTGGATTAACCTAATTTTATATGAACTTATTGCACATAGTGCTGCTTTAGAATCAGAAAGTATGACAGCATTATTAATTTATAGATGAGTCGTATTTATTATACATCTGCTTCACTTACGTACCTATTTTGAGGACATGTTTCGCAAATCATCGTTCCCATCTTCGGCTCTTATGCGACTAAAGCTTGATCCAGTGGTGTGGGTAATTCTGGAGTTGCTGCTGCCATCTGTTGATTTAGTGATGAACTTAACTTTTTATCTTTGAACTCATGGATGGCATGATTTAGTTCCCTTGTGGTGAATTCTTTGCTGAATTCTTTCGAAGTTCATTAGTTGGTTTTTATGTTTTCCTATGTCTATTCTCTCCCATATGACGAGTTCTTCGATTCCTTCGAAGTCCTGCCAGAAGACAACCCCACATTTAAATTCATCACAAAATCAAGAGATGGCAGCAGCAACTCCAGAACTACCCACACCACTGGATCAAGCTTTAGTCACATTAGAGCCGATGATGCAAACGATAGTTCACGAAACGTCCTCAATATAGGTGCATAAGTGAAGCTGATGTGTAATAAATATGACTCACCTATAATTTAACAATTATTTCAGTTCACTGTGGTGTTCCAATACAGTTAAATTTTGATATATTAATACTAGTTTTTACGAATATTAATACTGCTTTAATTAATGGTTTTAATAAAGATTTTATATGTAAAAAAATTGAAACATTTAAATATCAGAAAACTGTGAATGATATTTCTACCCTTAAAAAAATGAAAGATGATTATAATTTTAAAAAATTTACTTACCATCCTTGGGCTAATAAACATTTTCAAATCTTTTTTAGAGAGTTTGGTATAACTAATTCCTCCAAATAAATATAGTATTAAAAATGTACTACATTTCTCTAAAAAAGTTAAAATTCCTAATAATAAAAAAATCTGGTATTTATCAATTTAATTGTTTAGATTGTGACAAAGTTTATATTGGAAAGACAAAATGTAATTTGGAAATCAGAACGAAAGAACATTTTCGTAACATGAAGTATAAACAAACTGATAAATCGGTCGTAGCAGATCATTTTTGGTCATTTAACCATGAAATAAATCCTGAAGTTAAATTATTAAAACAATTAAATGGTCCGACAGACTTAATGGTTTGGTAAAAAACATTTATTTTAAATGAATTTTGAAATACCGGCAGTCGATTAAGTTTTTTTCATTTAAGTTTATTTCATTTTCAGATTTTGGTAGTACTGGCAAAAACTTAGTGAACTTTAAGGATCGTAACGTTGACGAGGTTGTTTGAGCTGACGATGTGAATGAATATTCATGAAATCATGATTCTTATCAATTAATAAGAAAATTTTCATCATTTTCTTTTAAGATAAGTGAAGTTTTATCTTACAAATATTATATTTGTATAGTAACTTTGGAAAAATTTACAAGGCCTTTTTTATGTCTCAACTAGTTTCAAGAGCTAATTGATCCCATTATCAAAAATAACCAACTGTCTTTAGTGTGTCCAGTCTGATGATTATTTGTGGCAACATCCAGCTATGGAGTGATGAATTTCCATAATGAATTTGGGGCAATAATTCAAAATTCACTAAGCAATATTTGTATTTTATCATAATTTTCCCAAGTACAAGGGGCGTCCAGAAAGTAAGTTCTGTTTCAATTTATCTCCACTGCGCGATTGCAGTTCCGCACATTTGCGTAGACGCTCTGTATCAAGGAGAAGAAACATGTGCCATTGTGAGATCGCTGTCAGCCACGTACACTTTGTTGTGCTTGTTTACAATGTTGGTGTTGATTGAAAATCCCGCAGCTTGTGAAATCAGATCTGTGATTCGTTTTCTGAATGCTAGGAAAGTGAAACCAATTGAAATTTAACAGCAAATTTGCGATGTCAAAAGGTGTTGTGTTTCTTCACGATAACGCACGACCACACACTGCAAATGCAACGAAAAACATCCTACAGGGATTTGGCTGGGACATGTTTCACCCCCCCCCCTACAGCCCTGACCTCGCTCCTAGCAACTTTCATCTGTTTTTGCATCTCAAATCTTTCCTTGGCGGTCAACACTTCAACAATGACGAAGAGCCGAAAGAAAATGTTTCCAACTGGTTGAAGACACAGGCGACAAACTTCTATGAAGAAGGTATACAAAAACTTGTGCCTCGCTATGACAAATGCCTGCAAAATTTCGGCAGTTATGTGGAAAAGTAGTTTAAGAGTCGTAGAATTTTGCGCAATAAATAATTTTTCTGTATCTGTACACAATATAATTTTATTACCAAACAGAACTTACTTTCTGGATGTACCACGTATCTAGATACATTATGTTCTATAAGGTTTTAGCATTGATCGACGGAGATCATCTGCTCCAGTGTAGTGCCCTGACAAAAACAGATAAAGAACTGACAGCACAACTAGTCACACGTCACGTTATTGGGAGGCCAGAAGGAAAATGGAAATTCTCCAACTCCATGAGCATTAGCAATCAACCAACCAACCAACCAGGTTTTAGCAGTGTTATGTTTGGTGTGATGTGATTGCTTGTCCAAAAATGGTGTGAAATCACACAAAGTTTTCTTTTAATCTGGTTTCTAAATTTCTGTTATTTTTACCTATATGTTGGATCTTTGAGGTTGATTATGGGTGCCATGGCTTCCAAAACTAGTCCCTCAATAATATAAAAATGTAAGTGATGAAGTGTTAAAAACAGAGTACAAATAGTTCTTTCAACTATCTATAATTTGGTCAGTTTAGGGGCAAAGGATTTGATAAACTCCTTTTTTGTTGTAATATTGTTACTGCTTCACAGTCAAAAGCTTTGGTTTTCACATATTACCTGCTATACTACTGGAGTACCTTTTCATCAGTTCAATAAATTAGTGGTTAATAACTTTTAGACTAAGGAATTACAAACCTCGCTATATGGAATGCTGCAGATATGCTGTAAGGGAAACATGAGCACCACATACAAGCAAGTGAAATCATGCTGATTGTCACCGCCTTGATTCACCTGCCCTCCAGATTTGAGATACTTGATGCACGCAGATGCCACAATCTTCCACATAGAGCCCAACTCCTCTATATTACTGTTCAAACTTTCCATTTTCTTCAGCACTCCCTGTATGAAATCCAGTGTATTACAATGTTCTATGCCAAAGTTAATCAAGTACTTCATTAACGACACATACCTGATAGGAAAAAAACAAATTTGGTGTTAGAATATAGCAATGCTTAAAGAGGAAAACAGGTCAAAATGTGGCTGAAAATGATATTTCACTTTTTATGTATCAAAAGTTGGTTTGAAGCACATACTCGGGTGGTCTGAAAAGTTTCCGACCTCAACAGAAAAATGGCAGCACTCATAAATAAAAGCTAGTGAATTTCGTTGTTCATCTGTTGACAGTTACTCACCAAAGTTTCAGTCATTTTGGAAGTTCAGTTATGTAACAGTTGTTTGAGTTGATGCGAGTGTTTTTATGAAAATGGACAAAATCGAATATCAAGCTGTCATTAAATATTTGTTTTTGAAAGGCAATATACCTATGCAAATCAAAGATGAGTTGGATTCTGTGTATGGGGACTCTGCACCATCACTTACCACAGTGAAATTTTGGCAGCTGAATTTAAACGTGGTCATAAGAGTTTGGGAGACAAACGTTTGGGATGTTCAAAAACTGCAACTACCGACGAAAACATCACCAAAGTTCACCAAATGGTGCTAGACAGCAGAATTAAAATGAGAGAGATAGAGGCTATGAACATGTCAAAAGAAATGTTTTCAAGATCATTGGATCTCATCCTCAGCTGTTTAATAACTGTCACCAAACAGCTGAGGATGAGATCGAATAATCTTGAAAACATTTCAATTATACAAGTGAAGTTTGAGTGTAAACATAGTGACTCATAGATCATATTCAAAAATGAAGAATACTTCATTGTTAATAATGCTTCTGCTTTTAATATTTATGTCAAAAGAACATGTTTGTCACATATTAAATCAACATTTAGACATGAGAGAGCTGTCTGCACATTGGTTGCCGCATTTGCTCATATTAGACCAAAAACGTGTTCAAATGAACATTTCCAACACTCTGTTGGCGCAGTTTAGGTGCAATAAATCCGAGTTTTGGGGCCCATTAATTACTGTAGATGAAACTTGGATACACCATTATATGCCCGAAACAAAAATACAGTCCAAACAGTGGACTGCAAAGGGGGAACCGGATCCAAAACAAGCAAAAAATTGCTTTTTTTGGCTGCGAAAGTGATGGCAACTGTTTTTTGGGATAGTCTTGGAGTTATTTTAATCGATTATCTTCAAAAAGGAAAAACCATTACAGGAGCATACTACGCATCATTACTTGACAAGCTGAGGGCAGAACTTGCGGAAAAACAGCCACATTTCCAGAAAAAGAAAATCCTGTTTCACCAAGACAATGCACTGTCTCAGACCTCAGTGGTTGCAATGGCAAAAATCCACGAATTATGGTTTGAACTGCTTGACTCACCAGATCTAGCACCAAGCGACTTCTTTTTGCTCCCTCATCTGAAAATTGCGCTCGGAGGAAAGAGATTTTTGTCAAATGAAGAGGTAATCACCTTCGTGAACAATTATTTTGCAGAGAAAAATGCAGAGTACTATTTGGACAGGTTACAGAGATGGTAGCATCGCTGGGAGAAGTGTGTAGAGTTACAAGGAGACTATGTTGAAAAATAAAAAATTTCTGAAAAAATGTCTTGCATCTTTATTAGGTCCAAAACTTTTCAGACCACCCTCGTATTAATGCAGTAGAAGTCAAGGATTACTAAGAGATATCATTTTCTAATATGACTACTCACCACAGTAACTGAGTATACCAGTAACATAGCCTCTGATTAATTAGTATATTGTTATTAAATTATAGATGAGTCATATTAATTACACATCAGTTTCACTTGTAAAGCTGATGAGTAATAAATAAGAATTATCTATAATTTAATAATTACTTTGCTTCGCTGTGGTGTTCCAATACAGTACATTTCGATAAGTATATTGTTATTTAAGTTAATTGATGGAAATTAATCATTTCTTCACACTAGCCGTATATAGACTAAGAGTTAATAAGAGTTAAATGACAAAGCCTGGGATTCAAGTACTTACGATAGTAAGTCGCCACAAACGGTGTGTCTTGTATATGAGAGCCCCTAGTGGTTTACCAGGAAAATATGAGTCAATTGGAGAATTTAATATCAGGATGGCACATTGGCCAGGGCAGCTCAATGGTTAAGAGCAACTGGACAGAAACCAGGAGATCCATGGTTCAAATCCCAACTGTGAATTTTTCAAGTTGACTCTATCCAAAACCTTAGCCTATATATGGCTACTGTGAAGAAATTATTAGTTTCCATCAATTAACTTAAAAAACCTAAATACACTGAAAATGCTCTTAAAATTCTTCCCCCAGATCTTATTTGATAACTTTCACATTTCCTTGCAAACTACTTCTAATTCGGTGTAGTTCCAACAAATTTTAAATGTGTCTACAAATTAACTTTACATTTATATAATCAAATCTCAGCTTTCATATACGCAGCAGTTGGCAATTTATTCCATGCGTACAGACAATAGCTAATATAACAAAAAAAGCCAGAAAACTTACCGAGTACCTGACTTTACCATAGGTAGCAACTGTGGAGACATCATGCATTCTACCAAAAGCAATGCTGGCGTTCCAGCCATAAACCTTGGGCCATTCCCCACATAATACACAGGAGCAGAAAGAACTTCAGTGGGCAGAGCTTTGGGACTCTTTACCATATTCTCCAACAAGATGTTTACGTAATACTCATGTAACAGTGATGTTGAAGTTTCTCTTTCCATCAAATTCCTGATAAGTTGTAGTAGATTCTGAACCAACTTCACATTTTCTTCACGAGGGATCTTCAAAGCTTTCTGCAACAAATTTAACACAGCAAATGTATCTTCAATTGGTTTTAAATGAATTTTCTGTAAACCATACTAAAGAGCCTTTTGGTTGCATGGCTGCCTAATGGGAACTCTCTTGGTATCAGGAAGTACACTGTTTAGCAGTAGTCAGATATTCAAACACATATATTCCTCTAGATTCTTTGCAATTTAACTCCCTTATACTTAAAGCTATACCATTATTTTCTAGATTTCAAAAAGAAATTACAGTAAAACCTTGTTAAATGGATGTCCAGATAACCTGGACCAATTATGGGGGGGAGTAGGTACGATCCTGAAATTCTCTTGCCAGCCGGCGAATACATTACACTCAACTCTGATAAAGTCATGGAAAAAGTTGTGACCTGGTGTGTATAACTTGCCAGAAAATAAGATTGAAGAAAAAATAACAGGGCAGTTCAATAAAGAATGATCACAAATACTTTTTTGACAATGTACCTTTACTCATCCTCATAATTTTGATGATCCTTCTTAAAATAGTCTCCCCTGAATGCGATGCACTTGTCCCAGTGTTTCTGCCAGTCTTCAAAGACATGCTGGAAACCATTTTTTGAGAGATCCTTCAAAATCGCCTCTGCAGCCTTCACCACTGCTTCTGATGATAGATAACACTTCCCTAACTTCAAGTTAGGGAATAGAAAAGAGTCACAGGGGACTAAATCCGGACTATAGGGAAGGTGAGGGATGCACTTCACATTGATTTTTGCAAGATATTCACCAACAACATTGGCAATATGCGGCCACGCATTATCATGGTGTAGCATCCAACCTGCTTTATGGAAATTTGTCTTTTGCACCTGATATGGACTTGCAATGTTTTCAGGACATCCCTATAGTACTGTCCAGTTACTGATATGTGTGCAGGTACAACATACTGTCGCGAACGCGTATCTACGATCGCGCAGCTTGTTTACACAAAAGGAACTGATAGGCGGGCAGTGTGAAAACCAAGAACCTGCAGATAAAGATAACAGTCGGATTGTGTATCACTGAGACAAGACTTATCGACACAGATAAGTGACGTAACTGGAACATTCTAGTGATATCTTGATTGACAGAGAAAAGTGGTTTTTCTTTATTGTTCCGGAAATATCTCGAACTTTGGAATGAGGTATTTAAGGAAGTGCCGACTCGCCAAGAGTTAGTTGTAAACACAGTGATTAAGCAGAGAACAGCTGAGATTGTAAAGAAAGCTGTGTAACAAGAGTGTTGTTGTAACGAGAACTAATGTAATCAGCTGTCACTGTTTGTCATAGTCATCGACCTTGGAAGACTGTGTGTTGTATTGGTGATGTAATGTTGTTACGTGAGAATTGAACAGTGTATCTCTATGGAAACAAAGAACATTTAGAATTTCGGCAAATTGGACTTTAAATTCTACGAACCCACAAAGTCACAATACTGATAAACCATTCCATGAATATCAAAGAATGAGATGACCATAACTTTCCCAGCAGAAGCAACCACGTTTGCAGGATGTTCCTCTAACGTCAACTTTAACTGCAGTGGTAGGCGATACTGAACATATCTGAATTTGCCTGGTTCTCACAGACGGAAACCAGGAGTACCAACAATGAAACTACTATGGCGTGTTTGTTTCACATTAAGCTAGCAGAATATAATAAGATTGAATTTTAGTGCGAAAAATTATGTCCGTAAAAAAATTATGATCATTCTTTATTGAACAGCCCTCATACTTTCTCGATCGCCTTCGTACCACCTCACCCACTGTTCAGAAGACTAAATACAAATCTGACTTATGGCTATAACTCAGGCAAGTACAACAGGTTTATTGTTGGATTAAGTACTTGATCATAAGTTTCATGTTATTTGTTATATTTAAAGGTATGCTCAACTGTACTGTATATAATTTATATGATAAAGTTATCTTAGGAGGGGAAAATAAATTCTCTTAGAAGTAAAAGGTGAAGTTTGTTTATTTTAAGATAGAAAGTCACCTACTTGCATATGTGAAAGGAGGAACTGCCACATTTTCGGTATGATTTCTTTTGAATCTTCGTAGTCTCCACTGGAAAGTATTACAATGCACTCGCCAATGCAATATATCAGTTCTTCTGCGATATGGATAAATAAACCAACAGAATACAGCAGTGGTGTTTTGAAGGGTAAAATCTTCTGTTTTGTGGACTGCAAAACAATCCTGGGAAAAAACAATCATTAAATCATTAAAATTTTAAAGTATAAAAATAGTGCAGCCTTAATGCCTCACTTCAACCTTATATTCCCACTCTCACATATTCAAACAGTATATTAAACTTCAACATCTTTCATAATGTAGTCCTTTCCTGCTATTTACCTCTAGTAGATAGAAGAATTGAGCATTCAGGATTTTAATGGCAGATCCCAAGCGATATCAATTATGAGATAGAAGCATGACTGTGTACAGCTGCCATCTACCTTTCATGAGAAGTATCAAATGAATTGGGATGTGCCAAAGCTTTCATTTTCCACCTTTAAAATTTGTCTGTGGTTAAAACAGTGTAAAAATAATATATCCCAACTGTGAATGCTTTATTTATGTCTGCTAAATGTTCATGGCGTTGTATTGAACAGTAGTGAATATGGCACCATCTACAGATGTTATTCCTGAATCTCAAAGAGGAAGGAAACAACTGAGAAAGGCAATGGAATGGATAGTAAACAGAAGAAAAATTTGCTGTAATATTGGTAAATCATTCATTAATCAAATGAACAGGGCAGACATTGTTGACACACAGAATGGTATCACTTCACATTTTGTAATTAGAAAAAAAGATGTTGATGTTCCTTTGCTTTTATGTGACGTAACATCCATTATTGTGGATCATGATAATCCTGAGATTGTTATACTTGGTTTATGTTATTCTAACTCTGAAGTGTATCAAAAAGTTAATTTTAGGAAAAGAGGTAAAAGTTCACAAGTTTCATGGTTTAAGTTACAGAAGTACAGTGAACAGAGAAAGATAAAGAAAGCTACACGAGAATATTTTTTAAGTCCAAAGGTGCACATATACACATGCGCAATTAGACGATCAGCCTGTTCTCGCATTGCAACCAACTTGAGAAAGATATGTAAAACTTGTAGCCAACCTCTGCAAAAATGCCCCAGACATAGGTGACGCAGTCCGTGTGCAAAGTTTGAGCAGGCTAAGTTATCGCCCGGACAAATTTTGTTACTCATGCACTGCTTTGTACATAAACAATCCTACGACATGACGATAATGGAGTGCTCCGTAGGAAATACATGTATGAGCTCACGGACTGTATCAGACTGGTTTGGTTACTGCCGCAAAGTGTGCATGATGTCAAATTACAACAAGTATACTGCAAGGAGGAAAATTGGCAGTCCCGGTCATGTCGTTAAAATCGATGAATGCAAAATAGGACGATGCAAGTTTTATCATGGGCGCGTCGTAGAGGGCAACTGGATCCTGGGAATGATTGACGTGGAAACGAATGAGGTGCGGATGATGATATGCCCCGACAACAGGAGGAATGCAAATACGCTCTACAGTCTAATTGCAGCACGATTTTTTATAGCTATGTGGTGCAATTTAGATACTTTCTTTTTGGTAATTTAAGTCCTCCAACATTAAGCCAATAACAAAAATTTACAAGAAGCATCCACAACAACATATCTAGGAATAGAACTAGACTGGAAACTATTAATGAAAGAACATGTAAACAATGTAACAAATAAGATCAACAAAAAGAAAATCTTAAAATGCCTAGCAGGAAAAAAATGGGGTGGAAATATGCATCTCCTTAATAACACATATAAAACATACATAAAACCCAACTTACTATTTGGAGGAGAACTGCTGGCAACAGTAAGCAAGAAACTCAAAAGGAAAATAGAAACCTCAAAAAACAATTCACTAAGAATAATAACAGGAGCTGTGAAAACAACACCAATTGCCATACTACAGAGCTTCACAAAAAATATGGCCATAGAACTGGAACATGAACTAAAAGCAATTACCCTAGCACAAAAACTGCTAGTTAACAAAAATAGACACAAGTGGTATCATGTAGCAGATAATATAAGCAATCTTAAAACCCAAACAAGCTTCAGAACATACATCAATAACTCAATAACTCAAGACACAAGAACATAATAACAACATATATAACAATAGAGGAAACAAGCCCAACAGAATATATTGACATACATTATAAGAATGACCTGTTATATACAATACTGTCACCCAATTAGCGGAAGGCACGACCGGCAACAGCTGGGAGGGGACCAGAGGCAGCCGAGCCACGCCTCCCATTAGTCTCTGTCACTAACTGAGGGGGATGATTAGGAGAGGGATTGCGGGGTACTGAGCCGTCTCTTTACCCTCCCCTTAGGTTCTCGAACGTGTGGGTTGTTTCATCTAATCCAGAGACTTCTAGAAGACGGTGATATTCCTATAAAAAGGGCTGCAGTGAGTGAATTGAGTCAGTCAGTCAGTCAGTGCTTGACGAGCTAGCGAACGGACGAGAAGACTGTGTACGTGCATCGGAACGGTAACGGACGAACTGGTGAATTGTAATTGTATGCATTACATAACTCTGTGTAATTGTCAAGTGTTTAACTGTAAGTCAGTGGAAATAAAGAACATTTTTGAGTGGTGCAATTGGACTTTTCATTTCACGAACCCACAAAGTCACACTGGTGTCAGGAAGCGGGATGACATCACCGAACATTACAGCCATGGATGCGGCATTGGAAAAGATTCTGGAGAAGATGATGGAAATGAAGGCCGAACTGACATCGGAAATGAAGATGGCAAATGACAACATCACCGAGAAAATGGAAAAGAAGTTGGAGACGGCAAATAACAACTTGGCCGCGAAGATGAACGAGTTAACAACAAAAACAGAAGCGGCAAATAACAACCTCACCGCCGAGTTGAAACAAATGAAGATGGCCAACGACATCACCGAGAAGATGGAAGAAATAAAGACCGAATTGACCACAGAAATAAGGGCAGCGAACGACAGTCTGGCCACGGAAATGAAGGAGGCGAACGAGGTCCTCGCCGCCAAATTTGAGGAACAGTTGCCCGGCGTGAGGGATGACGTCACGAAGCTGGGCAAGCGGATGGGTCAAGTAGACGACCGCCTTAATGATTTAGAGGAAATGGCCGACAATAACGCCAAGACCCTGAACGCCGTGGCGGAAGACATCGAAGACCTTGCGAACCGCGTAAACAACCTGGAGGGAAAGGCCGACAGCAGCGTCAAGTCCCTCAACGCCATGGTGGAGGACGTCGTCGGCAGGAAGCTGAAGGATTTGAAGGCCGACGCACCGGGACGCGACACAACATCGGCGCGCGTCAAACCTCCGAAATATGACGGCGCGTCAACATTTGAGGGCTTCCGCCGCCAGTTCGACACAGTGGCCAAGCCCGGAGGACGAGGCCACACAGTTAATAGCCAGCCTCCAGGGACGGGCCACGGAAGTCCTAAACGCGGTGCAGACAACGGCGGCGCCCAAGGACATCTGGGAGGCCCTGGAGAATCGTTTCGGGAACCACCGCTTAGCCGCAGCATACCGCAGCCAGCTAAAGGCAAGGTCACAGCAGCCGGGGGAGACGCTGCAGGAGTTCGCCATGTCGAGCAGCTGGCTAGCAAGGCCTTGGTTGACCTGCCACTGGAGTTCGTATCCCGGGATGCCGCCTACAACTTTGTCGACGGGGTACGGGACACGGAGATTCGTCAGCACCTAATGCTCGGGGATTATAAAACCATCCACGAGGAGCTGACAGCGGCATTAAGGATGGAGGCGGCCAAGGTAACAGCCATCCCGACGTCGAGAACAAGGAGTGCCCGCTACACCGGAGACAGAAGACCAGCCGAGGGACGCCGGCGAACACCTAGTGGCCTGTGTTGGGGGTGTGGACAGCCCGGACACCTGCAGAGAGACTGCCCACACCAGGAAGGGCAGCTGGAAGAACGAGTAAGGCCCGGCGTGGAGAGGGGCACGTCGGCGCCATTACCACCATCCCCTCGAGTGACACTGCGCGCCGTCAGCCGGCGTATGGATGACAGCCTCATCGCGGACGGTTGGGTGAGAGGGAATCCGTGCCGCGTGCTGGTGGACACTGGGGCAGCCGTGACCATCATCAGACCTGACGTGGCGAAGGGTTTGCCGACGAGGAAGCCGAGCCGACCATACGAGCTTGTCACGGCATCGAGCGACACCTTGCCTGTGGAGGAGGCCCTGCTGGAGCTGACCTTGGGGCGGAGTGCCGTGCGTCTGTGGGTGTTCGTCGCGAAGGTGGCTGAGGAGGTGATTCTAGGACTGGATGCCCTCAGGAGCCACGAGGCGACGGTCGACGTCGGCAGGAAGGTCCTGCGGCTCAACGGAGAAGAGGTTATACTCCGTCAGCCCAAAGAGCGCCTTGGAATCTGCAGGGTCGTCTTGAACGAAGACGTGGTTGTTCCCGCGAGGAGCGAGGTGATGGTGACGGCGCGACCAGAAGGCCAGAGAGCAGGTTGGGTCCAGAGGCTGCAGGAGTGTGACTTCACCTCGGAACATCGTAGAGGGAAGAGCCACGGTAACGCTGACGCCATGTCCCGAAGACCCTGTCCAGAAGAGTGCGGCCAGTGCATAAGAGTGGAAGAGAAGGAGCGTGCCGCAGCAGTCCGAGTAGTCACGGCAGTGCCTGCGGATGGCTGGTATAGCGCAGGCCTGAGGAGGGAGCAGCTGGCGGACGCAGACTTGGGGTCACTCTTAAGGGAAGTGGAGGCAGGGACGAGACCAACCTGGGAGGACATCGCACCGAGGAGTGCCACCTACAAGTCGTACTGGGCCCAATGGGACTCGTTGAAGACCAGAGAGGGCGTGCTGTTCCGGGTATGGGAGTCACCCGATGGGAAGACGCAGAGAGAACAGTTGGTACTTCCCCAGAGTAAGGTCCCGGAAGTCTTGGAGGAAGTGCACGCCGGTACTTCGAGAGGACACCTGGGAGCGAACCGAACGATTGACAAACTACGGCAGCGCTACTACTGGCTGAGACTCCGAGCAGATGCTGAGAGATGGTGCCGTCAGTGTCACGTGTGCGCGGCGAGTCGTGGCCCCCAGACTAGGAGCCGGGGTCGCATGCAGCAGTACAACGTCGGAGCGCCATTCGAACGGATCGCCGTTGACATTGCTGGACCGTTCCCAGTTTCCGACCGAGGTAACAAGTACCTAATGGTGGTCGTGGACTACTTCACCAAGTGGCCGGAGGTGTATGCCATCCCAAACCAAGAGGCAAAGACAATCAAAGACTGCCTCGTGGAGCAAGTGTTCTGTCGATTTGGGGTGCTGTTAGAGCTACACAGTGACCAGGGTACCAACTTTGAGTCCAACCTAATGAAGGAGGCACTACAAAGGCTTGGGGTGAACAAGACCCGCACGACGACTCTACATCCCCAGTCGGATGGCATGGTCGAAAGATACATCAAGACCCTAGAGGAACACCTGAGGAAGGTTGTGGCCAGCCATCAGCGAGACTGGGACGTCAAGGTGCCACTGTTCTTGCTGGCCTACCGCTCGTCTACACACGACACAACTGGGATGACGCCAGCCAGCTTAATGTTCAGCCGAGAGTTACGCCTCCCTTGTGACCTGGATTTTGGAAGCCCTCCGGAAGCGAAACAGCCAGCGACCGAGTATGTGGAGAACTTGGTGGACCATCTCCAAGACATGCACGAGATGGCTCGCCAGAACATCCAGAAGGCGAGCGACCGCATGAAGACCAGATATGACAGGCAAGCCAACAGCCAAGGGTTCCAGCAAGGTGACCTGGTCTGGTTGTACAACCTACCCGAACCAAGGGACGCTGCCCGAAGCTCCAGCAGCCATGACAAGGACTGTACCGGGTGGTGAAGAGGATTAACCCTTTCACCGATATGGACGTCATATGACGTCCAAGTTAAAATGCCCCAAACCGATATGGACGTGTATAGACGTCCTGCGCATACATGCATTTAATGCTCATTTAACGCCAATTATTTTAATCTTGCTGTTTTACAATAAATTTAAATTAGTTCTATAAGGAATGTAAACGTATCCTTAAAGGTTTCTTTTTGAATTGTACACCTCCAAACCTGGATAAACACCCAAGGGCACATCTGCAGATTCACACCAAATAATATTGGTTTCCTTGCGAACTTCTTTTTCGCAACACACTACACATTTTCGAAATGGTTACAAGTTTTTTGGGTGTGGGTGGTATACTTTTAGGAAAGTGTTTTCTCTCAAGTATGAGGGATGATGTGGTGAATTTTGCTACCCCCTAGTATAAAGAGGCCTCTGAGTATTATAATACTCAATTAGGTTACGAGCTCTTTATACGCGCAAGTACAGGTAGATGAATGTCTTTTACAGCTCTGAAAATTACTAAACAACTGTGCATAGTTACATCCAGTGGTATAAAAATACTTTTTTTTACCATTTAACTGTTTTCCGTAAAGAGGGATAGCTGGTAATAGCTGATCCGTATCACCCATATTTGACCCGCCATTTCCCCAAACAATGGAGTAGCTAACATGCCAGCTGTAGACCAGTACACATCACTGCTACGTATGTCCTAAAGATCTCCTTCATAATCGTACAACAAATCTTCCAGATTTTCTACAGTAATATCAGAAGCCTGTACACATCATACCCAAGCTAATTGATTTGCTACATTACGGGGATAAGCCATGGTTAACATTGAAATTTAACAATTTCAAATGTGCCATACATTTAGCTCTTGATAGCTAGAAGAAATCACTCTGAACACAGAGAGAGTATAAATAACTGAAATACAGAGCGAAAACTGCTGCATAAGGCTACTAGAAACCTTGGTTGAGAAACACTGTAATAACAGATGCTGACAGAGTTTTCATTCCAGTGTGTGAGTGTGTGACGCAACATATTCTCGTCATATTATCGCTTGGCATAGCATAAATAAACTAAACTTGAACCTGAGAAGTTGCTTGCGTAGCCATACATACATACTATGGCTCGTATACACACAAAACAAAATGATTCACATATTAGGCGCGTTCGGCACAAAGAATGGCTTTTGCTACAGTGAAACAAAGTAGTGAAATTTCAACAATTTATTAATATAGTCTCTACTTTATTGTTACTGTAGATTTACACTGCCTTTAATGAGTTTTAAACCAGTTTTTGTTTTGTTTAAATAACTTAATAAATACGGAAGATACGGAATTGTATTTATGATGCATTTTTACAGCATTTAACAATTTAAATGTCCTGTTCTGTTTATTGGGTATCCGTTTCCGGCCCCTGAAGGGTTTAAATGGCCATCGGCAAAGCGGTTAACGACGTGGTCTATCGCATCCAGAAGGTTCCCCGAGGAAAGATGTTGGTGGTACACCTGGATCGTCTAGCCCGCTACGATGGTGCTGTTCGGGACGACCAGCTTTGAGGAAGCAGTGTCACCCAATTAGCGGAAGGCACGACCAGCAACAGCTGGGAGGGGAGCAGAGGTAGCCGAGCCACGCCTCCCATTAGTCTCTGTCACTAACTGAGGGGGATGATTAGGAGAGGGACTGCGGGCCACTGAGCCGTCTCTTTACCCTCCCCTTAGGTTCTCGAATATGCGGGTTGTTTCATCTAATCCAGAGACTTCTAGAAGACGGTGATATTCCTATAAAAAGGGCTGCAGTGAGTGAATTGAGTCAGTCAGTCAGTCAGTCAGTCAGTGCTTGACGAGCTAGCGAACGGACGAGAAGATTGTGTACGTGCATCGGAACGGTAACGGACGAACTGGTGAATTGTAATTGTGTGCATTACATAACTCTGTGTAATTGGCAAGTGTTTAACTGTAAGTCAGTGGAAATAAAGAACATTTTTGAGTGGTGCAATTGGACTTTTCATTTCACGAACCCACAAAGTCACAAAAATAGACACAAGTGGTATCATGCAGCAGATAATATAAGCAATCTAAAAACCCAAACAAGCTTCAGAACATACATCAATAACTCAAGACACAAGAACATAATAACAACAAATATAACAACAATAGAGGAAACAAGCCCAACAGAATATATTGACATACATTATAAGAATGACCTGTTATATACAATACATAAGCAAAACAAGTTACCAGATGAAATGAGAGCAATAGCCACAGAAAATGAAAGATATCCATAAAAAGAATGGCTCCGAATATATACAGATGGATCCTTTATAAACAAACAAGATGCTGGTGCAGGAGTATACTGCAAACATTTTGCACAGTATCTAACACTAGACGAAACTTCAAACCATTATGATGGAGAACAGCCATAAAAGCAGCACTGCAAAATGTCCTGTACAGACCATACATAAAGCAAAACATAGTTATCTTAACAGATTCAAAATCAGCCATAGATGGGATTGTAAATTATAAAAACAAAACAACAAGAAACATCAAAGAAATAAGAAGTTTAATTCAAAGCTGTCGAATCAAGAAACTATGTCACCCTGCAATGGATTCCAGCCCATGTTGAACTTTTAGGTAATGAACATGCTGACTAACTAGCAAAAATGGGTGCAATTCAAAATATAAAACCCGTAAGACAACCTGAAATTAATAAACAATTAAACAACATTAAGCTACATTTTAAAAGACAGCAGAGACTTGATGAAGAAGATAAACTAAAAGACAAGGATTATAAGAACATTGGAGACAAAACTGACATACAAAAACTACCAAGAAAAACTGCAGTGGTCCTATTTAGAATGGAAACTGGCCATGATTGTCTTGCAGAACACCTTTATAAAATACACTGCATACCTACACCCAAATGTACTATTTGTAAAGAGGATGTCATCATGAACAAACACCATTTGGACAAATGTAATGGTCTCAAAAATGGGAACCTGTAGGCTTTATATTGGGAAGCTAGGGGAAAAATGATGCAAATCAACTAATCCCCAGTGCCATTAGTCAACAACAACATTAAGTCATATCGGACGATGAATGAAATGGGTAAAATGATCCTCAAATGTGTCCAGGATCCATGGAGCTTAGAGTTGCCTGATATTCGTCTATCACGATAAGGGAAAACCCCGGAAAAACCTTATCCAGGTAACTCACCCTGACCGAGATTAGAACTCGGAACCACTTGAACATGAAGCAGACACTACCATCTACGGTACCGAGGCAGGCATTTAGGTACTTCTTTGTATTAGTTAGATAGTGTAATTTAAGGACAAGTAAAGACTGTTGGCAGCATTATGTTCAGTGGAGAAACAAGCTTAGTTTGGCTGCAATGAATTCAATTTTGCTACATTATGCAGTACGTAAATAAACAAACGTTAAAAGAATGCCCTCCAACACGAAATTGCACTAAAAAGTAAAGAAATTATATTAAAAATCATGGTTGTATATAAAAACATCAAAAAAGTGTGAAGGAATTAGAAAAGAATTGCTGCGTCGCATATAGAAAGAAGAGCTGTTAAATATGACCTGATGAAATTACTGAAATAAATCTATCATGGTTTTTATAAGTCTTCGTCATGATGGTGATAGTGAAGAAAAATTCTGAAGATTTGGAAATAGAGCTGGATAAGGTATTTTAAGATGTTAAATGAAGGAAAAGTCTATTTTACACCATTGTTTGTTTTGTATACTTTTTGTTGTAATAAGCAACACGAAGTTAAGGAAACTATTAATCACAATGGTTCAAGAATGCACAAACTTGAAATCCCTTAATTTCAATACCCCTGAAAATACCAAGACTTACTTTCCATATTTTCATTTAAACAAAAAAGGTTTATCTCAAAATGAACTTTAGTTAGGATCTGCCGTTATTATTCTAAGCACCTCAATTGTATTCCATCAAAAGTTTTGAGATCATTTTATCAGAAATGCATGTGGCACAAGTACCAACCATAACTACAGTACGGCCGTTATATCTCCGGCTCTGACATTTTGCGGCGCAAGAAGAGGGGGAAGATTAATAGTTGCAGTAATGAGCAATTGAAAACATATCCTCAAAATTCTCTTTAGAATGCAAATATAGGACTATTTTAGCTTTAAAACATTGAAACCCAACTTGCAATTTCATTATCATGCAAGATATTCATTACAACATCACTCTATTCAAATATTTCATTCACACCTTTCACGCACACTAACTGCTTCTGTTGGTAGCACCGGGAGTCTTTACATCCGGTATTGTGGTCAGGAAGTTAAAACGGTCTGTTAGCACTAATCAGCATTGTCGCTGCGAGGCGTTGCTTCCGAACCCAACACCGTGTTGCCATGTTAAATTTGTTTGAACCATGTGGCTTTAGCTGCTTGCGCTGGTGAACTCTCTTTGGTATACTATACGTGCGTGAATTCCAATTTTTAGTGTTCGTAAGTCATATTATCGCTATTATAATAATATGGCTACTACCTCATGAAATATGTAAATGTATGAAATATTTAAAATACGCATATTCCTCTACTTGAAATTCCCGCTAAAGAACTGGCAACAGACTGCTTCTCCCTCTCGAAAAATATCAGAGCCGGAGAACGAGCAGCCGAACTGTAAACAAGATATACAGCATTCTATACCCATTGTTTACCTTTTATTACTTCTGAATGCTATTCTTACAAAAGCTTATTTTTCTGTCTTCATGTTAAAAGCAATAAACTTTCATTACGTATTTTGCAGTAGGTAGAGGGATAGAAGAAATTGAATTGGCAAGATCATTAAAAGTATCCCTTTGTATGCTGCCAATGAAATTTCCTATTCTTTCCATGACACTGCAAACAAACAGCTGAACAGCAACAGTAGTTATGCATGATAGGAGGAATTAAGTAACAGTGACATTAAAATTAATTGAAGAAACTATTTGTAGCCTCTTTTTTTTTTTTTTTTTTTTTTTTTGACACTTCATCACTTTGTCATCTGCTCACAGCCAAGAGAAGAGAGAAGAAAATAAGAGACGCAAGTTGGACCAAGGTTGACAATGGACGCAATGGCTTCCGAAACTAGTCTCTTTTTTTTTTCATTTAAGTCCTCCAACATTAAGTCATATCGGACGATGAATGAAATGGGTGAAATGATGCTCAAATGAGTCCAGGAAGCTTAGAGTTACCCGACATTTGTCTATCAGGATAAGGAAAAACCCTGGAAAAAAACCCTTATCCAGGTAACTCACCCTGACCGAGATTCAAACTCAGGACCTCTTGAACATGAGGCAGACTCGCTACCATCTACGCTACCGAGGTGGGCAACTAGTCCCTCAATAATATAAAAATGTAAGTGATGAAGTGCCAAAAGTAAGACAACAAATAGTTTTTTTCAAGCAACAGTACTTTTTATATGGTAAAGATGACCTAATATCAAATTGCTGAGCATTGCACATGCATGCATGCACACCACACACATGCAAATGCACATGCACACACATTAATTAGTATAATTAGTTCAAAATGCTTTTATAATATACTTACGCTTCTGCTTTCCTGTCTAAATTGTCTTCAGATCTATCATCCAATATGAACAAGAGAGACTGTGCACTTGGTAAATGAAGAGAGCGAAGCTTTTTTCCAGGACATTGATCTTTATATTTTGGAGAACCAAAACAGAAAGTAAGGAATGGTGATAAAACTGTTGTCACGGCCACATCAGAACAGCGCTCGAGCTTGTGCATTAAGTGCCACCATGTGTACAGTTTCTGTAGTGCTAAAGGCTCTGTTCTGGCATTATTCGCCTGCAATGGTTGCATCAACAGACGAACAGATCGTGCAACTGATTCTCTGTAATGCTGTAAAAAAAATATACATATATTTTTTTTGGAAATCAATTGTTCTTTCATAATAATCATGTGCAGGAAAATATATTAGTCAATTGAAGAATTTGATGTCATGACAGCACGTTGGCTATGGTAGCTCATTGGCTATGGTTAAGAGCGACTGGACGGAAACCAGGAGATCCATGGTTTTAAACCTGGTCATGGCATTGAATTGTTTAGTTTGATTTTATCTATCCAAAAGTTTGTTGCTGTTAATTTTATGCTTCCCCAATCATCCTGTTCTTTGTTGCCAACATTAAAAATTTCAATACACTAGACAATAAATGAGTTAGTGGAAGTTTTCAATTCTCTAAATAACTGAACTATTATCTTAATTAAGCTAATGTTTTAACTAACCACAGGGCAAATCTCCTTGATGTCCTCGATCAACTCTTGAAATGGATCGGCTATCCATATTTGCAGTCTTGGCACCAAAGGTACACCGCTAATGGCCATGTACACCATTCTCAATCTAGATTTTACGGTATGCGCCAGATTATACCATACTCATTTTCACGCAGAGCGCACGTGCAAGCCTGAGTGTCTACGTGTTACATTACTATGATGTATAGTTATGTACAGAACGTTGTGCTCTGTGATTGGAAGTGACAATAGGTCTCACAAAGGAGGAAAATGAGTTTATAGCGGAGTATTATTTTCGCTTGTATGGAAACGCTTATCAAGGCAGGCCAAGTTTAAGGTCAGTGGCAGAACAATATTGTGAACACTTCAAATGTGTAGTGTTTAATGCCCGCTTTTACTACATACGGCACCGCAGGCGATGACACTGATGATACATGAGATGAAGATGGAGCATGATGGAATGAGATGGCGGGTGAAACCGGAGATCCCGGAGAAAACCTGCCCCAGCGCCGTGTTGTCCACCACAAATCTCACTTTGCAGTCTCCTGGGATCGAACCCGGGCCGCCGCCTTGGTGAGAGCCAAGCGGTCTAACCACTGAGCCACAGCACAGCCGCTGTGAACACTTCAATAAGCCAGCATCTAGCAACACAGTTATGCTATCTGTTGTTAAAAAATTTTGTTGTAGGGGTAGTGTATTGTGTCAACACAAGGGAAGGTCTGGTAGGCCAGTAACTATGTCGATAAATGAAAATCATGGATGTCCTCAATCAGGTGTTGCGGTCTCCAAAATGAAGTCTTTGGTGGACATTCCTGAAATTAAACATCAGCAATATGTCACTTCGACGATTGTTTAATGAAATAGCTGGATTTCCATACCGAATACAGGTTGGGCAACAACAAGATAGGCATGTCTGGGTAGAATATTGTCACCCGAACATCGGAATTCCCGAGAGAACCAGCAGCTGGCAGGTAGTGGCCAGACGGGAAGCATTCAGGCCACCCTACCCATTTATCTTGTAGCGCTAACAAGGGGATGGTTGGAAAAACATCACTAGCCATCTCTTTTCCCTCCCCCTGACGTCTGGAACAGTCAGGATGATTCACTGAACCGCGAGACTTCCAGAAACAGCAATCTTCCTATAAAAGGGCTGCAGCTGGTGAATCAGTTCAGTTCTTGGCGAGGAGCCGTGAGGAGCGCCATGCTAGCGAACGGACTGGAAGACTGTGTACGTGTATCAGAGGAGTTGTACGTAATTGTGAGTGTGGAATGGACCTGTGATAGACGAACTGGTGAATTGTAATTGTGTGCACTACGTAGTTTTATGTAATCGGCAAGTGTTCCAACTGTAATTCGGTGGAAATAAAGAACATTTTGAGTTTGTGCAATTGGACTTTTAATTTCACGAACCCACAAAGTCACAATATTGTGCACAATTTTTGGCCATGGTGTATGAGGATTCAGATTTCTTGTTCAACGCGTGGTTCTCCGACGAAAGTCACATTCACTTGGATGGTTTTATCACCAAACAACTCACTTTCTAGTGTCAAGAGGCCAGATACTATACTCCACAAACCGCTACATAGTGTGCATGCGACGATTTGGTGTGCAGTGTCAGGAAACAGTGTGCTAGGTCCATATTTCATTGAGAATGATGATGGTGTCCTCTTAATGTTAACCAGGAACGCTATAGGAACATTGTGATTGGGCCATTTATTCATGATCTAAGGTTTTTTTGTACCAGAAACATGCAGATGAATAGACAGTGGTTCCATCAAAACAAGGCAACCTGCCACACCACTCGACAGTCTATGCTATGCTGCATGAAAACTTTCCAGGACAAATAATTTCCCACAGGGCTGAGTTCCCCTACCCACCACATTCCTCTGATCTCGCACCACTTGATGTTTACATAAGCAGAATATTAAAAGAGAAAGTTTACAATAGTCCAGGTTCACCCAAAACTGTGTCTGCATTACGTCAGAAGATCGTTTCGTTCTTTGGGAATCTGCAGCAAACTGCATTCCAAAATATGTTGGAAAATCTGCTTGATCATTATGAATACTGCCTACAGCACAATGAAGTACATTTTGAACATTTACAATATCAACTCGATATGTAAGGAAATGAAATGTGTAGTGTTTAACGCCCGCTTTTACTACATACGGCACCGCAGGCGGTGACACTGATGATACATGAGATGAAGTTGGAGCACCGGTGGAATGAGAAGGCGGGGGAAACCGGAGGTCCCGGAGAAAACCTGCCCCAGCGCCGTGTTGTCCACCACAAATCTCACTTTGCGGTCGCCTGGGATCGAACCCGCGCTGCCTTGGTGTCGATATGTAAGGTAATGACTATAAGAGTAACATAATTTCCAGTACTGTATACGAGGGCCTTTCAGAAAGTAACCTCCGATCGGTTACAGTGCAGGTAGTGAGGGGAGTAGCGACGCCATCTGTGCATTCACACACTCAGCAGGTCAGTCGGCATCAAGCCATGGTCGAGTGAACATCGTATCTGTGCTAGTTTAGTGTTTGTGGCCATTTGAAATGTGTGCTGCAATAGAAAACCCCGCCAAATGTGAAGTGCGTGCTGTTATAAGGTTTTTTACAGCCAAAGGATATTCTGCAGCAGCTATTCATCGTGCGTTTTGTGCCGTGTACGGACCAAGAGTTATGAGTGAAGGAGTGGTCCATGAATGGGTACGTTTATTTAAAAGTGGACGAGAAAACGTTCATGATGAAGAGAGGAGTGGTAGACCATCATTGGTGACGGACGAACTCGTTCAGACAGTTGATGCAAAAGTTCGTCCCAGATCTGGCGCCAAGCGATTATCACCTCTTCATGCATATGAAGACATGGCTCGGGTCCCAGCGGTTTGATGATGACTAAGAGCTCAAAGATAAGGTCACAGGCTGGCTCCAGGCACAAGCGGGTGATTTTTATGCAGAAGGAATTTCAAAGCTTGTGAACAGATACGATAAGTGCCTCAATCGTTATGGAGACTATGTAGAAAAATAGTGCAAAGATGTAGTTGTAAGATGTATATATTAAAATATTTTTATTTAACTTGGTGAATTTTTTGCAATCAACTGGAGGTTACTTTCTGAACGGCCCTCGTATTTTGGCACATACTGTACCATGGTAAAATATTGACTTGACCATGCTAAGTGGTTAGACCCCTTGGCTCTAAGATGGCTCGGGTTCAATCCCAGGAGACCGCAAAGTGAGACTTGTGGTGGACAACATGGCACTGGGATAGATTTTCTCCAGGTTCTCCAGTTTCCATCAGCATTACACCAACTGTTCCATCATCATGTTTCCTATCATTCATCTTGCCCTCATATATATCATCCACTTCCTTCACCCTGACACCAAGCATTGGGCTGATCATCTATCCTGTTTCTCTATCGGATCCAAAGCTTTGGCTCCTCAGGCCTGACCTTAAAAGAGATCACGGAACAGGAATCCCCTAACACCACAATTGTGGTACAACTAGAGAAGTTGAAGAATAAGAAAATTACTGACTTTATCATGATGGCCACTTGTGATGCATCGATGACTGTAAATGTTCACCAAGGTATTCACTGCCATTTAACCAGCCGGCCGTGAACGACAAGTTACCGTCAATTATCTTGGCTATCAATTACAAAATGGCAGCTTTTGATGTTTTTAATGTGACAATTTCGAAGCTGAGCTGTTATAATGCAATTCATTTGCAGTGGTGACAGTAATAATTGCAAACCCATTAGAGTGGATAAGGAAAATCCTTTTGAAAGATGTGAACGACAGAAAATTCCAAGAAAGGTTCAGATTACCCAAGGAAGTAGTGTGGTGCTTAATGGACAAATTGTGCAATAGATTAGAATTTCTGAGAAACAGAAATTATCCGGTATCATCTGTGAATCGAGTACTAACAATGTTAAGGTTTTATGCAACAGGTGCATGTAATACTATTTGGCAACGTGTCAAATAGTCATTGAAACACAGCATTGTGTTATCGGCCAGCAATAGCCGACCTAGGACAGAATTATATTCCCAGCAAGCAATGCTGATGAGGCTGTTATTGATAACTACCGTGCAATTAGTGGGTTTCCAGGACTGCTTGGAACCATAGATTGCACGCACATAAATATTCAGCAGCCTGAAGGTAAAAATAGTTTATAGAAACAGAAAAGGTTACTTTTCATTGAACTGCCAAATTGTGGGTGATCACAAGTTAGTGATTAGAGACATCGCTGCAGGGTGACCAGGGTTGGTTCATGATAGTACTATATAGTAAACTCCAGCCCAAAAGTAAAGTTTGAAAATGGAGAAATTCCGCTTGGCTATTTATTAGGAGATATTTTATTTTCTATAACCTTTTGAAGTGAGATGCCAAATCTAATAAAATATCCACTTCATATGTGGAGAACTTAGGGGTCATATTATTATATAACCTATGATAATATATTTTAACATATTTATAATAACATATTTTTAACATCTACACAAGAAGCTCGTTTTATCCAAAAAAGATCACACCATAGATCACCTGGATTAATGAAAATATGGATAATCTGGAAACACACAATATTACTTTAAATGAATAATGAAATTTGGACCACCATAAAAGCAAAACAAGAAAACTGAAAGCCATCCAGATCTACAATCACTATCATTAAAACAAATAACGTGTCACATTCTCACATATCTCAGCTTTATTCTGTATACAGCTTGATGAATGTGACTGGCAGTGACCAGTGGTGGCTGATCAGAGGAGGCAAGGGAGGCTGAACATCCTCACTTTTTTTGCAGCAGCAGCGGGCCTTGCTTTTATAATAAACCTTTATTAAATTATATAAACTCGAGGGCATCTACCAGGGCACATCCTCACAAAGTGAAGAGTGACCCCCCCCTCTAACGACCAGAGAGTTACCGAGCTGTCCCAAAAGGGCACCCAGCGCCTCCGTTCAAGACAGGACGGAAGTGGATATGCCACTTATGCTCGCCATCTCCAAAATGGGAAGGCTACCGATATGACCTCGGTGGGGCCACCTGGTGATCTAGCTATGCTGGCTAATAGGCAGGAATATTAATGGCTTCTCTCAAACCCGTCCGGAGACATACCCGATCTCCTATGGGTATCGGGAACCACTGCCCCCTCGAGTCCAACCCAATCCGAACAATTCCCAATCAAGGAGGGGCTCGAATGTTCGGCCCGAGGTTCCTCTAATCTGTTTCATATAACCTTGCCCGGCTGAAATGTATCACTCCGCGTTCAACAACCCTCCCCCTCGCCCTAACTGGCTAATGCTTTCGCGTCATACGCCATAGGCGGTGCCTTCCCGTCACATTTCGTAATAATTGCCGGGAAGATAAATAAAATCATACAAAAATCATACAAATAAGGATATGAAGGCATGCAAAAATACAAGTTTATAATGAACTGAGCAAATTGAAACAGAATGGCTGAGCAATGAAACTGAAAGAGTTTATAATGAAAGGCCTTCGGCCTTTTCCACTGGAATTTTTTAAACCAGCACACATACCTTTCAAAAATGTTTGTCTTTCAGTCTTAAAAGTCGTGTCACACCATACTTTACTTTTCGTGTGTTCTTCGTGTATATTTAGCGATTTGTATCTCGGTGCAGTGTGGTTGTCAAATAGCGTCTTCGCCACACAGCAATATCACCTCTGTCTTTTAGCACATTTTTCTTGCCTCTTTTTTCATTCACAAATCCCAGCTGTATAAGCAATCTGCTGAAATTTGGTAAATCTGCATCCTCATTTACAGCAGACGAAATGTTACATATGTTAGGGAGTTCGTTTCTAAAGAAAAACTACACACATGAAGACGCACAACACTTTTCACGTATTTTCTCCGAGCACGCACGTTTGTTTATTACTGCTTTTGCCTGGAGTGGTAAGTTTTCCTGTTTCCTCAATTTCACATCGCGATGTTCCTACGAATCTAACACTCACACCTGTAACTTCAGAGCCCAGCTGTTCGACTTCTCTCACTGACAAAGACGGATTCTTCTCTGTGAGTGCATTAAACACATGCAACACAATTCTTTTTTCGCCTGTTTGTAAATAATTATCCTTGCGATACTTAAGCGAAAAACTGGCGGTAGACTCTGCCATTATACATATAATACATGCGCAATAAACGATCAATAAAATAATTTAGCTCCTGCACTTTCGAATGGCGATGCATGACTAATCCAGTTCAAAACAAGGTCAGTGATAAAAGTCTTATAAACAAATGTCACCACTACCGCTAAATCACGTGCTAACGTGCCATGTGCTTGAGGGCAAAGGAACCTCCTCTTTACTTTAAGAATTAACATGCATTTCAGATAAATCAACTGTTGCGTAATATATTTAATTAAAACAGTTACAAAAATATAAATTTGACAATTCTCTTCCAACATATAATGATATATCACCATGTTAAATAACGAACTAATTTTTACCGCACGACAGTCTATACTACAACAGCAACCAATGAGAGGTGATTAGGTCACGTGACCGTTAAGAGATACTGGGCAAGCTTACGTGAAACAAGGTATAGTAATGTCAGAGGTACCACGAGTGTTAGGAATCCGCAGCGCCGGCACCACGGCAGCTGAAGGGGACGGATCCCCTCCCATACGGGAACCTTTATTAAATTATATCAAATTGCAAGAAAGATGCAAGAAAGTTTGTTTAGTTAAAGCAACTGCATAGAAATAGTTTTGTATCGGGCAGCACTAGAGCCAAGCCAAACTGCAAATGCCTCACGTAAAGAAAACTGAAGCGCTTGACATACTGGATTTACTAATCTATGGCACGGAGACACAGGACTTGTGGGCCTCCTACAAGCATGTGGTTGCCATGGTAAGCATTATGTCACTGCTACAGGAAGGAGGGGGCATGCATGTTGGCCAGCAGCATATCACTTTTTCCATGCTTCCGGTGCCTCCTCTTGAGTTTCTCTCATAATTGTGCTATTGCATATACGAGGCATGTCCGTAAAATAAGGTCTTCAATTTTATTTAATTTAGAAAACATGTTTATTGTCAATGAATGTTACATTGATAGAAAAGCGGAACTTACAGCTATTTTTCAACGTAATCACCATTGCGATCAATGCACTTTTGCATGTGCTGTGGCAGTTTTTTTATATCCTTGTCATAGCACTCACCCGCCAAGTTGCGCAGATAGCGCTCAACCTCGTTTTTCAAATCATCGTCACTCTGGAAATGTGTTCCAGCCAGGTGTGACTTCAACTCAGGAAACAGATGATAATCTCTAGGCACTGTCTGGACTGTAGGGGGGATGGGTGTGGATCAGGAGATCAGGCGTTGCATGTGCAGTATGAGGACAAACGTTGTCGTGATGAAAAATCACTACCTTTGTGAGCATTCCCCTCCTTCGATTTTGAATGGTATGTCGCAATTTTTTTAGTCTCACAGTAGCTAGCGGCATTTATTGTTGTGCAGGTAGGCATAAACTTGCACAACAATACACCTTTTCTGTCCCAGAACACACTGGCCATCACTTTGCCGGCAGAAAATGTTTTTCGCAGCTTCGGCAAATTCGAAGGCTGCCACTGACGAGAACGCTCTTTCGTTTCTGGTGTTGTGTAGTGCACCCAGGTTTCATCACCAGTGACAACTGAATACAACAATTCCTTGCCCTGTTCTGCATAGTGCTCCAAAAATCGGTGGGCCGCTTCAACACGTTGCCGTTTATGGTCTTCGGTGAGCATTTTGGGGATTCACTTTGCACACACCTTGCGATAATACAAATGTTTGGTTAAAATCTTGTCAATGGTAGTCTTACTGAATTGAGGGATAAGTTTGCACAGCTTGCATTTCTTGCTCCACTTTTGCAATTGTTTCGGCTGAAACTGAAGGCCGACCAGAACGCTGTTTGTCATGGAAGTCTGTACGTCCATCTTTGAACTCTCTCACCCACTTTCGCACATTTTTGATGTCCATATACTGTGGCCCATAGACTTTGCATAACTGACGAATTTCAGTGGGGATAGTGCCCTTGGCACTCAAACAGATCACTGCACGCAATTTGCACTTGGTGGCGGAAGTGATAGGAAGCTCCATTGCAAATAGCTGCCCAGCCAAGACTAATGGTTGCAACGGGTTCATTGTGGTGGGGATGTGAAGGGGTGAAACCAAGCTACACGCCAGTGTTGCCGGACCTCGCGTAATAGCGTTCCTCACAGTTCCAGCGCCTTGGAGACCTTATTTTATGGACACGCCTCATACTTGAAAACCAAGGCACATGGTATGACGTCATCAAACAATTCGGGAAAAAGAAGGATCGAGTGAACTTGTTTTACAAGTAATAGTGCTCCAACACCCAGTGAAGAAATAGTTTGTAAATAAATGTGAGTGCTGTGGTGGCGGTGGTACACAGAAAACCATAGTTTGCTTACATTAAAGGAAAGGAATGGAGATTTTCTAAAATTGGCTTCCAGACCTCCCCAGAATTTAAACCCATGATACACAAGTGGCAGCAACCTCAATGATATATATAGTGCCAACATTACTAACATACATTCAATGCATTTATCAAAGGATGCACATATTCCCATGGTAATAAATTAAGCAATAACCAGTCAATGTGGCTATTCAATTTAATGAGAGACAGATAAATGAGTCCCTTGTA
Organism: Mantis religiosa; assembly: GCA_030765055.1. NCBI lineage: Eukaryota > Metazoa > Arthropoda > Insecta > Mantodea > Mantidae > Mantis > Mantis religiosa. The sequence continues at coordinate 16,038,070 of CM060952.1, forward strand.
TAGAGTCAACATGAAAAATTCAATGCCATGGCCGGGATTTGAACCACAGATAGCCTGGTTTCCGTCCAGTCATTCTTACCCATTGAGTCACCGTGGCCAACTAGCCGTCATGACATTAAATTCTCCAGTTGATTCGTATATTTCCCCAATAAACCACTAGGGGTTCTCGCATTCGAGATACACAGTTTGTGGCGACTTACTATCGTAAGTACTTGAGTTCCAAGCTTCTCATTTAACTCTTATTATTTTAGTTAATTGATGGAAATTTATCACTTCACACTAGCTGTATATAGACTAAGGTTTTTGATAAGAGTCAACATGAAAAATTCAATGAGAGCGACTGGACGGAAACCAGGAGATCCGTGGTTCAAATCCCGGCCATGGCATTGAATTTTTCATGTTGACTCTATCAGAAACTTTTGCCTATATATGGCTAGTGTAAAGTAATTATTAATTTCCATCAATTAACTAAAATAATAAAGAGTTCCTTGTATATTAGCTAGTATTACTATAAATTATTAATTTTTAGATGAGTCGTATTTATTACACATCTAAAAATTAATAATTATTTCGCTTCACTGTGGTGTTCCAATACAGTTAAATCTTGATTACTATTAAAATTTAATTTTCCTCACCTCACAATTATCTGGAATAAACTTGTCAATAAGATGGTACCAGCACTCAAAGGCTTGCATCCGAACATCCGCTTCAAATTTAAATGCCTTTTCTTCCACATTTAATAATTTGTTGATCAGGTTGTTGTTCCCTTTGGTGATGAGTTCTTTGTCAAGTAACTTTAATACCACAATCCACAGCTCTGACCACTCAGGGCATGTGCCCACCATATTTACCATTATTTCAGCATATCTGAAACAGAAAAACATTAAATAAAACTTGTGTACATGCATTCCCGCATTAAATTCAAAAAGACCCTTCACACAAGTTTCATTATATGTAAAATTATCACATAAAATTATGCACAATTTTTGACAATTAAAAACTGTAAACTGAATAATGTTCAAATGAGCCCAAGAGACAACGAGCTCAGAATTATCTAAAATCTGTTAAGAGAAAAAGAAAAATTCCCAGGCGCACTGCTCCAAAATTTAAACTCCTGGTTGGAAGGGTAACATACGATACCTGCAATCAACAGGTTGAGCTTGTTTTATTGTGCCACCTACTGTTTCAAAAAGAAAATACTAGAAAATTGTGTGGTACTTACATATCTCGAATGTCTTTCTTGATATGAAACCATTTTTCACTTCTGAGTTGGGCTCCTGGTGTCACTTTTGAAAGCAAGAGTTCAAGTGCTTCTTTTGCCTCTTGCCTTATACTAACTTCCATCTCACGATAACCCACTTTATCATTTTCTTTAAAAAATATAAACATATGCTGGAGGAGAAAGTCCACCCAGTAACACATCTCCTGCTCAATTTGGGTGATCATAGCTCCACCCGCAACTCGCAGAAACCGTTTCAAAAACCGCAGTGCTTCCAAACGCACAGCTTGTTGATTAAGGTCCATTTCTTTTGCTGATGCAGATGGATTCATAAAAGATTCACATACTTCCTGTAACAACAGCATCAGAATTAACATGTTGCTGTAATCTCATTTATCAATAACACAAAATATCAACTCCTAAAATGGGGAATTGGATGAAATGGACTCAGAAATTTGCTATGGATGGAACTTACGCAACTTAGCACAAAAGTGAATCGATTCACTTTTGTGCTAAGTTGTGCTTCACTGTCTCTACGCTTCTTTCAATTTTATACTTTGAGTTATACAACTTATTTAATTTTATGCATGATTGGAGGAATTTAGTAACAGTGACATCAAAGTTAATCGAAAAAAATATTTGTAGTCGGTTTATTGACTCTTCGTCACTTACATTTTTATATTATTGAGGGACTATACTGCATCCGTCATAAGAAGCAATTTTTATATTACTCTGCACCCACGTGCACAAGCATGACAGATGACAGTGACACTTTCGCCCGTGTGTTACGCCATATTACATTTAAACAAGTTGTATGCACACATGCCCTAGATTATTTACCTCATTTTTTTTTTTTTTTTTTTTTTTTTTATATTTCTCACTTGCACACTGTCTCTTTACCCATTACACTCCACATCATCAGACCATATGTCGTAACCTTAAAGCCGCATGTGTTAATATCACCACTGTATCAAGTGTAATCAATTAAATTCTGCAACATGCACATCTAAAAGTAAATTTTCCAACATCTCTAACACCAAGAACTGTTCTCAATAGCAATCTATTGTTTTCACAAAGCTGCACTAATTTATTTCCATTCTCATTCATTCTCTTATTGTTAATCCACCTTTGTCATATTTTATTTTCATCACTCACCTTTTCACACCAAATATCTATCTCTGTAATTTCCAATTCTAGTCTGCCAATAAAATCACTTAGTACCATACAGTTTCAAAAATCCAAGATTCAAAACCCTTTCCCTTTCTTTGTTGTATTCCTATCAAGAGCGAAGTCCGAAAGTTTACAGTTTGCTCTCATTTTTAAGAACCTGCCCCCATCACACGGTTAAGTGGTTACTGTTGCAAGTGCTTCCCTACCTTTATTCCAGTCACACATTAAACTCAAAATATCCTCTTCTGCAGCTTCCAACTGCAGTAAACTCCCTAGATGTTGAAATAATACTAAATGCACTTACTTCTAGAAGCTCTGGATTCAACTACCCCTGCTCAATGCCATCCATCTAATCTTAACCCACTTTCTCTTCATCTGCACTGATTTCCTTCTTGGCTTCTTTGAACTTTACTCTTGCCTCCTTTGAACAAGCTTTCTCAACTCAATTTGCATAGAACACTTGCTGTTCATCAATCTGTCAAAGAGCTTCAGTAGTGCTGATTCCTGGTTTCAGTCTCGTTCCGGAAAAGCTAATACTTGAGAGGCTCAGCATGATTGGACGAATTTAGTAACAGTGACGTCAAAATTAATTGAAAAAAACTTTGTATTCCAATGTGTAAGGACTATGATACAATGAAGCACAAAATTATTATAATTTTGAGTTGAACTAATACTCAATGTTCCACTTATTGCTAGTATTTACCTAGAAAACATTTCGTTAGGATCTTCCTAACATCATCAGCTGTTGTCGACTAATGGATGTTGGTTTGGTGAACTCATTGGAGGAGATAGCTGCATCTCTGTTGGTATCTTGATGAACTTGAAGTTTGGATTTTCTTCAGAGGTAAATTAAACAATTTTCCTTCATATTTCTTTATGAAGATTTTTTCCCATGTGGTTAATGCAGCTGGACCTTGGACACCTTTTAATAAGTGAATTTCTCATTCTATATCATGATTCTCCTTTCAAAAATGGTACACTACTGCCAATTTATCTATTTTTGGAAAAAATACCTACACTCCTCAAAAAATAGCTAACCCAGACTACAACGGACCCCATATAAATTACTAAACCTACAAGATAATCACATCCAGTTTACAATGGAAGTAGAAAGAGACAACACCCTACCCTTTTTGGACCTCAAGATAACTAGAAATTGTCATGGTGTAATATACAGGAAGCCCACCCACATAGATAATTACATAAAGAAAAATGAATACAACCCAGTTTCACATCAACTGGCTGCCTTTAGATGTCTAATTCACCGACTATACAACATCCCACTGAGTAAGGAGTTTTTGAAAGAACAACACATAAAAGAGATAGCAGTATTAAATGGATTCAACCCCGCCATCATAAGGAACATGATGAATAGAAAGGAAAAACTGAAGATAATATCAAAAAATACCACTCTCACACCACTTAAAAACACAAATTGGCAATATAGAAAATTCACCTACCATACATGGGCTTTTAGAAAATTTGAACGAATCTTCAAAAGACTAAACTTAAAACTAGCACCCCAAAACAAATTCAGTCTGAAGAACCTGCTAAATAAACCACTAAAAAATTCAATCCCCAACACTTTGAAATCAGGAATTTATCAGATAAATTGTGAAACCTGTGAAAAAAGCTACATAGGAAAAACTAAGAGAAACTTGTTAACCAGGCAAAAAGAACACCAGAGGAACATTAAGTTGAAACAAACAGAAAAATCTGCACTGTCACACCATTTTTGGTCAGAAAACCACAACATTGGCCATAACATAAAACTGTTAAAATCTTTAAGTACACCCATAGAATTGGATATTTGGGAAAAAATATTCATAACCAAAAACCGTGATAAAGTTATAAATTTTGAAATCCCGGCATTAAATGAAGTATTAAAACTTAGTGCCCCTAACACCAGATGGCAGAGGTATCGGAGCTCCGTAGTATTGGAATAAGAGGAATGTTCATTTAGTCACCAAACAGCTGAGGATGAGATCGAATTATCTTGAAAACGTTTCAATTATACATAAACAAGTGAAGTTTGAGTGTAAACATGACTCATGAATCAAACTCAAAAACAGCTGATGATGTTAGGGAGACCCTAACGAAATGCATTCTAGGTAAATAGTAGCAATAAGTGGAGCATTGAGTACTAGTTCGACTCAAAATTATATTAATTTTGTGCTTCATTGTGTCATACTTTTTACACATTGGAACACTGTGGTTTGTTTAGCATCCTATGGAACTCGTGCACGCGCAGAACTTCTTTACGTCGTGTAATATTTGCTGTGTGCTGGTCCAGGGCTTTACTTGGCCCGAGGCTTCGTCTATGAATACCAAAAAGTTAGACCGCCTTTGGTCTGGACCAAGTTAGTCGTAAGAGAGTCTAGACCAAAGTGATAACTATGAATATAGTCTTCCTTAGTCTCCATATTGTCACGAGACATCATTTACGACTAGCCGAAACCATCTGGCAGGAAGACAAACAGGCAGATAGCGTTCAAGCCACGCCCACTCGTGATTGGTCGGCACTTGCTGAAGGAGTGGCAGAGAGAGCGACAGAGGGTGAAAGAGACAGAGATGGTTGAAACAATTCTCACTCCATCATGAAGGACTGTGATGCTTCGTTCGGTTCCAGGAAACTTCCAGAACCAATGATTAACCCTTTCACCGATATGGACGTCATATGACGTCCAAGTTAAAATGCCCCAAACCGATATGGACGTGTATAGACGTCCTGCGCATACATGCATTTAATGCTCATTTAACGCCAATTATTTTAATCTTGCTATTTTACAATAAATTTAAATTAGTTCTATAAGGAATGTAAATGTGCCCTTAAAGGTTTCTTTTTGAATTGTAACCTCCAAAACTAGATAAACACCCAAGGGCACATCTGCAGATTCACACCAAATAATATTGGTTTCCTTGCAAACTTCTTTTTCGCAACACACTACACATTTTCGAAATGGTTGTGACTTTTTTGGTTGTGGGTGATATCCTTTCAGGAAAGTGTTTCCTCTCAAGTATGAGGGGTGATGTCGTGGTGAATTTCCTACCCCCTAGTATAAAGAGGCCTCTGAGTATTATAATACTCAATTAGGTTACGAGCTCTTTATACGCGCAAGTACAGGTAGATGAATGTCTTGCATGAATTTACAGTTCTGAAAATTACTGAACAACTGTGCATAGTTACATCCAGTGGTATAAAAATACCTTTTTTTTTAGCATTTAACTGTTTTCCGTAAAGAGGGATAGCTAGTAATAGCTGATCCGCATCACCCATATTTGACCCGCCATTTCCCCAAACAATGGAGTAGCTAACATGCCATCTGTAGACCAGCACACGTCACTGCTACGTAAGTACTAAAGATTTCCTTCATAATCGTACAACAAATCTTCCAGATTTTCTACAGTAATATCAGAAGCCTGTACACATCATACCCAAGCTAATTTATTTGCTACATTACGGGGATAAGCCATGGTTAACATTGAAATTTAACAATTTCAAATGTGCCGTTCATTTAGCTCTTGATAGCTATAAGAAATCACTCTGAACACAAAGAGATTATAAATAACTAAAATACAGAGCGAAAACCGCTGCATAAGGCTACCACAAACCTTGGTTGAGAAACACTGTAATAAAAGATGCTGACAGAGAGTTTTCTTTCCAGTGTGCGAGTGTGTAACGCAATATATTCTCGTATGATTATCGCTTGGTATAGCATAAATAAACTAAACTTGAACCGGAGATGTTGCTTGCGTAGCTATACATACATACATTGGCTCGTATACACACAAAACAAAATGATTCAAATATTAGGCGCGTTCGGCACAAAGAATGGCTTTTGCTACAGTGAAACAAAGCAGTGAAATTTCAACAATTTATTAATGTAGTCTCTACTTTATTGTTACTGTAGATTTATACTGCCTTTAATGAGTTTTAAACCAGTTTTTGTTTTGTTTAAATAACTTAATAAATACGGAAGATACGGAATTGTATTTGTGATGCATTTTTACAGCATTTAACAATTTAAATGTCCTGTTCTTATTTGAAGCAAAAGGTTAGAAACAGTGATGTATATAACAATTGAAGTAATGAGTTGGTATTCAAACACAACATCACTTAAAATATCCTTACTTGAACAATTGTTTCGGAGACCGGCTCGTCCCCATCATCAGCAACTATCCAACTGGTTGGATCCGTGGTTTCTTGAAGTGAGCTGGTTGTTTGAGGTGACATCTGTTGATTGTGAGATGAACTTCCAAAGAGAGTTTTCAGGCGGCAATTCGAAATTTAACGTATACTGTTTGTTTTTTATAATTAGCAACTTCTCCCAAACATCGAGCTCAGCTGCATTATTGGCTGGCTTTAATAGTTTTATATTTGGTACAATTTCATGATTGGTAGACCAAAAATGGTGGGCTATTGCTGATTTTTCTATTTGTTTGTATTTCACACATCTCATATGTTCCTGTAATCTAATTTGTAAACTTCTTTTGGTTTTTCCTATGTAGAACTTATTACAGTCTGAGCAGTTTATTTTGTATATACCTGATTTCTTGTTTTCAGGTACTGGGTCTTTCAGGTTGTTGCATAATAAGTTTTTTAAACTGAATTTATTTATTGGGGCTAGGGTGATGTTATACTTCTTGAATATCTTGTTGAATTTATGATGTACTTTGGGATGATATGTGAATTTCTTGAACTGTTTCTCGGATTTTGAATCTGTTAGTTTTGTGGTATCCAATATGTGTTTTTGTTTCTTAAATTTCCAAATTTTCTTTTCTAATAATTTTTTACTGTATCCATTAATTGCAGCTATGTTAATCATTTGGTTATATTCTTTGTTGTATTCATTCTGTTTCAATGGGATGTTGATTAGTCTATATGCTAAACTGTTTAAAACTGCATGTTTGTGGGGTGTCGGGTTGTAGCTATCGTTCTTGATGTAATTGTCTGTTTGTGTTGGCTTCCGGTAGATGCCAAAAGATATGTTATTTAGTTCATGAATTATCTTCAGATCTAGGAAAGGTAGGTAGCCATCTGTTTCTATCTCTATTGTGAACTTTATTGTTTTATTCTGTATGTTCAGTAGTTTTAAGGAATCTTGTATGAATTTGTGTGGAACAATGGCAAAAATATCATCAACATATCTGTACCAGCATTTGAAGATGTATGGGAAAGATGATGTGATATGTGTTTCAAAGTAGCTCATAAAGAGTTTGGCTAGGAAAGGTGAAAGTGGATTGCCCATTGTTAGGCCTGAGGTCTGTTGATAGAATTGACCGTTGAATGTAAAGAAATTTTGATGTATGCATAAATGAGTAAGTTTTGTGAGATCTTCTATTTCTTCGGTTGAAATGTTAGTCTGTCTGAGCCACTTTTTGAGGAGTAACATAAGTTCATCTGTTGGAATACTGGGAAAAAGAGAGGTGACATCAAATGATACTAGTTTGTCTTCTGTATCCAATTGTAAATTTGAGATCTTGTCTACTAAATCTAATGAATTTCTAATGGCTAGGCTGTGGAACTGAGGCAATGATGAAAAAGTATGTACTAGATGTTTGGCTAACTTGTAGGTAGGTGCATCTATGTTGTTGATAATGGGCCTCATTTTATCTCCTGGTTTATGAATTTTTGGCAACGCATAAAGTCTCGGTAATATTGGGTGGTCTGGTTTTACTTTAGATTTCTGTATATCAGATAATATCCGGACTTCATTTAAGGTATCCTCGAATTTTTTCAGACAAAATTTTAGTGGGTCACTTTCCAATTTTTTGAATTCATTACTTTGTAACATGTTTTCTACTCTAGAGATGTAATCTGATCTATTTAGGATTACTATTTGGTTGCCTTTGTCTGCTTTTGTGTATATTACCGGTTTTGATTTGAGGGTCTTGATTACTTGTTTGTAAGGGAAATTATTTCTAACATCTTTCTGTATTTCCCGTATGGCTGTTTCACATTCTTTGCGTACGGCAATTTTTTCTTGAACATACAGAATAAAACAATAAAGTTCACAATAGAGATAGAAACAGATGGCTACCTACCTTTCCTAGATCTGAAGATAATTCATGAACTAAATAACATATCTTTTGGCATCTACCGGAAGCCAACACAAACAGACAATTACATCAAGAACGATAGCTACAACCCGACACCCCACAAACATGCAGTTTTAAACAGTTTAGCATATAGACTAATCAACATCCCATTGAAACAGAATGAATACAACAAAGAATATAACCAAATGATTAACATAGCTGCAATTAATGGATACAGTAAAAAATTATTAGAAAAGAAAATTTGGAAATTTAAGAAACAAAAACACATATTGGATACCACAAAACTAACAGATTCAAAATCCGAGAAACAGTTCAAGAAATTCACATATCATCCCAAAGTACATCATAAATTCAACAAGATATTCAAGAAGTATAACATCACCCTAGCCCCAATAAATAAATTCAGTTTAAAAAACTTATTATGCAACAACCTGAAAGACCCAGTACCTGAAAACAAGAAATCAGGTATATACAAAATAAACTGCTCAGACTGTAATAAGTTCTACATAGGAAAAACCAAAAGAAGTTTACAAATTAGATTACAGGAACATATGAGATGTGTGAAATACAAACAAATAGAAAAATCAGCAATAGCCCACCATTTTTGGTCTACCAATCATGAAATTGTACCAAATATAAAACTATTAAAGCCAGCCAATAATGCAGCTGAACTCGATGTTTGGGAGAAGTTGCTAATTATAAAAAACAAACAGTATACGTTAAATTTCGAATTGCCGCCTGAAAACTCTCTTTGGAAGTTCATCTCACAATCAACAGATGTCACCTCAAACAACCAGCTCACTTCAAGAAACCACGGATCCAACCAGTTGGATAGTTGCTGATGATGGGGACGAGCCGGTCTCCGAAACAATTGTTCAAGTAAGGATATTTTAAGTGATGTTGTGTTTGAATACCAACTCATTACTTCAAATGTCCTGTTCTGTTTATTGGGTATCCGTTTCCGGCCCCTGAAGGGTTTAAATGGCCATCGGCGAAGCGGTTAATGGATATAAGCGAGTGCACTGGTCAAGGCCAGTCAGTTTGGCAGGAAGCCGTAAGGAGTGCAGTTGCTAGTGAGCAGTGTGCAGACAGACTGGAAGATTGCTTACGTGTGTGAGTTATCAGTGGTGTGCTTTATTTCTGAGGAAATAAAGAACGATTTGAATTTCTGCAAGTTGAACTTTTAATTCTACAAACCCACAAAGTCACAATACTCCAGTTCTTACCTATGCAATACACTCTTGATCTTCTTTGTTAAATTTGCATATTTTCCCTTTTTCAAGTGTCTTTCATTGGTTTATACAACACTAAAGATCACTTATTGGCTAAATGTAAACAGTTTTTACATTTCTATACAGTCTAATTCTTAGACTAGTCTAATACTAGTCTTCACTTACCACTATCCAAGGAGTATTATTTTCTCTCTTTTCCATAACTCTCCTAACCCATTACTTTCTATTTTTTCTGAGGCAATTCACCCATCCCTTGTTCTTAAAACATCTCTTCTGATAATCTAAACACTGTTTTAAAAAATTTATTTCTTCTAAGTTCAACATTTTATTTTAAAATGTCAAAGCACTTTCCATAATCTTTTCCTTAGCACTCTGCCCAGCGCTCTATGTCTTACTAGCCTGACACTTGCATTTGTTAGCCCAAACATTTCTCTAAAGAACATCCTATGCATGCCAACAATAACTTCTCATACATCTTTTTATCTCCATTCTTCTATACCATACAATATTTTTGCCTCAACTAACTTATTGTACACTTACTTATACGAGGGCTGTTCAATAAAGAATGATCACAATTTTTTTTTGACAACATACCTTTACTCATCCTCATAATTTTGATAATCCTTCTCAAAATAGTCTCCACTGAATGTGATGCACTTGTCCCAGCATTCCTGCCAGTCTTCAAAGACATGCTAGAAACCATTTTTGAGATATCCTTCAAAATCGCCTCCGCAGCCTTCACCACTGTTTATAATGGATGTCTTACAAAGGCGTTTCTTCAAGTTAGGGAATAGAAAAAAGTCACATGGGGCTAAATCCAGACTATAGGGAGAGTGAGGGATGTAATTCACGTTGATTTTTGCAAGATATTCAGCAACAATATTGGCAATATGCAGCTGAGCATTATCGTGGTGCAGCACGCAGCCTGCTTCATGGAAATGTGGTCTTTTGCGCCTGATATGGACTTGCAATGTTTCCAGGACATCGCTGTAGTATTGTCCAGTTACTGATGTGTGTGTAGGTACAACATGCTGATAAACCATTCCATGAATATCAAAGAATGAGATAACCATAACCTTCCCAGCAGAAACGACTTTTGCTTTTTTGGTGGTTGGTGATGGAGATTTCCACACTGAGCTTTGCTGTTTGCTCTCAGGATCAAAATGATGTCGCCACGTTTCATCAGCAATGATTACGTTTGAAAGAACCTCCGGATCTTCCTCTAACATCAACTTTAACTGCATGTTACCTCCATTGCAGCGGTAGGCGATACTGAACATGTCTGAAGTTGCCTTGTTCTCAAAGGCAGGAACCAGGAGTACCAACAATGAAATTACTATGGCGTGTTTGTTTCACATTAAGCTAACAGAATATAATAAGATTGAATTTTAGTGAGAAAAATTATGACTGTAAAAAAGTTATGATCATTCTTTACTGAACAGCCCTTGTATGTTTAATTCAAAACAGTATGCATAAACAATAAAATATAAGTATACCTTGAGCTCAGCATAAGCAGCTTTACGGGACGTGATGGCTTCAAAAAATTGTGCATCATTAAACTTTGACATGCAGCGGAACATCTCTACTAATATGCCAGCTTGACAAGAAGTGTTACATATTTTGTAAGACTTCAGCAGTGCTTCATAGCACAGTGATGCAAGCTTCATTCCTGCACTGAAGCTCACATTCTTTGCAATTAACTCCACTGCCGGACGCAGAGCTGTCAATGCTGGTATTGTCAGTTTATTTTCACCTTCCTAAAACAAAATATGTACATCTATATTAAAAGCATGACTGACAATCTGCTATACATGTCACCATTCTTTTTAAAACTTCAAACTTCTTTAAAGGAAATTAAAGAATTCGAAATTCTCTTAGGTATAATTTTATGAAGCATTAAATATTACATTATTTTGTGATTAGGCAGCACAGAAACCACTGGTGTGCAAATCTCAAAACTTGTTATTGTGACGCACCCGTCACAAAAACAAAAGAATTGCTTCTTGCTCGTTATCAGTGACCCTAGCCTCGCTTTCAGGTAATGGGGCAAAGGGCAGTTATTTGTGAAAAAGTTGACTAATGACTCAGACAATTCCAAGATTGCATTGCTCATTTTACTATAATCTTAATTGCACAGTACTTTCAACCAGTTACTGTAAAATCAACAGCTTCCTTTTAAGTTACAAATGCCTTATTTAGTATTGTCATGAACACATTGAGGTGAGGCAGAGCGAGGGACGGGTTCAAAGAGACGGGCAGTGCAGTGCGAAGATAAAAGCTCGCCGAAACGGTGGGGGGAAGAAGACAGATTTCTGGAGAGTTCGTCTTTCTCCTAGCGCCATCTTGTTTGTTTGAGAACATTCTGGATAGTGAGTAAGCTATAAAAGCCGCTGCCCGCCACTGGGAGACAGCCGGTAATTGGACGTGTGCGCGTGAACAGATGTGAAAGTGAACTCTGTTGTGGTCGATGACCTTGCAAGTTGTATGTGTTGGTGACGTAATTCTACTACTGTAAAGGTTAACAAAGTGTGTTTCTACAAAAATAAAGAGCAATTGTTGGTGTTTGTAACCTGAACTTTTAATTTCACGAACCCACAAAGTCACATTATTAAACTCAGTAAAATAAAATCCTTGTCTCATCACTTAAGGTGTTTAGTTTTGGTTAACTTTATCTAAACTTCTTTGTGAGGCAGGAATCGGTGGATATAATCCTAGTTCAGGAATTGTCATGTTTTAAGTAGCATACATGTAACCGTTTTTTTAGTGGACACCAATTTTTTGCTTGTAATGGTGGTTACATCATCCTCTCACTTTAACCCCCAGTATGTCTGGAGGGCCACACCTGTCTTTGGTTAATGGGTCCATCGGACCTGGCCGGGAGGAGTTTTAAAGTCCATCGGCTTTTCTCACAAGCACCAAGGAATTTATACAAGTCCAAACTGTCCTCTGTGCAACAAAGAAGAGGAAATGACTGAAGAACATCTTTTAACCTGTGAAGCCCTACCTGCCGGACCCACTACACAGAAATATTGGAGAGCAAGAGAGCTAATGGCTTCATTACCAAAGCCTAGCATTTGAAAACAACAACATCCTAGTTCAGGAAAAAGGCGATGAAGTCAGGATCCTTTTGGTGTAGGATGCAATCAGGGACAAGCAGGTTATGCTCCGGACTAGCGAGTTGTTCTCTGTTGTAAGTACGGGTGAGCATAAGTGTACTCTGTCCCAGGGTCCAGCGTTTAAGTGGAAATACACTATACTTCCTTGTTGACTTCTCTCACCAGTTTATTTATAGAACATTTAGATCATGAGCTTGCTCTCTTAACAAACTTGCTCATCATGACGTCGGTATCACTCTTTTATTCAAGTTGCCCACGTTTCACTTTCCCGCATCTAATTGTAATTTTTACTCTACACTGTGTTCATCACTTTATGCCTTCATCCCCCGAAACGCCCCAAGATGAAGTGTCGCCGCTTTTCTGGTATGTTCGCGTCCTTTCTGACAGCGGACCTATCTATCCACGCCCATTTCCGCCTGTATCGCGTGAAGCATAGCAATTTTGATTGGAGGTTTGTTTTCCTTATATTTAATCTTATTGGTCTTTCACCCCCTCCTATATCTAGGCAAGTTCAATTTTTTGTTCAACCGGGGGTTGACCCTTGAGGTCATGGGAAGAAATATTCTGACTTTTTCTTGCATTCCTTAGGGGAACATTTTGCTCTCTTGCTGCCCATTCTCATGCATTTAGCTTATGTGACACATTCTTTAGTTAATGAAGTTTTATCTTCCCTCACTTGCTTATAGCATCGGAAACCTCAGGTTTCCTTCACATTTGATATTGTTCTGTTCTTTTTATCATTTAATGCTTCCATTCTCAATCTCAATAACATTACCTTCCCTCTAAAAGGTTAAAGTTGCATATGTCCACCAGCTTATTTGCTTATAGAAACTTTGGAGTTATTAAAGATGAAATTGCACAAATAAATAGCAATTTAAATTTAAAGGGAATTGATTGACACTAAACAATACTTTTAAATTTTCCCGGAACATGTTTCGGAGACTATTTGCCTCTATCGTCAACCGGACATTGGCTGGTTCTCAGTGGTGTAGCTGGCGATATTTTGTCTTAGATCTCCTCTGGTGGCAGTTTGAGGAACTTGCTGAACAAATCTTTCTGGGGGATGTCGAAATTGAATACTTGCTCAAACCGCCACCAGAGACCTATGACAAAATATTGCCAGCTACACCACTGAGAACCAGTCGATGTCCGGTTGACGATAGAGGCAAATAGTCTCCGAAACATGTTCCGGGAAAATTTAAAAGTAAGTATTTTTTAGTGTCATTAATCGACTCCCTTTAAATTTAATTTATTACAACAACACTGTTTTCAACACTTCCAAGAAAGGAATTATAAATAGCAATTTCTTTCGAGATGAGAGTAATATTACACAAATATAAATATTTGTTAATGAATCTCCACTGATCTTAAGAAGTTGATGTTAATACTTCTTTCAAAGATCGATTTCAAAGGCACATGGCATTCGTCTTCAGTTTATTACAAACTCCATTGTTAAGGAAATCTCGATTTCTTTTATGTTATGTTTTCAGCATTATCAACATCTGAAAACGAAACCAACCTAAAAACAATCAATTGCCGGTATGTCAAAATTCATTACGCAATGTTTATTTTTTCCCCACATTATTAAATCTATGGGACCATTTAATTGTTTTAATAATTTAACTTCGGGATTTATTTCATGGTTAAATGACTAAAAATGATCTGCTATGGCCGATTTATCAATTTGTTTATATTTAATGTTACGAAAATGTTCTTTCTTTCTGGTTTCCAAACTAAGTTTCTTCTTTCCAATATAAACCTAATCACAATCTCAACAATTAAATTGATAAATACCAGATTTTTTATTATTAGGAATTTTATCTTATTTAGAAAATTGTAATAAATTTTTAATACTATATTTATTTTGAGGAACTAAAGTTACACCAACTTTGGAAAGATAGAGTCAGACTGAAAAATTCAATGCCATAGCCAGGATTTGAACCACAGATCCTTTGGTTGCCGTCCAGCTGCTCTAACCCTTGAGCTACTATGGCCAACGTGCCAATATGACATTAAATTCTCCAACTATTATACCAAATTCTTTAAAAAATGTTTGAAAATGCTTATTAACCAAAGGATTAATGATCATTAAAGAATTAAAATCAATTTTGGTCATTTAATCATGAAACAAATCCCGAAGTTAAATTACTAAAACAATTAAATGGTCCCATAGATTTAATAGTGTGGGAAAAAAATATTTTTTTAAAAACTAAACATCACATAATGAATTTTGACATACCAGCAATTGATTCTGTTTTTAGGCTGGTTTCGTCTTCAGATGTTGGTAATGGTGAAAACATAACAAAAGAAAAAAACATGGTAACCGAGATTTCCTTAACAACGGAGTTTGTAATAAACTGAAGACGAATGCAATGTGCCTTCGAAATCGATCTTTGAAAGAAGAAAGAAGTATTAACATCAACTTCTTAAGATAGGTGGAGATTTATTAACAAATATTTATATTTGTGTAATATTTATTACTTCGCTGTAACTAGCTTCATTTTCTATGTAATGAGAGGAATATGTTTGAAATTACTTTCAAGACCTTCTATAGTTTACATTTAACACACATTACTGACTAGTAGACAGAGTGGCACAAAAAATGTCACGGGCTACTTTGTATAATAAGGTAACGGTGAACTTACCTGCTCTACATACTGAAGTAGAAGTCTTGCCACTTTAATACCTTGCACTTTCAATGGAGTTAACTCTGTCTTAGTTTGCAGAAGCTGATTGAAGTACCTAAGAAGAAACACAAAGTGCTGAGTCAATATAAAATGTGAGAAACTAAACTGCAATAACTATATTCTTCCTGAAAGGGAAAGACACTTCATTTAAATATCATACTCAAAATTTATAGAATAAAACTGTATGAAGTTGCAACAGGATGGGAAGAAGTATTGAAAATGCACAATCACGCAACTCGGATACTGATGGGCAAGTCTAATAGAACATCATGAATTAAACATCATGTCTATGGTCCGTCAATACATGCTAGAAGTAGTGTACTACAATTCATGCATGACAAAGGGAGGATTTACACAGTCACAACTAACCCACCTAAAAAAAAAAAAGGCACAACTCTACACTGGAATACTGCTGCATAACAAACTACTTACATCTAATAAAAATAAAACATATTAAAAATTATTTAAAAAACACTTGGGTCATTCCTATTCATCTTTTAATCAGTCCCAAAGTTCTTAGGAATACAGAAGGGCTGTTCAATAAAGAATGACCATAATTTTTTTTTTTACGGTCATAATTCTTTGCACTAAAATTCAATCTTATTATATTCTGTTACCTTACTGTGAAACAAACACACCATAGTAGTTTCATTGTTGGTACTCCTGGTTCCTGCCTGTGAGAACCAGGCAAGTTCAGACATGTTCAGTATCGCCTATCGCTGCAATGGACGTAACGTCTCAACAAATCTTCAGTTGAGGCCTACACAATGTTACAGGAGGTCTATGGAGAGTTTATTCATCCCTACAGCACAGCTCGAAGGTGGTTTAAAATGTTTAAAGAGGGGAGACAATCAATTTCAAAGGAAGGTGGACCCGGTGCTTCAATTACTGCTCTTATGGAAGAAAACATCAACACTGCTGCTGCCATTGTGAGAGAGGATTGACGAATTACCTTAAGATTCCTTTCTGAAATACTGAACATTTCATTGGGTGCCACCCACATGGTGACAAACATTACACATGAGACGTGTTTGTGCACGATGTGTTCCAAGACTGTTGATTCCCGAAAAAAAAAAAAAGGACATTCGCATGCAGGTCTGCTTGCAGTTAAAGTTGATGTTACGATACAATACTTTATTCGTCACATTACACTTACATAGTTCAGCAAGTGCTTGTAAATTGGTGACTGTTTTCTTAAAAAGATTTTGGTTTTGGATTTCTCTAACTGTTTGTGGCAATTTATTATACATTTTAATCCCGATATACTGTGGACTTTTCCCGAGCAGTGCTAACCTATGAGTAGGGTATTTTATATCTCTTTTTCCTCTTGTGTTATGACCATGTTGTTGATTTTTTTAGAAAACTGTTATAATTACGGTGTACATATAGAGGCAAGGTTGCATCAAAATTCTTAAAGTGGTCTGCAGGATGCTCTATAACTCGAATGTGTCATTATGCGTATGATTTTCTTTTGAATTCGGAAAAGTCTGTCAGAGCCTGTTGCATTTCCCCATAAAGTTATTCCATACGCAAGTAATGAGTGAAAGTAACTGTAATATACAATTTTTCTTGTTTCTAAATTTGTAATCTGTGCCAAGCAAGACATGTTGAGACAGGCAGTATTTAATATTTTTTCTATATAATTTAATTGTTTAGTCCACTTAAGGCGTTCATCTATAAATAATCCTAAAAGTTTAGCTTCTTTTGAGGTATCTGAAGTTAACGAGTTACTTTGTGTGTTTTCTACTGTAGTCTTCAAATGTACAATTTAAGTTTTAGTTTTATTTAATTTCAGACCATTGCTTGTAAACCATGCTTCCAATTGTTTTATGACCTAGTCAATGTTTGTTTTTAAATTATCAATATCTGACCTACTTAAAATAATTGACGTGTCATCGACATAGAGAAAGATCCGGAGTTTCTTTCAAATGTAATCACTGCTGATGAAACATGGCTACATCATTTTGATCATGAGAGCAAACAACAAAGCTCAGTGTGGAAATCTTCTTAATCACCAACCTCCAAAAAAGCTAAAGTGGTTGTTTCTGCTGGGAAAGTTATGGTTATCTCATTCTTTGATATTCATGGAATGGTTTATCAGCATGTTGTACCTGCACACACATCAGTAACTGGACAATACTACAGGGATGTCCTGAAAACTTTGCAAGTCCATATCAAGCGCAAAAGACCACATTTCCGTGAAGCAGGCTGGATGCTACAGCACGATAATGCACGGCTGCATATTGCCAATGTTATTGCTGAATATCTTGCAAAAATCAACATGAAGTGCATCCCTCACCCTCCCTATGGTCCGGATTTAGCCCCATGTGACTTTTTTCTATTCCTTAACTTGAAGAAAGGCCTTCATGGGAGGCATTATCCATGATCAGAAGTAGTGGTGAAGGCTGCGGAGGCGATTTTGAAGGATCTCTCAAAAAATGGGTTCTAGCATGTTCTTGCAAGACCGGCAGAAACGCTGGGACAAATGCATCGCATTCAAGGAAAACTATTTTGAGAAGGACCATCAAAATTATGAGGATGAGTAAAGGTACGTTGTCAAAAAATATTGTGATCATTGCTTAGTAGTAATCCTAGTAGTACAATGAATCAGCTAATTAGTAAGTTAGAAATAGTAATTGATTACTTTCAGCGAAAATGTAAAAATATTTAAATATTTAAATGTAAATTTTTTAACTGAGAATTACTTGATTGCCATGCCATGAAAGCAGTGGTAGATGCTGCTACTAGGGTTTTCACCACTAGTCATATTGCAACTGACCAAATAATTTTAAACTCAAATATTTTAGAATATAAGTTAGAAATTATTGATAGTGTATTATCTGATCATAATGGCCAAAAGCTCACAATAAACAAGTTTACCAAAGTAACTATAAAAAGAATCAGAATATTTATGAATATAAAAGATGCATAAGTGCTGAAAATGTACATTATCTTAACTACCTACTTGGTAATTTCCATCAATTAACTAAACTAAAAGAGTTAAATGATGAAGCCTGAGATTTAAGTACTTACGATAGTAAGTCGCCACAAATGGTGTATCTCGAATGCGAGAGCCCCTAGTGGTCTACCGGAGAAATATACGAGTCAAATGGAGAATTTAATGTCAGGACGGCACGTTGGCCAAGGTAGCTTAAAGGTTAATGTATATTCTCTCCCATATGACAAATTTTTGTACGTATTTTAGTAATTTGGTGCTATCTTCAATTTCATGATTTTCAGACCAGAAATGAGCTGCTATTGTGGACTTATCAATACTTTTGTATCTTAGGTGCCTAAAATGTTCTTTCTTTCTAGTCCCTATATTTCTTTTTGTCCTCCCTAAGTAAATTTTTTCACAGTCTTTACACTTCTTGTGAATGCCTGACTTTTCTTATGGTTTTATCTTGTCAGTATTGTGACTTTGTGGGTTCGTAGAATTAAAAGACCGAGTTGCAGATATTCCAAATGTTCTTGATTTCCGTAGAAATATACTGTTCAAATCTCACGTAACATTACGTCACATACACACCACAATCTACCAAGGTGGATGACAATAACAAACAGCGTTCCGATCAGCTCTCGTTACAACAACACTCTACAGCTATTAACTGCTTACGACTCTTTGTGACTCAAAAAATTTAAAAAGTGTATCTACATCAATGATCTTTCCCGCGGCTGTATCAAACACAAATAAAGACAGCACTTTTTGCAGATGACATGATCATGTGGACATCTTCCCCACAAATAGAGAAATCCAAAACTTTAATGGAAAAGGCTCAGATACTATTGGAAAAGTGGACTGACAACAATTTGATGAAAATAAATACTGACAAAACAACATTCCAAATATTTAGCTTAAAATATATATATATATATATATATATATATATATATATATATATATATATATATATATATATATCCCTAAACTAAATCTGCAGTTCAAGAAAACAAACCTGAAACAAACATATGAAACAAAATGTTTAGGAACAATTTTTGATTCAAAATTATCTTAGAGACATATTGAAGCAGTAGTAAACAAATCAACAAAAAAATTTCAATTTTGAAAAGATTAGCTGGAGTCAAGTGGGGCAGTAATCGGGAGACAGTGAACACCACACACACAACATTCATCAAGCATCTTTATAATGCAGAGGCAATAATTACAGCAAGCAGTTCTAACATAAGTCACCTAGAAGTATGCCAAAATCAGGCCCTGCGACTAATAACCGGTGCAGCAAAATCAACTCCAACCACAGCAATGCAAGCCTTAACTCGGAACTATCCAATACATCTAACTTTAGAGGGGCAGGCACTAATACATGAAAAAATGTTGCGGTTAAAAACAACAAAATGGGAGAAAAGATTACTACAACCAATCAAGATGAAAACACAAACAAGTTTCCTACACAAAGTTACAGAATTAAAAACAGATCTGAATCTTCACATAAATTGTGAAACCTGTGAAAAAAGCTACATAGGAAAAACTAAGAGAAAATTGTTAACCAGGCAAAAAGAACACCAGAGGACCATAAAGTTGAAACAAACAGAAAAATCTGCAGTGTCACACCATTTTTGGACAGAAAACCACAACAGGCCATAACATTAAACTGTTAAAATCTTTAAGTACAACCCATAGAATTGGATATTTGGGAAAAAATATTCATAACCAAAAACCGTGATAAAGTTATGAATTTTGAAATCCCGACATTAAATGAAGTATTAAAACTTAGTGCCCCTAACACCAGATGGCAGAGGGATTGCAGCACCGTAGTAGTGGAAGAAGAGGAATGTTCATTTAGTCACCAAACAGCTGAGGTTGAGATCGAATGATCTTGAAAACGTTTCAATTATACAAGTGAAGTTTGAGTGTAAACATAGTGACTCATATATCAAACTCAAAAATAGATACCCACCTGAAGAAATGGTTACATATCCACACAGATGAATCTAACTTGAACAGCTCAGGAGCAGGAATTAAGTGTGCACTGTTCTCATTCTATTAACCAGCAGGATACCACATAACAAATTTTTAACGACTATTCATATTTCACTCAAACACCTTCTATACAGAATAGACAGCATTATGTGTGCAATAAGTTCATATAAAATGAGGTCAATCCAAATTAAAGAATGGTGACAAAATGATCCAACAACTTCAAAAACTACAGAAAAGAATTATATTACAGTCGATACCTGCACATTGTGAAATTGCTGGAAATGAATCAGCTGATTTCCTTGCCAAAAAAGATGCAAATTTAATTCAGAACAAAAGTAAAAACTTACCCTTTACATCCATAAAAAGATTAATCAAAAGCAAATATAAAAACAAACAAAACCAATCAATATCTAACAAAGCCAATGATAAAAAATGCAACATTTTAATTAAAAATCCAGAAATGATTCCAGAAATCCCACGTAAAGCTGCAGTAGCAAAGTTTAGATTACTTACGGAACATGATTATTTGGCCAAACACTTACACAAAACAGGAATTTAAACAAGTCCAAATTGTCCTCTGTGCAACAAAGAGGAGGAAATGACTGAAGAACATCTTTTAACCTGTGAAGCCCTACCTGCCGGACCCACTACACAGAAATATTGGAGAGCAAGAGAGCTAATGGCTTCATTGCCAAAGCCTAGCATTTGACAACAAAGAAGAGGAAATGACTGAAAAACATCTTTTAACCTGTGAAGTCCTACCTGCCGGACCCACTACACAGAAATATTGGAGAGCAAGAGAGCTAATGGCTTCATTGCCAAAGCCTAGCATTTGAAAACAAGAACAACTCTTTGCAACTGACTCTTGGCGAGTCGTCGCCTTCTTAAATACCTCATTGATAAATTCTAGATATTTCCGGAACAATAAAGAAACCGAAAAATATCTATCAATCAAGATGTCACCAGAAATTTCCATTTATCTCTGTTTGTTTTGGCAGACCTTTATCTCGCGCTATCTTTAACTGCTTATGCAAGCTCTTTATTACCATGAAACACTATCCGTCTGTTATCTATTTGTGCCGAAACTTTTATGCCCATTGCCGCGACAGTATTATTACTGTTAAGTAGGTTTTTAATGTTGTAATTGTTTTTGGGTGCCAATGCTATATATAGTGAACTTGTAATATGGGAGAAAATTTACTAGAACATAAAAAGCAACTAATAAACTTCAAAATCCTGCCATAAGACAACCCCACATTTAAATTCACCACAAAATCAACAGATGGCAGCAGCAGCTCATGAACTACCCACACCACTGGGTCAAGCTTCAGTCGCATTAGAGCCGACAATACAAACGATAGTTGCGAAACATGTTCTCAATATAGGTATGTAAGTGAAGCTGATGTGTAATAAATACGACTTGTCTGTAATTTAATAACAATTACAATGATGGAACACAAAGATTAACACAATTCTAAACAAATGTCCATGTAGAATACACTGCAGGTATCTCACCAAGGCGGCCCGGGTTCGAGCCCAAAGGACCACAAAGTGAGATGTAGTGAACAAGATGGTGTTGGGATGGGTTTTCCCTGGAATCTTCGGTTTCCCTTGCATCTCACTCCACCAGTGCTCATCTTCATCTCATGTATCATCAGTGTCATTGCCTGCGTGCCATATGTAGTAGATAGATATAGCATTTCTCTATGGTCTTTATATAGTTCATATTTATTTGCTTTTTCTATTTTAGACTTTTGTTGGATCCTGTATCTGTTACAGTTTTTAGTCTTATATAACTTTTTATATTTATCTTTGTGTCTTGAACTGACGTGTCCAATAACACATGTATTATGTTCCAAAGGATGAAATAAATACAATACATACACACGTAGAATACAGTGACCTCTATGCACCCAAAGATAATTAGAGCTACAGAAATATGTCCTAGTTGGCTTTTGGTGAATCTCCATAGCTTGCTATCTATAACATTAGTATTCTTAGTTGGTGCTAAAACCCGTTGTAGGTTTTCACAAGTTTCCTCCATTCGTCTCAATCTTCCACTTTTCCTTTCCAGCCTCTCATCCCCATATTTTGCATGTCCTGCAGCCACCTCTTTCTTGGTCTTCCCCTCCTTCTCACCCCTATTGTACCATTATGCATTAAGCACTTAGGGCTTCTTTCATCTTTCATTCTTTTAATGTGGCCTATTCACCATAATCAAAATCCCCTTTGAGGATTTGATTGATTTCCAAATTTGATCTAGTTCTCCACATATTGTTCTCAAATACTGGTCCATATATTCAATTTATGATCTCTCGTTAAAATATATGTACAGCATTTTCATCTTCTTTATTTAATCCACACATTTCAGCAGCATATTGTTGCCTATCGCATTGTTGCAACTGGAGCGGCCGGAACGCACAAAGGGACAGATAGTGCAACGCGGAGATAAAAAGCTTGCCGAAACAGATAAAGATAGATGACTAGAAGGTTCGCTTTCCTGATTGTTACAGAAAATTCCACTAATTTCTGAAACAGTGAGTGGAGATATACAAGAAGCCATGGCTATCTTATCAGACCTACGTAACAGGACTCGATAATTGTGCACTTGCAGCTACGATTTGAAAGTGAACTCTTGTTTATTTACGTGTGCAGAAGTGAAGAGAGATTGTGTTCATTTATGCTACATCAGCTTGCTGCAAAGGGATGTACAAACAGTATCTTTCTACGAAAATAAAGTACATTTTGAATTTCTGCAAACTTGGCTTAATTCTACGAACCCACAAAGTCACAATATATTACCACTGGTCTAAACAAGATTCTATATACTTTTAATTTAGTTGCTATCATTAAAAACTTAGATTTCATTAGTCTAATATTTGCAAAATATGCTTTATTCCTTGTTAACATTCTATGGTTTATTTCTATCGTAATTCATCCTTTATTTATTTTTAATCCTAAATTTGTGAAAGTACTAACTTTTTCAAAGTTATAATTTCCTATTTCAAAGTATAGATAACATTCCATTAATGTTTCATGCAATTTTAACTATTTTCGAGCTACTAATTTTATCTCATTCTACATTAATGCCTGATTTCACCAACAGATGTTAAAATCAATGTTAACCAATGTAACAATTGTTACAGCGCTAACAAGACTGTTAAATTTCCTGCATTTCACCAACCTGTTTTCTCAAAAATGTTAACAAACACAGGTTAACACCAAGAAACTTGTAAATATTACAGCTGTAGAAGGCTATGGATGAGTCGTATTATTTTCTGAACATACTGCGATGTGCTTTGTTTTCATTTTAGTCTGCAATGCAGTCTGCACACAGCTAAAAAAAATGGCAGATAAACAAAATCGTAAACAAAAGCCTTGAAATGAATTTCTCATCGATGGAGAAAGAACTAATTGAATAGGCGACGAAGTATAAGAATACCATGGAAAATAGGACGGATGCGGTGAATGTAAAAGAGAAAGATGTCAAGTGGGAAAACATTGGAAACAAATTTAATTCAAATGCATGTGTCATTACTAGAAACACAAAACATCTACAGTTAATACGTAAATTTAAAACGAGGTGTAAAGAAGTACAAGTGGCGAGTGACTTGAACGTTTCAAGACGGAAAATGGACAGTGAATTATAAAATCGCAAAGTTATTAATACTTGAAGCAAAGGCGAGATCGGCATATTCCTTTCGATGCATGTTCTAACTCAGTATTACATAAATTTAAAACGAGGAGCGAAGGACAAGTGACTTGAACGTTTCAAGACGGGTGGTAGTGTATTATCCACATAATTCAGTGAATTATAAAATCTCAAAATTATTAATACTTGAAGCAAAGGCGAGATCAGCATATTCCTTTCGATGCATGTTCTAACTCAGTATTATGTAAATTTAAAACAAGGAGTGGAGGAGGTCAAGTGACGAGTAAGTTGAACATTTCAAGACGGGAGGTGGACAGTGTATTATCCACATAATTCAGTGAATTATAAAATCGCAAAGTTATTAATACTTGAAGCAAAGGCAAGATCGGCATATTCCTTTCGATGCACGTTCTAATCTCTTGTACTTCTGCAGTAACCTTCATAGCAACTTGTTTCGACAGTCTATACCTCCGTCTGATAGCTCCTCAAAATAATTTCTCCTCATAGGCCGTACTCTATTACGAATGCCATTTAGACGGTCTTAAATATAGCAAATCGACAACAGCTGCATTTACACCCGCCATCTTGACTATTTACAATTGCAAGGACTTAAGATCAGAAATCTGACTTGTTTAACAAGAAATTTAACATGAATGTTAAGCTAGCACTTGTTGGTGAAATGCAATTTTTGTTATAACTACTGTTAAACCCGTGTTAAGTCTTAACATCTCTTGGTGAAATCGGGCTTAAGACATGGTAGTTGGAGTGAACAGCTCATCTCAGAATGCCCACAGAATTATAAGAGCTGCTGCTGCTGCTGCTGCTAAAAGTAACAATCTGGGTGCTACTAAACCATTATTCCAGTTGCTACTAACCACATCTCCCTGTAACTGCGAAATCGCCCATCTCTGTGACCGTGATGCCAAGTGATAATGGTTATTATGTTTTACTTTGGGGATTTAGCTTACTACAGCATGCTGCTCTATCTGCCACTAACTGTAGTACTTGAACTAAGATCCTGTTAAAATTAGCAACCACAGCACTTGTTCTCTCTCTTTCATCTAATGGCAGATGAACACTTTCATCTCATTTTAAAACTACATGCTACATATTGAATACTGCAGAGATAATTTATGAGACCCAAAGTAAACAAATATGCAATGAAAGTTAAAATACTGCTACTTATTTCTCAACAAATACATTAGTGCCTGATTTCACCAACAGATGTTAAAATCGATGTTAACAAATGTAACATAATTGTAACAGCGGTAACAAAGCTGTTAAATATCTTGCATTTCACCGTTTTCTGAAAATGTTAACAAACACGTTTTAACACCAAGAAACTTGTAAATATTACAGTTATAAAAGGCTATGGATGAGTCGTATTATTTTCTGAATGTACTGTGATGCGCTTTTGTTTTCATTTTCGTCTGCACATA
The DNA here is from genome assembly GCA_030765055.1 of Mantis religiosa. Lineage (NCBI taxonomy): Eukaryota > Metazoa > Arthropoda > Insecta > Mantodea > Mantidae > Mantis > Mantis religiosa. Next base: position 16,063,584 of record CM060952.1, read on the forward strand.
GCAACAAAAATGGCGGATAGACAAAATTGTTAACAAAAGCCGTGAAACAAATTTCTCATCGATGAAGAATTGTTAATTGAATTGGTGACAAAGTATAAGGATATCATGGAAAATAGGACGAATGTGGTGAATGTAAAGGAGAAAGATATCACATGGGAAATGGAAACGAATTCAATTCAAATGCATGTGTCATTACTAGAAACACGAAACGTCTTCTTCAGTATTACGTAAATTTAAAATGAGGTACGAAGTACAAGTGACGAGTGACTTGAACGTTTCAAGACGGAAGATGGACAGTGTATTATCCACATAATTCAGTGAATTATAAAATCGCAAAGTTATTAATACTTGAAGCAAAGGTGAGATCGACATATTCCTTTTGATGCATGTTCTAACCCAGTATTACATAAATTTAAAACGAGGAACGAAGCACAAGTGACGAGTGACTTGAATGTTTCAAGACAGGAGGTGGACAGTGTATTATCCACATAATTCAGTAATTTATAAAATTGCAAAGTTATTAATACTTGAAGCAAAGGTGAGATCGACATATTCCTTTTGATGCATGTTCTAACCCAGTATTACATAAATTTAAAATGAGGAACGAAGCACAAGTGACGAGTGACTTGAATGTTTCAAGACAGGAGGTGGACAGTGTATTATCCACATAATTCAGTAATTTATAAAATCGCAAAGTTATTAATACTTGAAGCAAAGGCGAGATTGACATATTCCTTTCAATGCATGTTCTAACTCAGTATTACGTATATTTAAAACGAGGAGCAAAGGACAAGTGACTTGAACGTTTCAAGACGGGTGGTAGAGTGTGTATTATCCACATAATTCAGTGAATTATAAAATCAAAAAGTTATTAATTCTTGAAGCAAAGGCGAGATCAGCATATTACTTTTGATGCATGTTCTAACTCAGTATTACGTAAATTTAAAACGAGGTGCGAAGAAGTACAAGTGACGAGTGAGTTGAACGTTTCAACACGAGAGGTGGACAGTGTATTATCCACATAATTCAGTGAATTATAAAATCAAAAAGTTATTAATTCTTGAAGTAAAGGCAAGATCAGCATATTCCTTTCGATGCATGGTCTAACCTCTCTTGTACTTCCGCAGTCACCTTCATAACAACTTGTTTGGAATGTCTATGCCTCTGTAGAAAATTTTCTTCTGATCGCTCCTCAAAATAATTTCTCCTCATAGGCCGTACTCTATTACTCTATTATGAATACCTTAAATATCGCAAATCGACATCAACAGCTGTGTTCACGCCCACCATCTTGACTATTAACAATTGTTAAGGACTTGACATCAGAAATTTGACTTGTTAGTTTAACAAGAGATTTAACACTTGTTGGTGAAATGCAATTTTTATTATAACCTTAACATCTGTTGTAGAAATCGGGCAGAAATATACTAGAGAAGTAAACACAACTACAACAGTACAGTAGTATTCTAAATGCTGGAATATCTGAGCAGCAAAGGTTTGTAGGATATATAGAACCTCTCCAAGCTTACCTTTCTAAGTTTTCACATGCTGTCTGTTTGTCCTCTAACAGTGCATGTTCGTTTTCAAGGATCATTAAACTTCTATCCATGACACTGTGATCTGTTCCGATGGTCACCATTATTGACGTTCAACAACTGCAACAAGAATCAAGTTTCCAAACATCAAGTACTTCCCAAATTTAATTCCACCCAATGAAATTATTCATTATGCATAAATGACATTTCAAATATCAAAATTAGTGCAGCAATAGACAAAATTCATTACTTCTAACTGCTCACATTACTGCATTAAATATGGAGATGCTGCTATTTCTTTGTCTCTCCATACATCGGCCTTGCCCACCCCCCTTTACCCTAATCCCTATCACTCCTCTCTTTGCAACCATCACTATGCTCATACTTGTATGCGCTCTGCTCTATGTGGGGCTGCTGTGCCACAAATCGAATACACAGTACAGCTGGAAGTACCCGAAAATGACTTCACAATATGTAGGAACATATAGGCATAACAACACAGCATTTACGAGAGGCATTGGTCTACACACGGCATACAGTCAGAACAGAAAGTATTGAAAAATGAAATGTGTAGTGTTTAACGCCCGCTTTTACTACATACGGCACCGCAGGCAGTGACACTGATGATGTATGAGATGAAGATGGGGCACCGGTGGAATGAGATGGCGGGGGAAACCGGAGGTCCCGGAGAAAACCCGCCCCAACGCCGTGTTGTCCACCACAAATCTCACTTTGCGGTCGCCTGGGATCGAACCCGAGCCGCCTTGGTGAGAGCCAAGCGGGAACAGAAAGTATTCATACACCACTAAAACTTGAAGGAAAATTAATATTATGGTGAGTATTTAAATGATAAATTAAAGCTTACTGACTCAAAAGAAGGCATTCCCAAATAATTTACATTTTATACAAAAATACAAGGGTGGGTCAAAAAGTAATGCCTATTTGTTTCTCTTTTAATTGCCAAGAAAATTGAATCCAATTTACATAGCTTGAAAACTACAACATTGACAATTAATTTGTCACTATTCAATATAATCTCCGTCCTTTTCCACAGTTTTGGTCCACCTTTTAACTAGGGCATGTATTCCAGTGTGGTAAAACACACGGTCTTGCTTCCTAAACCATTGAAGCACAGACGTTTTCACAGCCTCATCTTCAAAATTAATCCCACGATAAGCTTCCTTTAGTGGGCCTAACACCTGGAAGTCTGATGGTGCCAGGTCAGGGCTGTATGGGGAGTGAGGTAAGACTTGCCATCCCAATTTCTCAATTTCTGCAGTGGTGTAACGGCTGGTGTGTGGTCTTGCATTGTCATGCAAAAGAAGAACATCCGCCATAGTTTTTGTTGGGCGAACTCAGCAAAGAGATGCTTTTAGCTTTTTGAGAGTTCTGACGTATTGGACAGAATTTATTGTACATCCCTGCTCCAAAAAATCAATCATAAGCACACTCTCTGCATCCCAAAACACTGTCGCCATAACTTTCTCTGCCGACCGCTGATTTTGAATTTTTTTTTCTTCGGTGACGCTGTGTAATGCCATTCCATTGACTGCCTCTTTGATTCAGGTTCAAAAAAGTCAACCCACGTTTTGTCTCCAGTAACAATTTTTTCCAGAAACACCTCTCTCTCCAAATTGAAGTGCTGCAAGTGTTCGGAGGCTACTTGTTTTCCTTGTTTCTTTGTTTTGGGCGGTTAACATTCTTGGTATCCAACGTGAACAAACTTTTGAGTAACCCAGTTGTTGAATAATCGTCATCACACTGCCTTTACTGAGGGAGGTAATGCGACACAATTCACCTGTTGTTACCCGGCGAGCACCACGAATGATGTCATAGACTCGCTGAATGTTGCATGGAGTCACTGCAGTCACCGGCCTGCCGCTTAACTTTTCATCTGCCAATGGTGTTTGCCCTTCAGCTTCGTTACAGCGACGAACCCATCGTCTAACAGTGCTGACATCCACTGTTGCATCACCATACACATTTTTTAGCCTTTCGTGAATGCGAATTGGCATTTCACCTTCCGCAGTCAAAAATTCAATCACAGAACGCTGTCTAATATGAATGTCGATGTCAGCCATTTTGCACGAGGATGCAGTGCTGCCACCTGTTGACTTAGGAAGTTACTACTGCAGGGGATTGAAGAAGGTTTGAGGAATTGCGCCATATTCAAAGTTTTCACATAACTTATTTAAGGAAAAGAAAAATAGGGGGCATTACTTTTTGACTCACCATCGTAGCAACAATGTACAAACAAAAATGTCACTTATACAAAAATAAAATTAACTTGCAGATTTTTTGGGCACAAAAAGTATTCGTACACTCACAAAAACACACAGTACAGCAAAAATGCTACTATTCAGTACTTTGTTGGGTACCTCTTAGCTTTAATTTTAGCCTCTTGTCTCCTTGGTAAGGAATGGACAAGTTTTTTATCCTCCGCCTTTGGTATTCGGTTCCATTCTTCTGAAAGAGCAGTTTTCATTGCTTCTTTGTTGGAAATTGCCCTTTCTTATGCGTTTTCCTTGTTCAATAGGATTAATATCTGGAGATTGGGGAAGGGTATGCAGCAGTTTTGGACCATTGTATAATATCCAATATAATAAGTCGTCTTAAGAGTACGTTTTTCCAGCTTAATCATCCAGTCTTCTTGCAGGCCCATTTTCTCCCCAGTGGTGTGCAACTCTTGCTTAAGAATGCCATGTACTTCCTGTGATTCGTTAGTCCCTCCATAACATGTAGATTGCCAACACCTGAAGCACTTATGCAATCCCAGATCAGGACGGATCCTCTACCGTGCTTTACTGTGGAAACAAGAATTTTTGACTCCAGCTCCATATTTTCCTTCCTCCATATTTCGCGACTGCGATCAGCACCAAATACCTTGAACAAGCTCTCATCTGTCCATATAACTTTTTCCCAGAAGTCCACACGCTTATCACAGTACTTACGAGCAAATTCTAGGCATTTTTTCCTGTTCTGTGGGCTAACATAGAACTTCTTACGCACCACTCTGTCGTTGTACCCTTTCTTATTGTAAACAGCTCTCACAGTGCTCGTTTAAACATTAATTCCTGCCGTCTGCAATTCAGCAACAATTTGAGGAGCAGTCATTCATGTATCGGTTTTAATGCAGCGAAGAATGCTGCTTTCATCTTTAATCTTCAGGACTTTAGATCGACCACTCCTGGGTGTATTTAAAACAGATTTTCTGATTCCTACTCTGTCAATGATGGATTGAATCATTGACCGTGGTCTCCCTGCAATCTGAGATATCTCTGAAAATGTTTTGAATTCATTGTGTAGTTTAATTGCTATTTTTCTCTCTTCCGGCGCAATTTCTTCCCTCTTTGTTACCTCTGCAACCTACTGTGTTAAATGTCAGAATGGTGCGTGCAGACCACTTGCTGTGAAATAGCTAAATGCAGACTGTTCAGAAAGGAGAGCTATCTTGTAATATAACCACAGAATTCAATCTAGATACCTTTGGTGTACGAATACATTTTGTGCCAAATTTATGGTATTATCCAATATTACTGTAGAAAACTATGATTCTAGAAACCTTCCAGCAAAATTACGTTAGGAATAGGTAAATAAATACACAAACCATTTAATTTTACAAGTTTTCAAGTTTCACTTTCTTATCGGGCAACAAACCAGGTGAAAAGACGATTAGATATCGACGTTTCGGGAGTGTGCATCTTTCCCATCATCAGGATATTTATAAAATGTTATAACCACAAATGAAGTACTAGATATAACACAACTATAAACAAGGACAAAACACTATCAAAATTTGCATTACTGAACAAAAGACTGTTTTCAGTAAATTAAATGCCAGATCAGGAGATGGCGTGAGTACAAAAAATTGTGTCAAAGAAACGTAACTACTTAACTTGATTATTAAGCTGTATAGATCTTTGCTTCTTAAATCGATGGATTTCCATTTTTAAGGCCAGTTTCCAAGAGGAGCTGAACTGAAACCCAGCATCACGACTAAGCGTGCTCCTTTCAGAGGAAATGGCCAAAGCCTCCTTAATTCTCCGCTCCCAGTAACTGTTGCATTTTGCCAAGATGGTCGTTTCCCGAAAGTTGGCTCTATGGTGGTTATCAAAACAATGCTGTGCCAGCACAGACTTCTAAGGTTGCTTTAAACGAATGCTCCGTTTATGTTCAATTATTCTGGTAGCGATGGTCCTTCCAGTTTGCCCTATAAACAGTGTCCCACATTCACAGGGAATGCGGTACACTCCCGGAACTTGGAAATCCAGTTTGTCTTTCACTGGTCTCAACAGATGATTAATCTTCGGAGGTGGCTTGTGGATGGTCTTGATGTTGTATTTGGCAAGAATTCTGCTGATTCTGCCGGATAGATTGCCGGTAAACAGGATGTAGGCTGTAGTGGTAGGCTTATCTGACGCTTGCTGTATTACAGGTTTCCCTTTCCTAGCTTTGGTGATCGAGGCTTCAACGTTATATTCGGAGTAGCCGTTTTGACGGAAAGTGAGTCTCAGGTGTTGTAATTCTTGTTTTAAGTGGCTGGGATCAGAGATAGACAAAGCTTTGTGGGTCAGTGTATTGAGAACTCCCAGTCATTGAGACTTATGATGGTAACTATGAGCTTTCAGATAGAGATCAGTGTGTGTAGGCTTGCAGTATATAGCACGCCCCAGAGTACTGTTGCTGTTTTTTGAAACAAGAATGTCCAGGAATGGAAGAGTTCCATCCTTCTCCACTTCCATGGTAAACTGTATTTGAGGTCGAAGGCTGAGATGCGCAAGAAAGCTAGGCAAAGTGTCCGATCCATGTGGCCAAATTACAAAAGTAATTGCTACCGTTACAGCCTGCATCCCTTTTACCGGTAATCTATCCAGCAGAATCAGTAGAATTCTCGCGAAATACAACATCAGGACCATCCACAAGCCATCTCCGAAGATTAAACATCTGTTGAGACCAGTGAAAGACAAACTGGACTTCCAAGTTGAATTAGTTGAAGTTGAAATCTATTTCACAAACCCTTGTTCGTGTCGTCAAAGATTTCAACTTCAACTAATAAGAAGGATCGACATCATTTTTCTTAAGATAAGTGAAGTGTTTTGTTACAAATAGTTTTATTTGTATAATACTTATTGCTTCACTGTAATTAGCTTCATTTTCTATGTAATTCTTTTTTTTTTTTACGTATGGTGGAGCAACGAGACGACCTTGCATACCGCTGTTTGTCGATGTCACGTCTTTTTGCTATTACAAGGGTTGTACAAAGGTTCTGTTTACTGCAATAAAGAGTGTTTTAAAGTTCTGCAAACTGGACTTTTGATTCTACCAAACCATGAAGTCACAATACATACATTAGTACTTTCCATACATAAAAAACATATTAAAAAATTATTAATTTATAGATGAGTCATATTTATTAAACATCTGCTTCCCTTGCGACTAAATACGACTCATCTATAAATTAATAATTATTTCGCTTAAACTGTGGTGTTCCAATACAGTGAAATCTCGATATATTCAAAAATGATTCTACAAGTACTATACTTCAGCAATTTCCTCATTCTATTTACAATATTAATGAAAATTGATGCAGGAGGGAAATGGGAGAGCAAAAGAAATGCGCACTGGCAAAAGGGAAAGCAGCAATGGCAGCTGTAAGAGGATGTTTGTATAAAACACCTGAAATGGAAATGAAATGGTTAGAAAGGGTATATAATTCGGTGGTTGAGGCACGAATGCTATATGGTATTGAGATGTGGGGGCTGGAAAAGGGATGGGAAGTTTTAGATTATGTACACAGGGGGTTTTGTAAGGAAGTTCTAGGGCTGCCAATATCAACTGCAAATGAAGTAGCTCTAATTGAAATGGGGAGAGTTCCAAGAAAACGGTTAGTTATAGAAAGGGCACTAAAATATTGGTATAGGATATTGAATTTAGAGGAGGGGAATATACTGAAACAATGCTTGAAGTATCAAGAACTAAAAGTATAAACTTGGAAGAAGCGTAGGGACAGTGAAGCACAAATTAGTACAAAAGTGAATCGAGAATATATTGACACATTGCTTCACTCACACTGTTTATTCACAGGACATGTTTCAAGAGCTCTTGCTCCTATCCTCAGCTGATACTCGACTAGTACAAGTTGTAGTGGTTTCTTCTTTCTCCGTTTTGTCAATAGATGGCGTGATGTACTTGTCAAAGATGTCCGGTGGTGGAGTTTCAAAATTCATGACTCTATGACGATTTTTGTTGATGAAGATTTTTTTCCCATACGGAAAGGTCTATGGGGTGATTAACATATTTTATTAGAGATGTTTCCAAGTTGATGTCATGTCTAGTATTCAAAAAATGAAAAGCCACTGCTGATTTTTCTGTTTCACCATTTTTAATGTTTCTTAGATGTTCTTTAGTTCTGATGCTAATATTTCTTTTTGTTTTTCCTATATAAATTTTAGGGCAAGTTTCACATTTGATCTCATAGATTCCTGGTTTTTCTTTGGTAGTGATTGAATTTTTGGGAGGGCCCTTTAACAAATTTCTGTTCATGCCATTTTCAACAGTTTAATCTTTCGGATGATCAACTTTCCACTAAACAGAGAAGATTATCAAGAAGAATACCTACACATAAAAAAAGTAGCTATATCCAACGGTTTCAACCCAAATTTAGTAGACAAAACTGTTAACAGACTCAACAAAGCTAAGAAAATAAAAGAAACCACCACCCTAGAACCTACAGGAGAAAAAGAGAAAAAACTTTTTAAAAAATTCACCTTCCACCCATCAGCCTATAACAAATTCCAAAAAATCTTCTCAAAACACAACATAACTCTTGCACCTTAAAATAGGTTTAATATCAGAAATTTGTTAAAAGGCCCTCCCAAAAATTCAATCACTACCAAAGAAAAACCAGGAATCTATGAGATCAAATGTGAAACTTGCCCTAAAATTTATAAAGGAAAAACAAAAAGAAATATTAACATCAGAAATAAAGAACATCTAAGAAACATTAAAAATGGTGAAACAGAAAAATCAGCAGTGGCTTTTCATTTTTTGAATACTAGACATGACATCAACTTGGAAACATCTCTAATAAAATACGTTAATCACCCCATAGACCTTTCCGTATGGGAAAAAATCTTCATTAACAAAAATCGTCATAGAGTCATGAATTTTGAAACTCCACCACCGGACATCTTTGACAAGTACATCACGCCATCTATTGACAAAACGGAGAAAGAGGAAACCACTACAACTTGCACTAGTCGAGTATCAGCTGATGAGAGGAGCAAGAGCTCTTGAAACATGCCCTGTGAATAAACAGTGTGAGTGAAGCAATGTGTCAATGTCTTCTCGATTCACTTTTGTATCAAGAACTAAGTTTACCAAATAAAGGATGGGTAAGTAATTTACGAAATAATTTGGAAGATAATGGTATGGGTGATATTTGGAGAAAGAGAGAAAGTAATTATAAAGGTTTTTGGAAAGGGGCTAGAATAAGATTTGAAGACATGGAGATCCAGAAACTGTTTAGTCAAATAGCAGAGAAGAGATCACTTGTTTTCTATATTAAATTGAAAAATAGGTGGGGGAGGGAGAGGTGTATAGATAGCACTAACAGTGAAGAAAGAAAGGGGTTAGCATGGATAAGAGCAGGGATATGGAGATTAAGAGGTCAAAGTAATGGATACCCGCAAGACGAGTGCCCTTTATGTGGGGACAAAGAGGATATAGAACATATACTGTTTGATTGTAAGGAAATAGAGATGTAGAGGAAAGAATGTCAAATATCAAAAATGAATAGGAGAACCAGCATAATCAAGGTTTTAAGTAAAAATTATAAAAACATAGGTCAGTTTTTAAGTAAGGTAAAAAACAAGTGGATATGGACTGTAAAAAGAGAGAAGGAATAGGAAGTGACTATTCTGTAATAACACATATTATGTCTGTAAATATACTTAATGGACTGTCCTGTGTAGCAGTGGCCTGGGCCAAAACAGAGGGCAGTCCAAAAAATTGTAAGAGCTTAGTACCTCAATAAATATTATTATTATTATTATTTACAATATAAAACTTAAGAATTCATTAGTTATGCCACTAGTTTTATATGTACATAATAATTATAAGTTTTCTAAAAAATCAGCATCAGCATGAATAAAACACAAGAAAAAGACAACAAATATCCTGCTCACAGGTTAGCACTGCACGAAAAATCCACATTATATGGGAATTAAAGTATATAATAAATTGCCATAAACATTTACGGAAACTCAAAACTAAAATCTCTTTGAAAAGTCCATTAAAAGTTTACTTGCCCGTAAGGCATACTATTCAATCATGGAATACATGGATGATGAACTGTGATCTCAATGTATCTTGGTGTATTGTAACTGCGAGGGTTACGTGGAATCAAAAGCCTGGTTTGTAGAAATTTAGAACACTATTTTAGTAAAAAGATGTGAAATTGATAATCAGCTGCCTTCAAGATCGGCTCGGTGCTCTGCAACACGTAAACAAATAAAAAAAATCACTGTGGTACACTTCAAACGTCTACTGTTGCAATAACCATCACACAACTGCCACTCTAACACTTTGCCAATATTTATACCTTCAGTCATTGTTTCTAAAATGTGGTAGACCGTCCGAGAACATTTGCGGCGGCAAGAGAAAGACAAAATTCTGAAGCCTCTCTGTCTCTCTCTCTTGGTAAGCATCCAGCTTTCCTGTCTACACGCCTGGTTCCTGCTTGTCACGGCAGCACAACAATGCCATCAGTGACAGTACAGTTTTAGGAAATGTATATATTGTAAATTCTTGATATATGAAAAATTCAATGCTATGGCCGGGATCTGAACCACGGATCTCCTGGTTTCTGTCCAGTTGCTCTAACCCATTGAGTTACCATTGTCAATTTGCTGTCATGAAATTAAATTCTCCATTTGATTCATATATTTCCCTGGTAGACCACTAGGGGAAAATGGCTTTGGAAAACAGGGAAGACTAATGAGAACTAGGGAAATTAGATAAGGTATAAAGGGAAACAAAAATCTAGATCCCATGTTTTAAAATGCTCCACAACCTGGGATACTATAATGGGGCATGGGAATATGCAACTCCAAAATAAGCAGTATGTAAGATATTGTATTTATGGTATACTAATTATGTTATATATGTATGACATTGTAGAAACTAGATATTGTAAGAAGAAATTGGAAATAAACTAACATTGAACCACAGCCAGTATGTTGTGGAACCAAATGCCCACACTAGCAATATTAAGGAACAATCTTTCCAGCATTGGCTATCACAAAAAAAAATGGACACGCATTAAGTAGAATACCTATGGTGGCAGATGTGAAAAACAGATTAGCTGATCCCTTTTAAAAACTTGGACATTCGAAAGTTTTACTCTGTTATGTACAGATTGATTTAAATGTTAGATTAGTTTAAAGATTAATTCTATAATACTTTAGGTAGTTCAGATCTTTGTTGACTACAGTGATGATGAAAACATCACCTACTGTTTGTACCTGACATCCTTATTCTTGAAGCACATTAAATTCTTCAGAGAACATACTTATATGCAGAACATTGGATTTACACTGTTTCTGAAGTGAGACCACCTTGTTTGCATTAAATTAAGTTTGTTCTCTTCTGTCAATTTCACCAGTAATTAAAAGGTAGCTTGCAGTACTTCACAAGATGTCAAGGACAACAAAAGAAAAAACAAATGTATAACTCTTTCAAAAATTTAACAATGGACTTCAAAGCTGAAGTTCTGCAAGAAATGCACTATCACTTGCAACTAATCCAGAAAAGTTACAGTAATCTTCAAGTTAGAATGCCAATGTTTATCTACAAATCACATGACTCATCCAAAAGTTGCTGAAATGAATCTCACAGTTTATCTACAAGTTAAGAAGACACAGATTAATTCTAAAAATGACATTTAGATACACAAAACCAAATCAGAATATTGGCAATTAAAATCCTTGAGCTCATTTATGTTGTTCATAGCCATTATCAGAGCTAGGAAGCTCGTACTGCCCGCCGTTCCCTATGCAGGTTGCGACCGATCTTCTCCCAACATCCAAACAAGTCATAGATAAGAAACGCACAGTGGAGACACATTGATACATGTTGCCCAGAGAAGAAAATGACTTATAAAACATCCGTAAATGCACATCCATTTAGATAATTAAGTACAACATACAAATTCTTATATAATACAGACAGGTTTGTCTCTGGCTGATCTCATTGTTTAAATATGCACATTGTGACAACACCCAAGCAATTATAATGCGGATTGTAACATTTCCTGATCGAATGTAAAATAATATCCAAATAATAAAATTAGTTCTTAAATATCTGAAGACTCTTACTAGAAAAAATGACAAAGCAGGAATTTTACTACTTATTAACTCATCTGTGCCTGTATTACTAAAACAATAATGTACCTGTAAAGCCTTTCAAATGAAAAACTCATTCTATGACCCGCAAAACAAGATTTAGTTGACTGGTAAATGTAAATAATGAAGTAAATAAGGACATGAACAAGTACACTTCTAGAAAACATACAATGGTTGTACAGCAAATTTAGTTGCTCATCTTTGAAGCACAACAAAGATGTTATTTGAATGTCTTGCTTCCTACCAACGTGCTCCATCAGGCAGTTACATCTGTTTTGTAGTAATGAGTTGTATTCTACAATGAACCTTGCCCTTGCTAGTAGCGCTGCATTGTATAGCCAAGCCTGGCCAATCTTACACTGCTCAAGGAAATAGGTATGAACTTCCTAGTTCTGATCATTACTAGGTTTCTGACACAGTTGCTATTTCATTGCACTTTTGAGCAAGAGATAGTTATGTACACACATGATTTCACTGCAAGGTCCCCATTCCTGACCACCCACAAACTCAGTAGTGCATGAAACAGAAGCCTGCTCTGTTCTTCTCTTGCTTTAAACAATGTATCAGTAAAATAGAATTTAACTTAACCTAATCATCCCCGAAGGTTAGTGATTACTCTGGCTCACATTCATCGTGGATTAGCTTTAATCAGATGAAGTTATCATTAACACATGATCAACAAGTTTGAGAAGTCAACATACCTATCAACTTCTGTACAAAACAGAAAAATGCCTACCCTTTCAGCAACATTACCTTACCAATTGCTTACATTCATTACTACAGTCAATGTCGAAGTAGACTCAGAACGCCTGAATTCTGCAAGCGTAGTAAGTTTTATCTACGAATTTCAATGCTTTCTGATACTGACCAAGTGGTAGTCGCATATTCCTGCTTCCACTTTAGATACTTTCAAAAAATTAGGTTTATTAATTAAGATGTATGAACTATACGCCTATTTACACTTATCAGGCGCTAGGATCCATTTCCTACCTGTTCTATAATGTTAATAGACGTTAGGAAACACAATACTAAAACAAATATAGGAGGAAACTGATCTCACTGAAGAAAAAGCAATCTACGGGATTTGATGTTTCTATGATGACATAAAACGTAAGTTTTCTAACGTAAGTTTTCTACCACCAGTTCACTCCGACCCTAAAATAAACTAGCCTATCTGAGTGTATCGAATTATAAACCCTCTACACATACCTTTACAAACTTGAATAAAATATTCAGATTACATCTCTATTACTGCTCTATTCTTCCTGTGCGTCATTCTTCGGCATTTTACGCGCGAACTAAACTTCCATGGCGGTATACCAACCTTCTTTGTTAGTCTTCTCAAGATAAACAATTGCCAACATACGCTTAAATTACATTACTACATGACAGTCAAGGCTAGTTCCTTTGTATTATATTACTCTGTGGCTTTAATGAATGATTCCTCTATAAACTAAAGAACAACTAGACAACAACGTATACGGTAAAGGGAAGTATTTTCGTGACAGGCAATTTCCTAATATTTTTTCGAAGGGATGTCACAGAGAAACCACTTGGTGTTAACTCGTCTTTCACTGTTGTAAGTTGACATATATGTTCATAGAGCTCGGGAGCTATCGGCAGCCGCGTTAACACCAACTGGTTTCTCTGTGACATCCCTTCGAAAAAATATCACGAAATTGCCTATGTCACGATAATACCTTCCTTTACCCTAATTAGGCTAGATGTATATAATAGCTGGATTGCCTGAAAATTGTGACACCTAAGTGCAATTCTGAACACAAAAGCATAAAGCACCAACAAAAAAATCACATGGAATAACTCTGCCTACATTCTCTGAACTAGAACAACTATTCTTCTTCTTCTTCTTCTTCTTCTTCTTCTTCTTCTTCTTCTTCTTCTTCTTCTTCTTCTTCTTCTTCTTCTTCTTCTTCTTCTTCTTCTTCTTCTTCTTCTTCTTCTTCTTCTTCTTCTTCTTCTTCTTCTTCTTCTTCTTCTTCTTCTTCTTCTTCTTCTTCTTCTTCTTCTTCTTCTTCTTCTTCTTCTTCTTCTTCTTCTTCTTCTTCTTCTTCTTCTTCTTCTTCTTCTTCTTCTTCTTCTTCTTCTTCTTCTTCTTCTTCTTCTTCTTCTTCTTCTTCTTCTTCTTCTTCTTCTAGTTTTACCACAATCATGATGTTAGGGGATATTTTTTCTTTCTTTTTTGTAATTTTATGTTCTCCAACGTTGTCATATCGGACGATGAATGGAATGGGTGAAATTATGCTCAAATGAGCCCAGGGTCCATAGAGCTTAGAGTTACCCGACATTCCTCTTTCAGGATAAGGGAAAACCCGGGAAAAAACTTATCTAGGTAACTCACCCTGACCGAGATTCGAACTCGGGACCTCTTGAACGTGAGGCAGACTCGCTACCACCACGCTACCGAGGCAGGCTAAAGGTGTGTTGAGAAACAGAAACTCTGGATCAGGTAGAGAACCTAGGATAGGTGATCAGCGCGATGCCTGGTATGAGAGTAAGAAAAAAAAAAGATAACAGAATGGGGGTAAAATGGAGGAATGGTGGAAATATGGCGAGGGAAAACTCGCCCCTTAACCGTGTTGTCCATCACAAATCTCACATGCGCCTAGGATCACACCCGTCTTAATGAGAGTCAATCGGTCCAAACGATCGGACACGATGTGGCCACAAAATAGAAATCTTTCTGCGATAAAATCCTCGTGAGGGTGGACACAACAACAACAACAACAACAACAACAACAACAACAACAACAACAACAACAACAACAACAACAACAACAACAAAGCCTGTAGCATAGTTTGCCAGCACCTTGGTCGCTCGGTCAAATTAATGAGAATTCATGTGCGGGTTCGTAATGAATCGTGTAGTTATGCTTTAAATAAAGAAATACACAGGGTTGATACAGTATAATCACGACTGAGGCAATTTTAGATCTAGTGAGCTCTTTCTATAACAATATTATAAATAACATTCGAATGCAACAATCACACTAAGTATACCATATAATATTTCCTGAGTTCCAAATAGATAAAGAAATCAGTTGGAGAAAACAAATAAGATCATGCTAATGAAGCTTAGCTCTGCTTCACATTAAGAAACTTTAAAACATTTGCGTAATGAAATTGCCTTAGAAGTAGCATACTTAGCCACCTTTCATTCTCTGTTGCGATATGACTTACCTTCTGGGCTAATTCAGCACACAGCAAACAAGCATTTAAATTTAAAAAAAAAAAAAAACTATGTATCATTGGTGTGGGTGCCGTCACTGCTTACTCTTGCTGGTGAATACATACTTGTTAAGCTATTTCACAGATAATTATAATTTCGCAATTGTCATTACTTAACAAGGAAACAGGAAAGGCCGTGATTTGATATCATGAAATATTGATACCTTTTAATTGCTGCTTGTACATTACACAGATCATAAATATGAGTAGTTACTGCTTTCCATTGGGTGTTTATTTGTAATAGCTGTTGGAGTCTATTATTAAAACATTTAAAATAAACACTGACAGGCGAATTTTTATCTTGTTATTTTAAGAGGAAGAAATTAAAATCTTTTAGTTCTATTTATATTGTAATAAATATAACAGAACATTTACTTTAGTCCAGTTTTTATATTAATTTATAATAATTCACGTTTACTTTTCCAGAAATATTATGTAATATTATGTAATTTATCTGCTGCTGTTGTTCTAAAGTTATATGTATAACTGGTGAAGAACACAGAATCGTTTTATAAGTCTGGTAAATTTTCTATTATGACATGGCAAATATTTGTTGCAACTTTGTGGGTGGTAAGCTTGATTATTCAAAAAACTTGTACAGAAAATTTGAATGTACTACAATGTATAGTTCGTGAGATTGCTGAGGCTGTAGGCATCTCAGCTGAGTGAATGTACAATATTCTACATGGAAAATGGTAATGAAGAAGCTGTGTGCAAGATGGGTGCCGAAATTGCTCACAGTCGACCAAAAGTGCATCTGGAAGAACACTTCTACCGAGTGTCTGGCGATGTTTAATCGCATTCAGCAAGACCTTTGGCGCCGATTTGTGACCATGGATGAAACATGAATCCATAATTACACACCAAAGTCAAAACAGCAGTCAAAACTATGGATAAAGGTTGGTGAAGTGCAACGAAGAGGGTAAGGAACGTTTTGTCAGCTGGTAAGGCGATAGCCAATGTTTTGTGAGATTCTTAAAGAATAATCCTCATAGACTACTTGGAAAAAGGCAAAACCATAACTGGAGCCTTTTATCCTTCATTGTTGGATCGTTTACAATTTACAATCGCTTCGCTACATAATTTCGCTATTTATAAGACTTTATCTACATTACATACATATTTTCTTAACCTAGTTGTATAAATTGCTTGGTGCCAGTATTCTCATTTTTTATTCTCAGTCTGCTTATCACCCAAGTCTTCTAGCATTGCTGAGTAGAATACAACGGTCACTTGATAAACCTGGTAAATTTACATGAAGGGATGAAATTTTTTCTGCAACGTTGTAGGTACTAAGCTCGACTATTGAAAAGATTCTACAGAACATTTTATGTGCTACAATATACAGTTCATTGTTGACAGTCGTCTGAACTGGTGAGTGTGATAGCTGCGATTGAAAATTGAAAAACAAAAACAGAGTTTCGTGTTGTTATCGTTTGAAAGGCTGGACTACCGCACAAGTCAAAACTGAATTGGATGAAGCTTGTGCGGACTCTGCACCAACATTGGAGACCAGTTACTTTGGGCTTATGAATTTAAACGTGGTCGTGGAAGTATCGAAAATGAATCACAATCTGGTTGCCCAATTGTCACCCCTAGGAAAGCATTGAAAAAATATCCACGGTCTGGTTATACATGACCGCAGAATTAAAATTCGTGAGACTGCTGAGGGTATAGGCATCTAAACTGAGCGAGTGCACAATATCCTGCATGAAAATTGTGATGCAGTGATGACAGCCAATTACATCCATTAACCGAGCTCTCACTAGTGCAAAGAGAAGAACGTCCTACAAATCGGATGTGACCAAAAGCCTAAAATTGCACATATGTATATTTTGGATACAAATGCTTCGTTCACATACTAAAAGAAAAGCATTAGAAGTTGGATAGCACAAACATTGAAATGACCCTTATTGGAAATGAAGAAAATTCAAAAGTTTATCGCTGTTAATCTTTCTGCAAACAAACTTGTCATCAGTCAAGATGTCAGATTAGGCAGACAAATATTGTAATCTGAAAATGATAGGTTAGACATAGCTGAAGAAGATGAAGATGCTAATTATGGGATTGAAATCTTATGCTCAAGAGAAATGAAAATTCTGGAAGAGAAAGATGAGGAGCATTTGCTTAATGCATCATTTTTGTTTCTCCAAAGTCAACTAAAGATGTTCCACTAAATTCCTGATTGAAGAAATTCACGTTACAAAGGAAGAAACTGCAGAATCCAAAACTTATAATGAAGCTATTTTTAGTAAGTGCTTAAGGCGACGAATGAAGAAATTTAGTTGCTAGAGAAGAATGATACTTGGAAATTATGTAATCTACATAGCAACCCAAATGCAGTTGGAAACAAATATATAAAGCAAAGAGGAGCACCGATGGAACTGTCAAATACAAAATCCATCTTGTCGCTGAAGGATTCTCACAAAAGTATGGTGAAGACTATGATGAAACCTTTGCTCCTGTAGCATGTCAAATAACTGCGCACCTTATTATCGATTGCAGCAAAAGTAAAGTTAATGGTTCATCATTTCGATGTGGAGACTGCATTTCTTCATGGTGAACTGAACGCGACACTACATAAATCAATCAACAGGTGTCATCAAAGGAGATACTTCAAAGTTGTGTCTAATGAAGAATGTCATTTATGGATTGAAACAGGCAGCTGGAGTTTGGAGCTAAGCTGTGCATGGAATTATAGTAAATGCTAATTACAAACAAAGTGAGGCAGACCAATGCTTGTATTCAAAGATAGTGAACAGCAACTGGTGTTATATTTTATTCTATGTGGATTGCATCATTGTTGCTCTAAAGACATATAAGATACATGGGGTTGAAAGCATTGTCAAATCAATTCAAAATCAAAGCTCTGACCACATTATTCAGTATCTGGGAATTGAATTTACTAAATATTCAAATGGGAATTTTGAACTGTGTCAATCGAGCCACATCAACAAAATTGCATTTGAATTTGGATTGATAGATGCTACTCAAGTAAAGACACCATTGGATGAAAACTCTGGGAAATCCGAATGTGAGGATCTGTTGACAGACAACATCAAATATGAAAAACCGACTGATTCTTTTACAATTCTATGGACACAAGACCAGAAATTTCTGCAAATGTGACCATTTCGACACAAAGACTTTCAGCTCTGATTCAAGAAGATTAGACATAATTAAAACGAGTGTCTACAGGAGACATGAAACTCAAACCTAATGTTATTGCATCTCACGAAGATGCAGACTAGTTGGTTATGCTGATGCGAATTGGGCGGAGAATCTAACAAGAGATGTGTTTCTTCTTAAACGGAGGAATCATCAGATGGTGCTGCAGGGAACAAAAGTATGTGTCACTATCGTCTACAGAGGCTGAATACATAGCCCTATCGTAAGCGTACCAAGGAGCACTCTGCTTGCGACAACTATTAAGCGATATGACCAGTGCCATAGTTATAGGACAATCAAAACTGTTTTTGTTTGGCAAAATGTGGAAAATACTCAACTTGAACCAAATATATTAAACAAAATATTGTTTTGTTAAAGACTATAACCAGACCATTGAATGTAAATATTGTTCTATTGAACTTATGGTTGTAGATTAGTTAACTAAACTATTTGCAAATAGGCAGGCATTGCTTAAAGGAAAATGTAAAGTTTTGTAAGCGAGGAGTTTTGAGTTGATTTTTCATTTTATTTTCCATTTCCATAGCTAGTAGGTAATCTATCTGCTGTTGTTGACAAGATTTTGTCTATGTAGTTGTTCTAATTTTTCTTGCCTTCTAGCAGAGATGTCATAACCAAGTTTCTTTTCTGGAAAAATAAATTCGTTTTACTTGCACCTTAACTTCATGCTTATTTCCTGTAAAGTAAGGTATATGGATTCTTCAACACAGTTAAAATATAGCATATAGACATAAGAGACAAGGAAAGCAAAACATTTTCAATTTGACTTTGGAATCAAAAGCCAAGTATAAGCTGTAGATCCTCTCGCCTCACCGTCAACTTCACTATCACCCTATCATTGGAGGTAATGGACCCTCCCTCTGGGTGCCTGCACTTGAGAAATGGGCCCAGACTTCACATGGTGGGGCGAGGAAAAGAGTGATTCTTTCCATGGAAGACAAGTTGACGGCATTAAACAGACTAGATAAGGGGGAAATTCTTCAAGAAGTGGCTTCAGATTATGATGCTGGGCAAGTTACAGTTGGGGAATTGAAAAAAGAGAGAAGAGATTCAATAGTGGTGTATTAGCACAGAAAAAAGTGATGCACTAAAACACAGGAAAATAATGAAACAATGTGAATATGGAAAAGTTAGCGAAGCACTGTTTTCTTGGTTCACTCAAGAACGAGAAAAGGGTCTACCAATAACAGGCCCAGTCCTGCAAGAGAAGGCGCTGTATTTCTGGTAAGCGTTTAGTGAAGGGGATCCTAATTTTGCTACTAGCATTGGGTTATTTGAAAGAAACGGTACAGTATTAGGTAGATTAATATCTGTGGTGAAAAACTCTCCGCTAAATCTGACAACGTTTTTAAATTTCAAAAAGAAATTTCAAGAAATTATTCTTGCTGAAGGATTAACTGGTGACCAGATTTTTAATTGTGACAATACTGGACTTAATTTCAAAATGCTGCCATCCAAAACTCTTGCAGCCCGAGTCGTGGTACCTGACTCTGGCTACAAGCCTGTAGTAATGTTACGGGGAACTTAAAAGCTAAATTGTTAATGATTGGTAAATCCAAAAGGCCTAGAGCATTTAAACACGTTTCTCCTAATTCTCTACTAGTGTATTACACTAACCAGAATTCGGCCTGGATGTCTGTTGCCATCTTTAAAGACTGGTTATTTACACAGTTTGTGTTATCTATAGAGAAGTTTCTAGCTTCCAACAACATCTCAAGAAACGCTCTCCTTCAACTAGACAATTCCCCATCACAACCAAATGTAGAAGAACTTAGAAGTGATGATAACAAGATATTTCTCCCAACTAAGGTGATGTAATTGAGCCGCCAATGAACCAAGGTGTGCTGGAAACATTGAAAAGAAAATATTGACAACTTCTTTTGTCGCTACTAGAGGAAATGGACAATGGCAGGGATATGATGGAAAACTTGAGATCTATCAACGTGAAAGACGTTGTATACTGGGTGACTCATGCTTGAGAAGAAATCGAAACAACATTGGCAAAGTCTTGCAACATACTGTTAGGTGATGATGAAAATAAAGAAAAGATAGGTAGTACAAGAAGACATGGGTGACATTGTTCCCTTACTGAACCGCATTCCTGGCTGTAAGCATGCTACGACTCAAGATGCGAGTAGCTGGTGTGCTGAATATCAAAAGTTTGAACTCAGAGAATCTGACATTCTGTATTTCGTGAATAATAATGGGAATGAGGAGGAAGGAGAACGGGAAATTGAAGCACAGAACGAGAAGAAGGCGAGTCACGCTGAAGTTTTAAGTGCTTTAGAGATGACACTAAAATACGTGGAACAACAGCCAGAGGCAAGTGCAACTGAGGTATTGATGTTTAGTCGATGGCGAAATCTCGCAGCAGGGAACGTCCTTCAGCAGGCAAGCAGACTTCATTGAAAATTTTCTTTTCATAACACATTTGGAGCCCCCTTTTGTACAATATTGCATGCCGCATTGGTTTGATTATTCAGTAAATACCGCAAAACCAATAATTGTTTTAATAATAAAGTACACCTACCATGTTTTACTCCATTTTCCAACTTATGTGTTATCCGACATTTTCGGTTATTCGACCTTGTCCAGGGTCAGTTTCGGTCAGATAATCAAGACTCTACTGGTTAAGTAAACAATATGAGAAATAATGAGGTTTAACTGGTCACTTCATTTTTTGCAGACAGCAAATGGAATTTCACTTTAATAAACTCAAGTAAATTGAAAATCCTGCTACTTAGGATAACTGCCTAGACCCTCTAATCAGTATTTCGACTGGGAAGTACATTTAACTGATGTGGACGCATAGAATAGGATTCTTGGAAGGAAAAAAGTTCTATGCAAATAAAATGTGAAGCTCATTGCAAGCTATAAAAATTGACAAGTTTCATCCCGTGGTAGTTCTAAAGATAATAACTGGACAATAGCTTCTGAAAAGGTAACTACTAAAAAGCACATACTCTTTAACTAAATAGCTGCTTACCAACATTCTGAGCTTATGGTTATAAACATATCATTAACTTCATGTTAAGAAATGCGAGGGCTCTTCAATAAAGAATGATCATAATTTTTACGGTCATTATTTTTCGCACTAAAATTCAATCTTATTATATTCTGTTAGCTTAATGTGAAAAAACGCCGTAGTAGTTTCATTATTGGTACTCCTGGTTCCCGCCTGTGAGAACCAGGCAAGTTCAGACATGTGCAGTATCACCTAACGGTGCAATGGAGGTAATACGTGAGGAACGCTATGCGGCTTTGAAATTCTGCTTTCATCTCAAAAAATCTTCAGTTGAGTCCTATACAATGTTACAGGAGGCCTATGGAGAGTCTGTTCTTCCCTACAGCACAGCTCGAAGGTAGTTTAAGTTGTTTAAAGAGGGGAGACAATCAATTTCAAAGAAACCTGGACCCGTTGCTCCAGTTACCTCCCCTACGGAAGAAAACATCAACACTGTTGCTGCCATTGTGACAGAGGATCGACGAATTACCTCAAGATCACTTTCTGAAATACTGAACATTTCATTGGGTGCCACCCACACGTTGGTGACAGAAACATTACACATGAGACGTGTTTGTGCACGATGGGTTCCAAGACTGTTGATTCCCGAACAAAAGGACATTCGCATGCAGGTCTGTATGCAGTTAAAGTTGATGTTAGAGGAAGATCCGGAATTTCTTTCAAACGTAATCACTGCTAATGAAACTTGGCTTCATTTTGATCCTGAGAGTAGCATTCCCCGAGGCACTCAAAACACAAACTAAAATACCCTATCGTCCTGCCCGTCAGTCCGCTGTTGCGGGCAGGCTTTAGTAGGCCTGAATAATTTTGCTGCATGCCCACCCTCAATAGGATTTATTCGTAGGTGGGAAAACTTGGATGGGGTTTTGTAAGGTGGCTTGTGAGAATTTTAGGTAAGTAGTGAAAAAGACGGTAGCAAGTTGCCCCTCGATGCTTATTACACAGTACACACTACACCTTGGTATAATTAAGGTTTTGCATTCTGTTGGTTAATTCATCGTTACTCTTATATAGTCCTCTCGGACACTTGAAATCGTTCCAATAGACAAATGCTCTTGAATTACATTCTCGAACAATATCGAACGTATTTGTGCAGAAATAATACCACTCGCTTCGTAAAACGAAATTGAACAAGTAAATTGCTTAATTCATATACTATAGGGTACAAGATGGGCACGTTTTAACATTTTTTTACGCGTGCAATTCGCAGCAAATATATTACGTACTGCATTTGCACCATCTATGGTAGGTACAGCAAGAATCAGAAGTAATACTTCAACTTGCATTGACAGAGCGCACACACTGCATAAACCGCAATATAATTAGCAACTGCTACTTAGGAATACTATACATGTAACTAAGAACTCTTCGTCTTCCCACTCTTTGAAGAGTGAGATCTTCCACTGAGACTGGAAGATCCTTGGTTCAAATCCCAGCTAAGGCATTGATTTTTTTACTCTAACTGTACCCTTTCAGCTATATTTTGAAGGTTTCCAATGTTCCCTTCAAACAACCATATTCCAGATATACTAATCAATTGGGCTAACCAGACGACATTATTGGATAGGTACGAGTAGATTGACCCGACGCAATGGGGTTCGCTATGTAGCACAATAATCTGCTCTCCACAGTATTCGGTTTTCCATTTGGTTGAAAGCAATTCAAATGAATGTATGTATGAAAGCAACCCGTCGATCTGTGCGCCTGAGATTAAATACACTAGCCTGCGAATTAAAACTTTTTGTTTGTTACCTAAACTAAATAATATGATTCTGTGTGATGTTGACGTGCTGAATCAGAATTGTCAATCCAGATATTTCTATCACGTAAGGCTTTCTTGCGAAATCACTATACATATATGTAGAATTAAGTGAAATTGACCACAGACTTTCACATTATGCTTTTTTTATTTTAAATGAAAACAATAAATAATATACAGAACTTATTGAAATGATGTGTATGGTTATTCATACTTGTCACTAGAGGTTTTTTTTCTGTTTAGTCTTATTTACTTTGCTTTATTTTGCCTTATCTCCTTGACTATTGGAATGCATCACACGCATTTTACACCTGTTGCTTCTTAGTTGAGAAAGTTCTCCTGGTCCTTTTCCTTTTATGTCTGTCCTCAGGTATTTCACGCTTAAACATCCAGCAATAGTCAGCTAGCATACTTATGCTCCATTGTCCCTGGTACCTGCGTTCGAACTGCTCCATATCCTTGTGAAATCGTTCGCCTTGCTCCTCACTAAGAGATCCTAGATTTTCATGGAAATAATCTAGATGAGAAAACGAAATGAATTTTCACACTCAAATTACAACCAAGTTCCTTATATGCTTCAAGCATGTTAGCCACAATATTTCGGTAATTGGGTTCCTTGTAGTTACCAAGAAATTTTGAAACAACTTCACAGAAGGATATCCATGCAGCTTTCTCCTTTTCATCCATGGTGTGTTTGAATGCTGCATCAGACATCTATCTTCTTATATCCGGGCCATTAAATAAACCTTCTTTTAATTTTGCTTCAGAGAGAAGTGGGAATTTCTCACATATATACTTGTAGCAGTCTTTTTCCTTATCTAAAGCCTTAACAAACTGTTTCATTTAGCCAAGCTTAATGTGGAGAGCTGGCAGCAGAAGTTTAGAAGGACTCACAAGGTTCTGGCACACGTTCTGAGAGCCAACTTCCAAATTTTCTCGAATTGGCCAGTCTTTCTTGGTCCACTGATGAACTTGTGCCCTGCTATCCCATAGGCAAAGAAAACATGGGAATTTGGTAAACCCAGATTGTTGACCCATCAGCATAGTAATAACTTTTAAATCGCCACATACTTGCCAGTTGTGTTCACTGTAATTCACTCGCAATAACACCAGTTGCAAATTTGCATATGATTCTTTGAGTATCATTGAATAGGCAACAGGCACTAAACCAAAAACGTTTCCGTTGTGTAGGAGGACACCCTTTAAACTTCGCTTCGAAACATCAATGAATAGTCTCCATTCACTTGGGTCATAGTTTGGAAGTCCAAGTTGTAGAATAAGCTCTTTCACATTATTGCAGTATACAAGATAGCCATCTTCGGAGAAATAGGGTTTAAAATCTCTTTATCTTTGTCGGTACCAATAGAATGATTTTTCAGGGCAAAACAGATTCATTTCTTTGAGTCTAGAGCCTAACAACTCAGCTAACTCTTTAGAGAGCAAGATCCCTCACTAAGTCATTTAATTCACTCTGGTTAAAGCACCCACGTTCTGTAGCACATGATTGTGGTATATAGTCACTATCGATCGTCTTAATTTCCCCCACTTCTACATCAGATTCGGATGAAAACTGTTCAAGATTTTGTGGTCGTATAGGGATTGGTACACCAGGCCCATGGGCCACAGGTAAAATGGCTGACCGTACAACTGGATACACAATTTGCTTCTTATTTTTAGAATTGTACCCTTTCACATCACACGAACAGAAGTAGCAGTAATCACTATGGTTCATCTGCTCTCTCCAAACCATAGGTATTCCAAAAGATAGCGACGGTCTTCTACCGTTGACCCAATGACGAAGTTCTTCAATGCATGCTCTACATACCTTGTGTGGTGCCCAAGCTTTACTTTGGTCTCCAAGTTCAATTCCAAAGTGGGCGAGATATGCTTTTTTCACAAAATCTGTAATATTACGCCTCTGCTTAGGCAATGTGTATTTCCCCACATATATAACAAAAGTGGTCTGGATCATTTATACAAGTGCGATGCGACATGGTAAATACTTTTGTATTGAACTAATAGATCGCAACAGTCTACTCCGTGATAAAGCCTGCAACTGATTTTGTTTCCAGATGAAACACAGAGTAAAGAAGTGTGAGAGACACTACACCGCATGTGTATGTGCTCACAAACATTAGATAAGAGAGTGTATCCATAGTTATCTCCCACAAATAAACATACACTAATGGCAAGGTAGCAGGTTAGTGCACTCTAAATTCCCACATCAGATAAGAAACTTCCGGTGCCTTCCGTTATTACTATGAACAATCTTAAAAACATTTTGTTTTCAAATCCAGGCATTATAAAACTACACAGGTTAAAGCATTACACTATATAATGTTCCTACAAACTTACGAAAATTACGCTCTAAGGAAACAAAAATTTGAAAATGTGAAAAAATGGTACGTGATACGAACTTTCTGGCTTTGAATTTGATTTCAGCATGCTAAAAATACCCCAAAAACATTCAAACTTTGGAGGCAGGAATTTCATCGCTGGCTAGTGATATTCATAAAAATAAAATCTTATCTTGATAAATACGTAAAATATGAAGCTATTAACAGTGAAGCAAACAAATATATACAAAATAATAATTTGTAACTTAAAAAACTTCACTTATCTTATAAGAAATGATGACCGTATTTCTTATAAGATAAGCGAAGTTTTTTAAGTTACAAATTATTATATATTATATTATACTATTACATCTTACCTTAATGTTATATCAATGTAGCAGCAAGTGGTTCGTGGGATATTTATCGAAAGTACTTAAAATTATATCTTATAACTATTTTAGACCTGGACTAAATAGAAATCATTCCTCTAAGATACTTACAAGACACGGAATGAATAATGTTATAATATTGAATTCACCATGGTTATCGTCATAACAACCAGCTAACACAGATAAACATGAAAAAATCCCAGCATTCCTTGCACTGGAATATAAACATACATTATGCATTGTGAAACATCGTGAACTTAATGCCAATTGGGGTGCATTTTCTCCTTTTAATTATACTTCAAGCGAAGTTGTGAGATCGAAGAGTTATCATCTAGTGTTTTGAGAATCAATGACGTATAAGTTGCCATGACCTGCGTCACATTGCGACGAGATTCTCCGTTTTCATCACCAGTATGCTAACACAAGACTGTGCATGAAAGTGACTGTGAATGCGAATTGTGTGGTGAACAGTGTGATAGATGTCATGTGATGTGGTACAACCAGAGAATACAATTCTCGCCGTGCTACAGTGGCAAATAAAAACTACAAAATATATGTACACTATTTTACGCGATCTGTTCATTCTTCATCTTAATAAATTCATAATAGTAATAATATGAGTTAATGTGTAAACTTTCCGAATGTTTGTGGTATTTATTATTAAAAAGAACGGGAATCATTAAATTTGTTTTCAAATTTGAGCTGAAACTCTTATACGAGGGCCATGCCAAGAGTTTTTAGCAGCGCCAAGACGCCAAATCTGACAACCATGACATTATTGTAGTTTGAAAGAGCGATGGTTTTTGACTTTGGAGCATGCGCGTGGCGGTCACCCCACCACAGGACCATGTGTGGACAAGAGTGAAGATCACAGGTGAAGATACAGTTAGTGCAAGATGAATCTGTCTCGCAGTGATCTCCGAGCAATGATTTATTATGGCTACAAAAACAATTTAAATGCAGAGGAATGCTACTCTTCACTAGTACGTGTTTTTGGTGAGTGTGCCCCATCTACGGCCACTTTTGGAAATTAGTTCCGTGAATTTTCAAGGGGAAAGGAGTCTCTTGAAAATGAACCTCATTCTGGTCGCCCCGTAACGGCAGTGATCCAAAAAAATGTTGAAGCTGCGAGAAAAATGATCCAAGAGGATCCTCATCTCACATTTTGCGATACTGAAGGGACTCCAGTGGTGGTCGGTGAATTTTATAACAAGGGAAGCACTTGTAAAAAGAACTACTACTATTACCACTGCAAACAATGCTACAATTACATCCACTACTCTTTCTGCTACTGTCCCCCCTACCACCACCACCACCACCGCCGCCGCCGCCGCCACTACTACTACTAATGATGATAATAATCCAGCCTACTTAAGTTTTCTTCTCCCACTTGAAAACCAATTCAGTCCATCTCTCCTTTTTTGGTAAATTCATCTACCACTAATCTGTAGAATTCGTCTTTATTTTCCGATTATTTCAGTTTTTTCTCAATAGCCAGCACAGACAAATTTGCTGAAAATGGCACTCGCAGTTGGACGCTAGGATTATGGAAATCAGTGCGCACAACTTGAAGCGACTTGAAGAGTTCACAAAAAGCGGACGATGACAAACTACTAGATTTCACATAGATCATTAGTTTTTTTAAACTCCCATCAACAGATACTCATTTGAGGTATAAACTACACCGAGTTCACTTCTAAGGCAAGTAAAGTCAAACTACTGACCATAACTTTCTTTCAGTGAACAAAATGCTTCTTCAGGAAATATGTTTATAATATTATTTTGGTCAATTACTTTTACAAATTTAACTTTATCTAAAGCTTCAAATCTAATTTGAATTTGATTTTGTATATTATCAAATATTTCACAATAGATTTGGTTTTGATCTGTTTGATCAAAGTCGTTTTGACATCCTTTCTCATGACATTTATCCCATACTGTACCAAATTCGTTTCTCTTTCCTTGTAGAGTTGCTTTTGTTTCACTTTGGCAGTGGAGTAATTTATATCCAACACTTTTGTCTGCAGAATTTCGAATTTCAAAAAGGGCATCAGTTAAGGAAAATATTTCACTGAAAATTAAGAGAACAAAGTTGAATTCGAAATCAGAAAGAACACTGTTAAAACCTCGAGTATCGTGATAAGTTTCACTATTCCATTGGTTTGGATTATCGAGAATGTTCTCGAACAACTGAACTAATTCTTCTTTATGTTCCCGAATAGTTTCAACCAGCCTTCCATTATAATTCCACCGTGTTGGACATACTTTGGGAAACCTTTTTTTTTTTCACATCCATATCTAATTCAGCAGTTCTTTTTGTAGTTTTGGAGAAGAAAGAAGACAAACTACTTATGGTCATGAAAAAAATGCATTCTTTTTTGTTGGATGTCTATGAAAGAACAAAAAAATGTATAAATAAAGCACCAGGATATTTTTTCTTTTACTCTTTTCTGTAATCCACTAATTTCCTCCGACATCACTGCTACTCCATAACATTGAGCAACCAATTTAGAGCCACATTTCAACTTGTCCATCATATGGTATACATATTCTGCTAGTGCCTTAGCACTGCGATCTCTGCTTACATCTCTAAAACCCAGAAATCTTTCTTGTATCTCATTGTCAGATACCAGTATTATAACAATGAAGAGTTGAGAGTGAGCAGGTATGTCAGTGATTTCATCAATAGTAACTGCTACAAATGCAGGCTGAAATATTTCTTGTTTATTTCATTCAATAACACTGTGGTTACTCCATTAATGTCATTTTGAACATAGTTTGACAGACCCGAGAACACAGTAGCTTTTTGTAAATGAGACGCCAGGATGTCACCATACTTGCTTAAAACAGCATTTCAATATAATTTCCTCGGTTCGCAGAATCTTTGTCGTCGGCATGTCTTCTGAAGCGACGTTCTTGTTTTGCCAGGTATATTGCATTAATGAGAATTAGAATAACTTTTCTATTGTTTTTGACAACTTCATTATTTCGTATTACTTCATGTTTCCACTGCTCATTTAATTTAAAATCTCTCCTACTGTTACCGAAAGTGGTGCGTAGAATTTCAGTCCTGATATGTGCTTGTTGCTAATGATGATGATGATGATGATGATGATGATGATGATGATGATGATGATGAAGATGATATGTGTAAAAGGGCGCCCAAATACAGTGGTTATCAGCGCCCTTTAAAAAATCATTCATGGTACAAGAAAAATAAATAAAAATAAATATAAGGCCAAGTAACACAAAACTTCAAAAAAACTATTCACTAAATTCTAAAATCTAACATAGAAAATAACTTTAAAACCTTCTCCATCTCGTTATCATCCATCAGCATTTCTGCAAATGCTGGCCGGCAGCTGCAGAGACGTTTTAAGGTGTGCTAGGCAAAAACACTACCAGCACCTGTCGAACAGACAACGCTTCGTTGCAAAACAGACTCCCTTCTACACCGAAAACTATGAGTAAAAAAGCAATGCCCAATGCGCAACCGAGCCAAACTCACCTCCTGTCGACTAGATGAACGACAGGAGGTAACCCAGGGAATCGGAAGTTCTTTCACAGATCTAAGTTTATTGCTGCGGAGAGCGGACCACTCTTCCTGCCAGCTCTCCGCAATACGGCCCTAAATTCTTCCGATGTAAAATATGATACTCTTACCCTGGGCTCCATGGTAGCCATTTTAGCTGCTGAATCTGCCATTTCATTCCCCGACAAGACAACGTGACCAGCAATCCATGCACATACCACGCTGACACTGGAAGCGTGTACAACGTGGAGGGCATCCTGGATACGCTGCACAATAGGGTGGCAGTTGTACAGTTGCCGAAGGCTTTAAAGTGCAATATGTGCTTGTGACTGTGGTGAAACTAAATTGCATTTAGCAGATTATTCATATCATCGAAACCTGAAGTATTCCACAAACCCTTCTTGTTTGAGAATAAAATGCAAATCCAACAAAGTTTTAATGTTTTCTTGCACCGAGCTAACCATTTAATTATTTTGCAGTTATCAGAATTAAAATGGCGGACACATCGTTCTGTCTTGGTTTTCACATTAGGTATCTCAGGCTTTGGTCTACCCCCTGAAATTAAGGCCACCTTTGTTCAAATTTCCTCAAACTCAATTCCCGCTTTAGAATTTTGTAACACGCAGTCACATGTTCCTTCCCTTCGTCTCGCGCTTCCGACAGTTTCCATCCTTGTCACTCACTGACTGGCTCACACAGTCCTACTGTATGCTCAGCGTGGAAAATGACTACATGGCATGCATACTCTTCGCAATCTGTGGAGTACAGTGATCTCTATAGACTTTGACAATTGTGCTTATAAGGGGGAAATAACTACATAAAACTAATTATATTTACTTACGTTAAGTATGATAATGAGGTTCCAAGTGACGATGAAAAGAATGAAAACACTTAGAAACTTCAGAAACTATTCTTTACAAGTTTGCAGGGACGTATTTAAGGGGAGGGTCCAGGGGGTCCAGACCCCCTTTCAAAGGAATTACCATTTCTAAATTTTAATAAATAGTTGAAATAAGACAGTTTAAAATAAATCGAAAAAGTTTATTTAAGCTTCTCATCTTAACGTCTCTATTCACTGTCAGGCAAACATGAAGTTAGGAGATAAACGAAGAGTTACTGCACAGCAGCTGTAGAACTCGTTAAAATGCACAAATAATGTCAATTACAATAATTTATTGCAAAGTTTAACCAGTTCCGATATTTTATAATTTGTTGATTAGAATTTCCAGATACTTAAAGATATAATTTTTAACTTCAAAGTTTCTATTCCCTTTTTCATTCAAGAAGAACTAATACTTCAAATGCACCAATCAGTGGTTTGCTTTTTAAATATCTGATTACTGCTTATATCACTTTATCCCAGGTATAAGAACAAAACATGTGCAATGTGCAAGGCCTTTCTACAGACTTTATCCAAAGAAACAAGACAAAAACAAACCTTTCTAAGAACAATTTGTAGAAGTTTGGGTGGAGAAAGTCATATGAATATAATATATTACATGTGTTTTTATTTTTTACTAACATGATAAAAAGACATCCCTATTTAATTATTTATTAAAAGCAAATTATTCAACGTAGATCTTTTGGACTCCCCCCTTCCGGAAACTGACTTCTAAATACGTGCCTGCAAGTATGCGACTGGAATGAACAGACATTTCGTTCCCTTGTCACACGAGGCTCCACGAAAGATTACGACTTCAGGTTCGGAACAGATCAACTGATGCATATGTGAACTATCTGCATGCCGTGACGTCTGATAAACTAGTCGCAGAACATCATATTACAATATATGCAACAGAGAAAATACGTTATCACATTCATAAAACTGATGAAAGTGAATTTCAAACTAAATATATTATTCCGAAAATAAAATAAAAAAAGCACATCAAAATCGAAGAGAATGAGTCATTCCTTACATCCCATTGACCGACCTCCACCGAAGGACCCTAAATATTGGGTCGACTGCAGCACAGACCACTGTTCATGATTATGTAGGCCTAACCAACAGATGTGCACATTGGGTGCCACATTCCCTGACAGAAGCCAAAAAGAACGCAAGAGTGGATTGGTGTAAATTTATGCTTCAAAATTTTGACCAAGGACGGCCCAAAGACACAATATCGTCACAGATGAAACGTGTGTACCATAATGACCCTGAAACCAAGAGGTAGTCATCAGTATGGTGCTTTCCAGATCAGGAACTACCCACGAAAACTCTGAGAAATAGGAGCTCTGGAAAGATGGCCACTTTCTTCACCAAGATGGGTCATCTCACCTCTGTAACCTTGGACACACGACGTACAGTCACTTCAAAGTGGTATAAGACTGAATGCCTGCCGAAAGTCTTTGCAACATGAGGTCAAAGCATCCCAAAATGAAGACGAGGCATCTTCTGCATCACAACAATGCCTCAGCACACACGGCTGCCAGAACCATGGACTTCTTGGAGAAGGAGAAAGTGCGAGTCTTACCTCACCCACCCTATTCACCAGACCTGGCCCCATGTGACCTTTTCCTGTTCCCTTCATCCGATGAAGAGGCTATTGCAGCGTACAACAGTGCTTTAAGTGACATCTCTAAAGAAGCTTGGGCATACATTTTCTAAGTGGTTTCAAAGGATGGAAAAGTGTATCAGTTCTCGTGGTTCTCAGTTGTAATAGTCTGCGAATAAAATGTATTTTTGAATCTGCTAAAAACTTTCAGCATAACCCTCGTGTTACTTAAATAGCAGGCAATGGCTTTGAAAACAGATGGAACTGTCAACGACAGTGGATGAAACAACTGCATAAGAAAAAGGATGGGGTGTGTGTCAGTGAGCTACCATACCTAGGATCTTGTTTATTAGACGAATACGAGGGTGGTCTGAATAGTTTCCGACCTCAACATGAAGATGGCAGCACTTGTAAATAAGAGCTAGTGAATCTTGTTCATCTGCTGACAGCTACTCATCAAAGTTTCAGCCATTTTGGACGCTCAGTTGTTATGTAACAGTCATTGGAGTGAGCTGATGTGAGGTTTTTATGAAAATGCACAAAACTGAATATCTAGCTGTAATTAAATGTGTTTTTGAAAGGCAATACGCCTACGCAAATCAAAGATGAGTTGGATTCTGTGTATGGGGACTCTGCACCATAACTTACCACAGTGAAATTTTGGGCAGCTGAATTTAAACGTGGCCGTAACAGCTTGGGAGACGATGAACGTTCGAGACGTCCAAAAACTGCAACTACCGACGAAAGCTTCGCCAAAGTTCACCAAATGGTGGTTGAGGACCTCCGAATTAAAGTGAGAGAGATAGTAGAGGCTATGAACATGTCAAAAGAACGTGGCCGCGCCATGGCTCAGTGATTAGACCGCTTGGCTCTCACCAAGGCGACCCGGGCTCGATCCCAGGCGACTGCAAAGTGAGATTTGTGGTGGACAACACACGGTGCTGGGGCGGGTTTTCTCCGGGATCTCCGGTTTCACCCACCATTTCATTCCACCGGTGCTCCATCTTCATCTCATGTATCATCAGTGTCATCGACTGCGGTGCCATATGTAGTAAAGGCGGGCGTTAAACACTACACATTTCATTTTCAAAAGAACGTGTTTGTCACATATTAAATCAACATTTAGACATGAGAAATGAACATTTCCAACGCTCTGTTGGCGCAGTTTAGGCGCAATAAATCCGAGTTTTGGCACCACTTAATTACTGCAGATGCAACTTGGATTCACCATTATACGCCCGAAACAATAACAGAGTCCAAACAGTGTACTGCAAAGGGGGAACTGGCTCCAAAAGAAGCAAAAACTGTTTTTTTCGACTGGTAAAGTGATGGCTTTTTTTGGGAGGGGGGATAGTTATGGAGTTATTTTAATCGATTGTCTTCAAAAAGGAAAAACCATTACAGGAGCATACTACGCATCATTATTTGACAAGCTGAAGACAGAACTTGCGAAAAACGGCCACATTTGCAGAAAAAGAAAATCCTGTTTCACTAAGACAACGCACCGTCTCATACCTCAGCGGTTGCACTGGCGAAAATCCACGAATTACGGTTTGAAATGCTTGACCATCCACCTTACTCACCAGATCTAACCCCAAGCGACTTTTTATTCCCTCATCTGAAAATTGCGCTCAGACGAGTGTCAAATGAAGAGGCAATCACCTTTGTGAACAATTATTTTGCAGAGAAAAAGGCCAAGTAGTATTTGGATGGATTACAGAGATTGGAGCAATGCTGGGAGAAGTGTGTAGAGTTACAAGGAGACTATATTGAAAAAATCTGAAAAAGTGTCTTATCTTTATTAGGTCAGAAACTTTGCAGACCACCCTTGTACTTGTTTGACATCAAATGGGACAAGATTTTAAATAATGTAGAGCTGTTCACTAATTAAGTAATAATATGTGAATCTAACAAGTGATTTTTCTATTAACAAATGTAAAGCGCTTCATGTAGAGGGCAGAAAAATTGTATTTAACATATACAATGCTTTTAAAAAGCTCTCCAATCCATTTATTACACAACCGTATATTTTTCCAAAACCTATAAATTGATTGTGTAAATCTGTGCCATAAATATTAATACACAATGTCACGAATTTGTAGTGCATAGTTTCATCTGACCAACACAGAAATACACTTACTTTTCAGTCTCTGGGGAAAACCTACAAAGTACTGATTTAGATCATTTTGAAAGCAATCCTTTCTGTTTTAACATTAAGGTAATATTTGAATGTTCTAAGAATATGCAGTGTTTAATTACAGAAACGCTGTGACTAACGTGTTTAATGAGCTTTATGAAAGCTTGCCAATGTGTCAGAGGTACAAAACACTCTTACCATAAGTACCGTCATGCTTATTGCAGGGCAACACATGAGTTTCTGTGGCCTCAGTATCCAATGTCTCATGGTGTGCATATCACAATGAAGGAGTATATTATTCAGTAAATCTATTATTATTGATAGGTAACACTTTATTGACTCAAGAATGGGGGGGGGGGGGGGGTGAAGAATTAGAAAAAGTGGTGGGTATGGGGAAACAGCATTCTCAAAAAAGAAAAGTTGGTTAAATACCAAACATGGTATTTAGGTTCAGCATCTTCAAAGCATGTGAGACAGAGTTTTAATTCTGCTGCTGCAAACTACCCTTTGAATGAAAAATATTTTGAACATTTTGATTTCCTCAAAAATGTCTAATAGTTCTGATTAAAACACCATATTCAAGATATTTTCAGGACAAATGAGAACTTCTGGATGACCTTTAACTGATAACCACAAGAGAGATCTTAGGGCATAAAATATGTAGATCTCAAAGTATACAGTTTTCAAATACTTCTCATTCAGAGTTACCCGTCTCTTGAGACATTCCTTATTGTTATAAATTTTACACATGTTTCTGAAATGGGAAGCACCTTTGCTCTCCAATCCTTAACATACAAAGAATATGGAATTTCAAAGGCATCACATACTGATTAGCTAAGTTTTTACTATCATTTAAGCCTATTATCTTCTCCTTCCTATTGTATGTAAAGTAAATATATAACAATTTCTGCAAATGTTTATTTTGACTAACATGAAGTACATAAAAGAATAAGCTTTCTTTTAAATAGTTCAAGAATGGGCAGGGCCGCATTGAACATCACATCAGGCTTTTACTTGCTTGTCTGTGGGACGAATGTACACTGATAGAAAGCAAGTTTATTATGGGTTTCAAATGGGATGATGTTTGTCCTTGAATGCTATTAAGTGAGTCCTGCATTGTTGTCATATTGCATTCCCCGTAAGTGGTGTATGACAAGCGCTAATTGAAACCGTATCTAATAAATGATATTCATGCTAAGACAAAAATTCAGATTTTGCGAAAACTGATCCATGAGGAAGATAGAGAGTAATGTATGCAATATAACCATAAAACCCCGTATTTTAGCTCATAGTTTTCCTAATACAAATAAAGTACTAGTGTATTATAACAATGTATCACGACATAATCACTAATGGATATCATTATTGGTTGGCATATATATGTATATTTGTAATTACTCAGAACTAAAATGTAAACGTTTGAGATGACGTGATAGAAGAATTAATCTAAATAAGTCAAAGTGTTTTGTTAAATTCCAGCGAGAGCAAACACTACACTTCCTACTGGTTTGTAGAATGGTGCATCGGCAGAACGTGACTTGTCACATATGTAGGTTTATGAATGGTTAGTAATCTCTATTTACTCTAGAGAGTTCATAGCAGTATTATTCAGTTGTTCTTTCATTTAAAAACAATGAAAAAGTGTATCAGTTGGATCAACTTGCAACTGAAGTGAGACAGAGATAATCCGACTTCCCCATTACCACCGCCAGTACAATCCAATTAAGTTAATGTGGGTTCAAATGATGCTGCAAACAGAAATAATTTTAAATTGACTGACATTGAACGACTGATTCATCAAGAAATTCATAAGGAACACAAGACTGGGATAACTGCATAAACATGCAGATAAACTACAAGACTTTTGGAAGGAAATAGCACTTGACGAGATTCTGGAGCCTATCATAAATTTGCAATACTCAGACGATGGAGACAATGACAATGAATTGTCTCTTGACGTAGGGAACATTTTCAGCTATATGGTAACTCAAACTAGAATTACAATTATAACAATATACACAATGTGTATATCCATTTTGCAATTTTGATTTCAACAACTGTATTATTATAAAACTTTGGAAAATTCAATTTGTATTCCCTTAGGTCTACAACCAAGAAGATTCGCACTTGGGCAAGAGAGAGGGGATAACGAGGTGGCAACGCTGAAGTGTTCTAATGGATTGATTCGCTACAAGCCAAAACTCTTCCTATTTGAAACACATAATAGCTTGCAGTGTTAATAGAGTGAAGGTAAAGCTAAAGCCCAGAACTTTTTAAGCAGTTCATGAGTGATGACCTCCCATTTGCTTCTGTTACTCAGATACACTCTGGTTTCTTTTTTTCTCTCTAGGTGTCTGACTTGTTGCTGTAATGTTAACAGCTTTGCCAATGATAGGAAATAAATGATGAAATAAATTGAAATGAAATGAAATGAAAGTACTGTGAAGACTCAATGAAATGTAAAAGCAAATAACAATTAAATAAATCTTTGTTATTGTGTGATATTTTCACAACAGTACACTCAGAGATCATGATTCATATTCAACACATTTCACTATATTATGAATTACAGGGTCATTGAAAAAGGTTGTAGCAATAGAAAAGGTCATAGCTTAAAGTATTTAAGATATAATAGCAATTATTATTATTATTATTTTTTATTTATTTATTTTTTTTTTGTTAAATTCAAGCTTTTGTCTTTCCTTAGAATGTAGACTCCATTGGTTGCTTTGCAAACTTTCACCAGATAGTCAATTTTGGCCCAACAGCTGAAGCAGTCCCTATGCGATAGGAACTAATAAATAATAATAATAATAAATAATAATAATAATAATAATAATAATAATAATAATCTACAGGGATAGTCAGGCTATAAGAAACATTTATATATAAATAATACACCAATGTTTGTCTCTCTCAACCTATTTTTCCTGAAGATCTTTGGATACTCAGGTTCACACATGTTAACTTGACTGGAAACTTTACTCATTGTTTGACTTAGAATGAGGCAGTCGAGGCCTCCAGACTGCCAGGTCCAAGTTTTTTCTTAGGACTTGTGTACATGATTGTAACAAAAGACTGTAGGATTTAGACAGGATCTTTGAAAACCTGAGTGCGCATAATTTATCTAACCATGGGAAAAGAGAAAGCGACTTTGATATTAGGTTCAAAACTGGAAAATTTGAATACTGGTCGTAAGTGGGGATAGGTACCAGCCAATGGAGAATTAATATTTGTTCACATGATTTTTCAAACTCCAAAAAATAGAGTGGGGGGCATTCTAAGCAATGGCAGAAGGTAGGTTTTTCTTGTAAGGCACTGCAGTCCTGTGATCTATGCGAAACGGATGCATATTCGGCATAATCATACTTAAAAGTCGTGCTAGTGAGAATTAGTGCAAATATATAAGGGATGCGATATATATAGAAGTCAGTTATGCCGCAATACTATTCTACACACCACTTCTCACTAGTGACGTCACTGTGGCAAGCAGAGGAATCTTAAGGAAAACAGTAAACTTTCATCTGGAAAATTCGAGGTGTCTTCTTCATTGAACCCACAAGTCAGGAAGCACTCACTCCCTGAAGCTCAGATGAAAACGCACGAGCTACCTCTCTATCCTTAATCTCCGCACGCCACCAATCCTTAATTGTGAGGCATTGAGCATAAGGGAGAGCTCGGCGTGGTTCGCTATGGGCTGGACTGCCTCACAGCACAGGATCATCTCAGGTGTGATTGTTGGAACAGTATCGGTGATTCTGTGCCTTAACTGTTGCAGTTTCTGATCAGATTACTGATTTTTTTTTTTTTTTTTTTTTTTTTTTTTTACGATTCCTATAAAAAAGTCTAGGGGTGTCAAGTTAGGGCTTCTAGGAGGCCAGTGAATACCACCTGCCCTATCAATCCACCGATCAGCGGGAAGTCTCATATGCAGAGCATCTCACACTAGTAAGGAAAAGTGTGAGGGTGTGCCAACTTGTTGAAATATTACATTTTCTTCTTCAATTTGGTCTACTTTAGTCTCACATATGTAAATAAATATGTTCTATGATGACCTGCTCAAAAAAGCAAGGGCCAATGGCCTGATCTTGTATCAAACTACACCACATGTTTACTTTTGGAGAATCTATCATATTTCAATTTCCGAATGACACAATGAGTATATGAGTATAATTTATCTGAAGATTATACATTTTAAAAACTTTCATCAATTTTGTTAAAAAATTGTCATTTTTTAACTGAACATGCTTTGGTCAATCTGTAGCTTTAATGCAATGTCTGAGCTGAATTTTGTTAGCATGAAGACTTAAACGCTTGTGTAACATACGAGGGCTATCCAGAAAGTAGATTACGTTTTGGAATAAAAAGTAAACAAAGTATAGGAAACAAATTTTATTATATACAGATGAAAGCCACACTCAAATACTACTTTTCGACATAGTCACCATTCAAATTAAGGCATTTATCGTAGCGATGTACGAGCTTGGAAATTCCTTCGTCGAAAAATTCGGCCGCCTGCGCCTTCAACCACTTCGTTACCTCTTCTTGCAGCTGTGCGTCGTCATCAAAACGCTGCATAGCCAGGAAAGGAAAACAGACAATAGATAATCTGTTCATAATAATGACCATAATAGACAAATACCTCAGGAAAAAGAGAGGATGTTCTTTGCGGATTTTGAGAAAGCTTTTGATACGATAAACAGAAAAGCTTTAGTTTGGAAACAGAAGAAAAATGGAAGCAAAAGAAAGGGTGGCAATGAATGAGATAAGAACATGCAAATATGAGCTAGAAATGACAACCAAGTGGTTAGAAAGAATGTATGAAGCACTAGTTGAATCCATATATAATGTTGTATGCAGTGGAGATCTGGGGGGGGGGGGGGAGCGGGGGGGGGGGGGGCACAGAGGTAAAACAGAGGACCAAAATTACAGAAGGTTTTATAAAGAGCTACTAGGCTTACCAAGATAAGCACCTAAGGAAGTAGCTTTAGTAGAATTAGAAAAGACAAGAACAAATGAAATAATGGAAAGAATAATAAATTTTGGTATAGGTGCTTGGCCAAAGGGGAAATTATGAAATTACGCAAGAGACAGCAAAAAAGATTAGTGAACTCAAATAGTTGGTGGGCAGAGATAGGAGGAATTATGAAAAAAGTAGGAATGAGAGATATATGGAGATTAGAGGAAACGAATACAAGCGATGTGGGTAAATTGGTAAAATGCAGAATAGAAGATATAGAAAGGCAGGAAATATGGGGAAGTCTAGAAAATATGAAATCATTACAATTTTACAAGCAAATAAAAAGAAATTGGGAACAAGAAGCATATGTAGATTATTGCATCGGCAAGAGAGAAGGGTTAACTTGGATGAGGACAGGAATAATATTTCTAAGAGGGATAAGAGGTAGAGAAAAGGTAATTTGCAAATTGTGTGGGGGAAAAAAAAGCATAGAACACTATGTAACAGAATGCGAGGAGGTTGCAACGTGGAGAAAAAAAGGTTTGGGAGGAAAAATGGGAGAAAGTAGAGAAGAGGATAGTAGCTATAAAAATGTTAATGGACAGGGAGGAAAAGAAGGTAAGAAGTATTGGTGAGTTCTTGCAGAAAGTAAAACAAAAATGGTCAAGAAATGTAAAGAATATAAGAAAGGAAGATGAGGGGGAAGAAAGGGACTAATTAAGTAACAAGGATGTATGGAGGTTAAGAGGTACCTGGCTGAACAGAAGACCAGGGTGTCATGTAAAACAAGGTAGCAACAAGATAAACACAAATAAATGTAGCCTGAAGTTGTAAATTGTAAAATGTTGGAATATGCACAGTAAAAATCTAATCCAATCTATTATCAGCACAAAATTCATAGCATTTCTCCAACAAATAAAAACACATACATTTGATTAGCCCAATAGAGTGCCATTTATTTTAAAAGTTTACAATATCATATCAATTAAATATACAGTACACGCAATATTGCTGCTTTAATCCTGCAGCTTGTCATCCAAACACACTTGTACCTCTCAGCTTTATTCAACAGCACATACATTCAAACTAAAACTAAAGAATTAAAACAAAAAAGGGGAACGGGTGATCTGTGCATTGCACACTTTAAGCCACTTACAGTAGTCATTCAGCAGTCCAAACTATTAAACTAGAATAAACAGTTTTAAATATATTAAAATTCTTTTCTCCCACTTAAGAGATTCCACCATTTTCACTAAAAAGAAAAGTTAGACTGAAAATATTTCAATACTATGTTTTTAATGCAAGAGGAAGCTTTCCAAAACCAAAAAATGGGCGATGAAGTATTGAATAAATGTTAACTTGATCATATGCAGCATATAGATACATGTGTTTCTTTAATGAATCTATATCCTATAATCTTATTTCATATATAAACAAAATTACAGTAATTAATGTTATGTAATTAACAGGTATTTATTTGCTCCATACTCACTCACCTTTGTAACTGAATAAATGGAATTTATGTGCTGTAACATTTAAACTGGTCAGCATGTTTGGGAATGTATGCTTGCTATAGTGCAAGCAGCCAGACTAGCACATACAATATTGAATAAATCAGTTTTTATCAAGAGATCTACCTTTAACTTTAGTTAATGACAAGTACACATCAACACTTTGTAATAATACGTATTTACACAAGAGAAGAAAGGGCTGGCAAATGAACAATCATATTTTCACATTCAGATAACATATGCACATAAGTATTCTCCAAATCTTCACTTTGTGGATAGTTATTCTTAACCAAAGCACATTGTAATCTGGAACTATTTTGGTTTGAATTCTGTTTTATTTTAATTTAGTTCCATTACATGTTGCTCAAGTTAAAAACTACTGTACCTTTTAATATTTGCATTACCTTAGTATTACATTGTGCTACATTATGTCAACTGTCAGTTCCAAATTCTCTTTGTACTTTCTAATTACTTAACCAAATCTTGCACATCAACTGAAACTATTTCAGATTTTGATTCATACTTAAAACATTTTAGCTTTTATTAATAATTTGAAAGAAGTTTGACTTTAGGAAATGCAAGATGTGTGCATTTTACTGGTGTAATGGTTACCATATCCTTTGTGACTTTTGGCTTCGAAGTGCTACAAAGCACAGAAAAAGAAATTATAGCATATCTTAAGAACCTAAAATGCACATAAATATTTACTTACCAAACATACATACTAAACTTAATATGAAGATCTTCATCTACCCGAGGAACTTTCTTCGCTCCAATTTGGGCCCAAATTGTAAACTTCAATATAACACAAACACATAATAACATACTTCTTTTGGTCAATATCAATCTGCTTCTTGTCATGTACGCTTTGTTTTCACAAAAGCTTACGATAGTGAAGCAGTACTAAACATATACACCAAAATAATATTTACAGATCTTTCTGTTTAAGGGGAGATATGGATGAAAATTCCCAACGCTTATGAAAACTTAACTCTTGGCTTTTTGTCAATTAGTAGTTTATCAACCCTATAGATGTGTTCTGGACTCGTGACCTCTGCGGAATGAGGTGTGGCGGAGAGAGGAACCGTTGTCCTGTTACGCAGAAAGTGAGTAATACAGTAAACATTCAGCAATCACCTGCAGAAAGGCACGTAGCCTACTTGCATAGCAAGATGCAGAATTACTTCAGTGCAGTAAGATTTACTAATCTTCTCACCATGTCTGAAGATGTTAAGAAATTTACGGTTGTGCATTCGGAAGGGCGTGAAATTATAAGTAGCGCTATAGATAAATTGATGAAGCTTTGAAAAAACAATATTCATATCCAGTGTCACAAGCTACACAACGGGCTGCTGCTTGTGTAATAAGTAGGCTGCATGTTATCTTCCCAGCATTTCTATCTGTGTGCGACTCTTATATCATTATTTCACCTTTATTTATATGTGTGTAAGTCTGCAGTGAACACATTCCTTTCAGAGTTCATAAGGCCAGAACATAATATTTTATCCACTCCCAGAGTCTGGACCCTAAGGTACCTGGAACCTTAGGAAATGGTGTCATTTTAAAAGCCTCTACCAAACTGCAAGCAATTCTAACTTTCAGTTTCAATGCAATTTGCTGCATTCAAAATGTATCTCTTCCTATAAATTGCATACAGTAATTCCTTTCTTGGAAGTGTTGAAGACAGTGTTGTAATAAATTAAATTTAAAGGGAGTCAATGACACTAAATAACACTTAAATTTTCCCAGAACATGTTTCTGAGACTATTTGTCTCCATTGTCAACCGGAGTCAATGTCCGGTTGACAATGGAGGCAAATGGTCCCTGAAACATGTTCAGGCAACATTTAAAAGTTATTTAGTGTCATTAATCGACTCCATTAAAATTTAATGCATACAGTAAACTTATTTTTACTGAAAGTGTAACTCTGGCACTTTTTGAAATTAAAAAATAGCTGACGCAGTTCTCTTATGTTCACAACTTTAATTTTTATTAACTCAGGAACCAAATATT
This sequence comes from Mantis religiosa, assembly GCA_030765055.1. NCBI lineage: Eukaryota > Metazoa > Arthropoda > Insecta > Mantodea > Mantidae > Mantis > Mantis religiosa. The sequence continues at coordinate 16,106,108 of CM060952.1, forward strand.
AACAATTAATATGCATGTGAACATTACTGCAAGAGTTTTTAAAAGTAATAACAAAAACTATTCTAATGGGTAAAGACTATGATACGATGAAGCAAAATTAATATAATTTTGAGTCAAGCTAGTACTCAATGCTCCACTTATTGCTAGGATTTACCTAGAACGCATTTCGTTAGGATCTTCCTAACATCAGCTGTTGTTGACTAATAGATGTTGGTTTGGTGAACTCATTGGAGGAGATAGGTGCATCTGTCGGTATCTTGATGAGCTTGAAGTTTGGGTTTTCTTCAAAGGTAGTGTCGAAATTAAACAATTTTCATATTTCTTTATGAAGATTTTCTCCCATGTGGCTAATGCAGCTGGACCTTGGACTAAGTGGATTTCTCATTCTATATCATGATTATCCTTCCAAAAACTGTACACTACCGCCGATTTATCTATTTCTTTGTTGCTGATGTTCCTAAAATGCTCTTTAAGCCTAGGAACATCACAAACAAAGAAATAGATAAACCGGCGGTAGTGTACAGTTTTTGGAAGGAGAATCATGATATAGAATGAGAAATCCACTTAGTCCAAGGTCCAGCTGCATTAGCCATATGGGAGAAAATCTTCATAAAGAAATATGAAAATTGTTTAATTTCGACACTACCTTTGAAGAAAACCCAAACTTCAAGCTCATCAAGATACCGACAGAGATGCACCTATCTCCTCCAATGAGTTCACCAAACCAACATCTATTAGTCGACAACAGCTGATGTTAGGAAGACCCCAATGGAACGTGTTCTAGGTAAATACTAGTAATAAGTGGAGCATTGAGTACTAGTTCAAAACAAAATTAACTAAAAAACTATCCATCCCAAAAAAATGGAACTTGTAACAGCTATTATGCTATGGAGAAAGTGTCAGAAACAGAGCTTTTATCTCAAAGACTAGAAATAGAAATATCACCCACTTCTCCCCTTAAGAAAATGATAGGTTCTGGGTCATACATTGATCTTTACATTTAGTTTCCTACATCACTGTATTTCCTATATAGCTGTGTTACAAATTATTTACACAGAACAAATTTTTTGCTAATAGAATCTGTAGTTATTACTTAACAAATTAATGTAATCAGTCTGTTCTGTTTTATCCCCATATTAATTTATCTGCAGATACTGAAAGCCCAGTGAATTAAATATAACAGCAATGACATAGAATAGATTACATTAAACATTTATTTTAAAACATTTATGTGTTATGCATCTGTATCTGTCTGTGCATTTTATATTCAAGACAAGTTATATCACGGTATCATAGTGATCTCAAATATATGAAATGTAGTACACCTTTAAATTATTTCCTGTAACATTCAAACCTCAAGGGCTGAAATTATATCTTCTGGTTGAAAATATTGAGTATGTGTAAATACAATGTTGGCATTTTTTTCCCATGTGAGCCAAGTTAACTACACATCTAGAATTTAAATGGAATATCTACAACACTAAACTAATTATTCAAAGTAGATTAAAAAATACCATTTTCTTTAGACATAATACTTCAGGGTTTGCATTTTTATGTCAATTTTGACCCAAACTGGTGCTTGCCTGACAAGCTATTATTTATAACTGTAAATTTCTAAAGACATATTGGAGAAATACATGTTAGTATAAATACAGTACTCTTCAGAAAGAAAACAAGCAGCAAAGATACACATTTTCTCGCTGAAAACATATTTAAATTTGATTCAAAGCAACAAATCAATTAAACTCCTTTAATGGCAAAATTTATGATTTTCATTACAGTTATATGAAAGCCCTTCTGGGGAGGAAGAGGAAGTTCATAAAACATAACCTATTCTGCACTCATTTGCTCAAAAAAACATTCTAACTTGCATTCTTTATCATTTCAGTTCAGTTTTGTCTCTTACATTTTAACCTTAATTGTACAAGTGGTCCACAACAAGAAAAAACACTTGGCAGCAAAAGTTCTTATTTAGCTATACTTTATTTTGCTACAACTGAATTAAAAAAAAAATGAGGCAGAAAAAAGAAATATGCAAAGGCATAGTCTGTCGTACTCCTATTTTCAGTTATGATGAAAATAATTTAATGCTTAAGTGCATATTTAACTGTATGTGATTGACTGAGGAACACCATTCACAGTCTTGGAAGTGAGGACATCATTCTCGTAAGTCATAGTAGTCTCCTTGCCATTCTCCAACACCCTGTAGAAATATCAAAAAACAAATGTTAATATGCAGCACAATAAATCATTTTTCTTAACAATGCTGTCAATTGCCAGAGTCATTAGTGCTACTGGTGCCATTATTTTGTCCTACAGCACTTCTTTTACATGGGGCCGTCACTAGGTGAAAAGCTAAGTCGACTGTGCTACACATTCCAAATTCTAACAAAGATACTAAACATTGAGGTATTAAAAACAATATATTTTTTATATTGTACAGGGGCTGTTCAATAAAGAACAATCATAATTTATGGTAATAATTTTTTGCAGTAAAATTCAATCTTATATTCTGTTAGCTTAATGTGAAACAAACACACCATAGTAGTTCCATTGTTGATACTCCTGATTCCCACCTGTGAGAACCAGGCAAGTTCAGACATTTTCAGTATTGCCTACCGCTGCAATGGAGGTAACACACGAGCAACAATATGTGGCTTTGAAGTTCTGCTTTCATCAACAAATCTTCAGTTGAGGCCTATACAATGTTACAGGAAACCTATGGAGAGTCTTCTTCCCTACAGCACAGCCCGAAGGTGGTTTAAAAATTTTAAAGAGAGGAGACAATTTAAAAGGAAGGTGGACCCAGTGCTCGGTTACTGCTCTTACGGAAGAAAACATCAACACTGCTGCTGCCGCCATTTTGAGAGGATCGACGAATTACCTTAGGATCACTTTCTGAAATACTGAACATTTCATTGGGTGCCACATTTCCTTGCTGCACCACAATAATGCGCGGCTGCATATTGCCAATTTTGTTGCTGAATATCTTGTAAAAATCAACATGAAGTGCATCCCTCACCCTCCCTATGGTCCGGATTTAGCCCCATGTGACTTATCCATTCCCTAACTTGAAGAAACGCCTTCGTGGGAGGCATTATCCATTATCAGAAGCAGTGGTGAAGGCTACAGAGGTGATTTTGAAGGATCTCTCAGAAATGGTTTCCAGCATGTCTTTGAAGACTGGCAGAAATGGGACAAGTGCATCGCATTCAGGGGAGACTATTTTGAGGACTATTAAAATTATGAGGATGAGTAAAGGTACGTTGTAAAAAAATTGTGATCGTTCTTTATTAAACAGCCCTCTTACAACCTATAATTACATATTACAATTCTGTAGGGGTCTACATCCAAGTCCTCAAGTATATATAAGATGCAAAAAAGAATATTAAGAATAATTAAAAAGGTTCCCTTAAGAACCGTAAGCAAGCCACTATTTCAAGAATTTCACATCCGACCTGTTCAATGTATATATATTTATGAAGTGTTTCTTTTATAAATAGGAATAGATCACAATTTACAAGTAATTCAGACTGTCACACATACAATACAAGGAACAGTAAAAATATACATTTAAATCATCATCGCCTCACTCTTAGTCTAGATTTCATCTCTCACAAAGGAATCATTCTATATAATAAACTCCCAGCTAAGCTAAAAAATCTAAATAATAATTTCAGAAAAGCTGTAAAAAATATCCTACTAAAAATGCCACAGACAGCAGATGAGTTTCTAAGTAGTAAAATTAAATAATAAGGTAAATATTTATTTTTTGGGTAAAAATTATATTCTCTTACAGTCTACTTCTTAAAAATGTAATACATTAAAAATTATGTGACCTAAGTTGCATTATTCTTAGTTACTATTTGTATTACTCTGTTAATTACTATTGCATTACTTTAATCACTTGTATTATTTAACTACTATTGTATTATTCATAATTGTAATACTCTTAAGAATTGTATTATTCTTATGGGTACAAATTTGACGAAGCCATGAATATTGTATATTCCTACAGTGAATAAAACTTACCAAGCACAGTCAAAAACCATCCACCTGAACTGGGTAGAGCTCTCCAAATTACTAAATAATTATACATAGTTATATCATACTGATGTAAAAATACTTATACCATTTATCTGTTTTTTGTAAAGAGATAGGCTTGTAATATCTGAAAATCTAGATCCACAGCCCACCTCGGTAGCATGGTGGTAGCATGTCTGCCTCACGTTCAAGAGGTCCCGAGTTTGAATCTTGGTCAGGGCAAGTTATCTGGATAAGGTTTTTCCGGGGTTTTCCCTTATCCTGAAAGACAAATGTTGGGCAACTCTAAGCTCCATGGATCCCGGACTCATGAGCATCATTTCACCCATTCCATTCATCGTCCGATGACTAAACGTTGGAGGACGTAAATTACAAACAAAAAAATCTAGATCCACACCACCTACATGCGTATTTTATTCCTGGATAATATGGAGCTGGAAAATTGACATATTGTTATGAGTATATATTTTCAGATTCAATCGTGAAAATCTTAGAGCTGCAATTGGATAGTGCTGTAACTACCCTCCTGTCCTGCTAAGAAACAGGGTCAAGGTAGAAGCTGATGCACCGGCATTTCCTCTATCCTTATAGTCTTTGTACTTGCATCTTTTGGCAAACATACGATTTTAACATAATGTTCCAATTGCATTTGTTTTTTATCTGTATAAGACCATGTATAATTTAGGGGAGCTGGTCCAATTTAAATATACAGTGCTACCCTGTCAAGTACAGATTCCATCAATTGCATTACTATGGAGACAGATAATACTGGAAACAAAGATTTGGGATTATCAGTACCCAGACTAGCACATATGTAACTTTTGTAAACATATCCTGTTTACTTCCACATACATAAAAACTTTTATGCCGAATTTGGCCCTTTCTGATATAACTCGACAGAGCATTTAGGTGTATTGACCTTCAGGTGACCAGCACTGCGATCATTTCCTTATCTGGTCAATTAGAAGAGTGAAATATTAGTAAGTTGACGTACAGTAAGTTACAAAACACAAATACACAATAGATGTATGACACAATGCTGTCCAGAGACATGATTATATCTGAACAGAGTATACATGCACTGGACTCACTGTGTATGTGTGATAAGCTGAGGTTTTCTAATACGCTTTCTCACTTTGCCAAGTAGTACTGCTTTCAACCTAAATAGCCATTCTAAAGCACGAAACTTTCATTAGGTATATAATTTTTTTTTTTTTTTTTTTTTTTTTTTAAATTTGAAATACAACAAACAAAATGACCTGATTTTGTGTAGTTTATTATTTAAATTTACTGTGCACTAAAACGAAAAAACTGCAAAATCGAAGTAAACCTATTATTTGACATGTTATTTCCCAAGAAATGGAGTAGTCAGCCATATCATCTGTAGCCAATAAATGTCTAATGTACGTTTTTTAATAACATCCTCACTGTCCACTTCTGAATCCTCCTCTTAAGGCCTTTAGAGGTATTGGTCTTCCTTCACGCTATTCACATATAAACTGTTTCCTTAACAATGAGACACTAAGTCAGCAGTAAAAAATTTGTGAAAATGTCAATTGGTTGGCCGTCAGAAATTAGCCGAGTCTACTGCTGTACAGCAGATGCTATGCTCTGAAAGTGTGTATTTGTGATAGTTATTTTGACCACTTCCCCCAAAATCCAAAGCACTGTTGAAACAGCATGAAGTCCTTCGCCTTTTCTGAATAGATATCAGAAGCCCATACACTTTCTATGCATGCTAATTTATCTGACATGACTAGGATAAGCCATGGTTAACACTTGAGATTTAACAATTTTAAATGATCTTTTCAATAAACTCTCATAGCTGAAGAAATCGCTTTTGAACCATGAGAGTCTAAATAACCGAATGAAAACAGCTGCATAAGACTGCTATAAATTTTGGATGTGAAATATTCTAAGATATACCCACATATGTTGTCAGAGAAGTTTGCAATATACAATGATTATCGCATGGTAGCACAAGCTGAACCACAAAACCATGAACCAGCGAACACTTCACTTACGCAGCTATATATAGCTTACAAAACGAAATTACATTATTACAAGGGGGTGTCGTAAAGTTTTAATTATCACCCGGTAGTTTTTAGGCTAGAGTGATGAACATTTTTCATTGTCCTTGATCCCTCGGGACATAATGTTGGTAGTTTCAGTGATTTGAGTCCTTTTGTTTGTTTACAGTGAGTGCCAGAAGTGACTGAGGTGTAAGATGGAGAAAATTGAGGCTTATAGTGTCAAGTTCCTGCATTTGAAGGGCAAAACTGCCTGGGAAATCCATGATGAGTTGATGGCTGTTTATACAAATGATTGCCCATTGCATGATACTATTGTGAGGTGGAAAAGGAATTTTCAAACTGGTCACATGTCCCTGACAGATGAGCCAAGAGCTGATAGACCGTCAATGACAGACAATGGTGTCACACTGAAGAAAGTGGGAGTGTTTAATACTGGAAGACAGACGAGCAACCATCCAAATGATCATGAATGACACATCTTAGTTATGATAGTGTGGAAAATTATTCATGACGAACTGCACATGTCTAAGGTATCTGCACAGTGGATCCCACGTTTGCTAACCCCTTTCCAAAGGCAAAAACAGAATGATCTTTCAAGACAGATGTTGATGCTCTTGGATCATGAAGACTTTTTTGATAGTCTGGTAACCATGGATGAATTCTGGATCTATCAGTATGATCCAGAGACAAAAACCATGGGCATGGAATGGAAACATGCTGATTCCCCACTCCCAAAAAGGCAAAAGTACAAAAGTCAGCTGGGAAGGTCATGCTTTCAGTTTTCTGTGACTTGTGGAGTAATCCTTACAGATTATCTTCCAAAGCTATTCGTCTTCTGGCTGACAATGCACCAGCACATTCATCTCAAGTTGCAGCTGACAAAACAAAGGAATGTGGCTTGGAGACCTTACAGCACCCGTCTTATTTGCGTGATCTCGCACCAAGTGACTTTTTCTTGTTCCCGGAAATGAAGAATCCTTTGCGTGGTTGCCAATTTGACAACACTAATGACGTCATTAAGGAAGTGGAAGAGTGGTTTAAAGTGAATTCTGCAGACTTCTACAATCAAGGTATTCGGAAGGTCAAGAAACTCTGGGAAAAATTTGTAAACCTGGATGGTGACTACGTAGAGAAGAACTAACAAGCACATACCAACACAAACTATCACATTTTTTAAAGGGTGAGAATTAAAACTTTACGACACTCCCTCGTGTATAAAATGTACTTGAATATGTTCTGAAGACTAAGGATTAGTCCCCATTGTGAGATGGGTGTCAAACTGGTTTTTGGTGCTACTCGCAATCTCTAACTGCAGGGATATCTGAAGCGATGTCATCTGTTGGAAAATGAACTTCCAAAGCATAAAAGGGGTGGAAAATTAAAATTCATGAGATGATCTTTCCTTTAATATGTATACATTTTCCCAAGTATTTAGTTCATCTGGGAAACAGGGTTTTTAGTAAAGTGGCTGAAGATACTTTCTACAATCCTACTTTATTATAAGCTTCAATTTTCCGTAGCTTCCCCATTCCTATTTCTTGCACTTCAGCAATCCAACTGTGATTCTAATACTTAAACTTGATGTCTAGTACCCTTTCAGAACCATGTGATCTCCAAGCTATAAACTCATGTATCAATATTTTAGAATCCATAGGAGTGGTCATGCCAAAATCAGGCCCTGCAACTAATAAATGGTGCAGCAAAATCAACTCCAATCACAGCAATGCAAGCCTTAACTATTAAAAACAGATCTGAATCTTCCTAATTCTAAAGAAAACATTTTAATCCAAGAAAAACCAGACTTTTGAACCAATTAATATTCAATTAGATTCAAACAAATAGTTACAAAATCTGAAACTCCCAAACCTGTACTAAAAGCACTAGCATTAGAAACTGAACAATATATACCCACTTGAAGAATGGTTACGTATCTACATGATGGATCTAACTTGGACAACTCAGGAGCAGGAATTACGTGTGCATTATTCTCATTCTATCAACCAACAGGATACCATACAACAAATTCTGATGCAGAAGTAATGGCTATTCATATTTCACGCCAACATCTATACAGAATAGATAAACTTAAAAATGCTGTCATACTTTCTGATTCTAAAGCAGTATTATATGCAATAAGTTCATATAAAATGAGGCCAATCCAAATTAAAGAATGTCACAAAATGATCCAACTTCAAAAACTACAGAATAGAATAAAATTACAATGGACAGCTATACTTTGTGGAATTGCTGGAAATTAATCAGCTGATTTTCTTGCCAAAAAAGGTGAAAATTTAATCCAGAACAAAAATAAAAACCTATATCCTTTACATCCATAAAAAGACTAATTAAAAACAAATATAAAAACAAACAAAACTAATCAATATCTAACAGTCAATTAACATTTTAATTAAAAACCCGAAATTATTCCAGAAATCGCACATACAGCTGCAGTAGCAAAATTTAGATTACTTATGGAACATGATTATATGGATGGATGGATGGATGGATAATTGGGTTTAAGGGCGCTCAACTACAAGGTCATCAGCGCCCTTTAAATCCAATGAGGTTAAATTCGATCTAAAACGCTAAAAACTCTCAGTTAAATAAACAAAGATAAAAACCCGTATAACGGTATCTCAAAGACTAAAATAAAGGTTAAAACCATAAAAAGATTAAAATTCCAAATTAAAAGGGTCCTATATTCTAAAATGTAGATTTAAAATGAAACCTAAAACCTTGGTCACCGCTTGCTCGTCATCCGCCAGGATCTCCGCCATGCTGGCCGGCAGCTGGTGAGACCTGCGGAGACGTGCTAACCTAAAACAATCTAAAAGCACGTGGCGGACCGTCAGAAACGAACCGCACAGCAGGCAAACAGGTTCTGCGGTCCTACCTAATAAAAAACTGTGACTAAAATAGCAGTGACCAATACGCAGCCGAGCCAATATTACCTCCTCCCGCCGGGATAATCGACAGGAGGTCACCCAGTGAATCGGAAGCTCCTTCACGGTCCTTAGCTTGTTGCAACGCAGAGCCGACCACTCATCGCACCAGCACGAGAGCGTCGCCCTACGGACAACAAGTCTGAAGTCTTCCGAGGTGGCCAAGGGGAAGGTAGCACCAGGTGTTGTGGCGGCCACCTTAGCCGCCGAATCCGCGCTTTCATTACCCTGTAAACCAACGTGACCAGGAACCCACGCACACACCACACTTACGCCAGAGACGTGTAAGACGTGGAGGGTGTCCTGGATAAGCTGTACAAGGGGATGGTAAGTGTACAGCTCACGAAGGCTCTGAAGGGCACTAAGGGAATCACTCAAAATGAAGGAATTACCCAACTTTCGGCGGCGAACATGTAAAAGGGCTCGGTAGATTGCATAGAGCTCTGCGGTGTAGATGGATGTGGTGCCATGGAGACCGAATGTAAAGGGTTCGGCTCCATGGACGTACGCACACCCAACACCTGTAGAGCTTTTGGACCCATCGGTAAAAATTAAGCTAAAATCCTTACAGTCCGATAAAAATTCTAAAAACAAACTACAGATACTACACGTGGGAATCGTGGACTTCCAGTGCACTGCCAACCCAAGATCTACAGGGGATGCCATGATTATATGGCCAAACACTTACATAGAATAGGAATTTATGCAAGTCCAAATTGTCCTCTGTGCAACAAAGAGGAAATGACGTAAGAACATCTTCTAACCTGTGAAGTCCTGCCTGCCGGACCCACTATACAGAAATATTGGAGAGCAAGAGAGCTAATGGCTTCATTGCCAAAGCCCAGCATTTGAAAACAATATATTTTAGAATCCTCTCCATCATCAAACTCTTTCTTTCTTCCTCTTTCATTTTTTTGCCAATTCCATTCCCTTTGGTAACAATTCTCTTCAAAATATTTTATGAATTAACTCATTTTAAGCCACTCATTTGAAGGACCCCCATTGTTCTACTCTTATCATTCTTATTTCCATCACAGCCACATACATTTTCTCCAGCCATTTTACTGACAAGTACACATTCTAATGGCTCTCATTACCTTTACCTTTCTGTAATGCTCTTTCCTTGCAGTTTCCATCTTCCTTGCTTGACATCTAGTAACCAGTCAAAATCTTTAACTGCCTTCAACAGTCCATTTAAGAAATCATCTATCATCCCTTCTTAACTTACCCTCCTTTTTAAACACTACTATTTTCAAGTGACATTTACTTTTGATCCACATCCTACAGAAAATCTGTCTTCATTTATAGAACATAAGCTAATAATATGAAAGCATGTGCTATATGTATGACAACAAGCTGCTCATCAAATTTTAGCTTGTAGGCAAAGGGAAATAAGGGTGATAGAACATATTACCTAGAGTAACAGCAAAGGACAGTGTGCCCCTTCAATAACAGTCATTAAGTTGCTTCTTTGTTTAAAATAACTCATCAGATTTCATAAATAAAAGCACACTCACCTTTTCGTGGTGATCTTCTTTCCATTGATAAATCTGGTGGATGTTGTCGTTCGTTTGATGGCGCCTCCTGCACCAGCTCCACTGCTAAAGTTACTCATGCTAGAGAAGGATGTAAAGCTACCGGAATTCATTGAACCAGCACTTATGAGATCATCAAATCCACCCATGTTAAATCCAAGAGGAGCAAAGGGGTTGAAGAACTGTGAGGTGAGGCTGTTCTGGGGGTGAGAGTTGCGATGATTTCGACCCGGGGCTCCAAAGTCATTAAAACCTAAAATACAAATGTTAATTAATGTCTTTGCTTTATTACTATTGCACCTATACATATTTTTACACAAGCACTTGACAGATGGAGAAGGCTGTGCTTCAGGATACCAGAAACTTTGTTTCTGGTAAGCAATATTAGTTTTTAGTACATTTAACAATGATGCTTACAAGATATAGGTTTTCAGTGCAAATTGACAGTTCAGGAGATAAGTTTTCATTTATGAAGGGGATATTGTAAGTTCTATCACCAGAAATTATGACATACACTAAACTCTTGCTAACTGGCCCTCAGTGGTCCGGCCTGTTGTAGTTCACGTAATATTAAAAGCAGAAATGATGCACAGCCGTCTTGTTAATGTGTCAACAATTTTACTATTACTGTATACTATTGCTGTTTCTGTTATTGAATATGTGGCTTCCTTTAGAGTTCAGTACATGCAATGGCTTCTAAAATGAAACATTACACTACACCTCAAACACTAACTCGAAGTTGGATAAGCTGAGGCAACCAGATGCATACAGTACCGATGTAATGTTTGTAAAGTGTTTGCATGATAAAGCAAGCTGCTGTCGCGTATCATCAATGCAGCAACTGAAAATTTGGGACTTGTTCCATTGTGAGTGATACTGTGTGTGCATACCAAATGTAAAAGTTCTGTATAAAAATTAATGTATTATTGGATTAATAAAGTACAATGTATAGCCAAACATTATCAAATCAATAATCTGGCACCCATGTCTGCAAGGAATGGCCAGATTAGTGATAGCTTAGTGTATTGATGAAATTTTCTCAGAATTCTTGTTGGTTTCACAGTGCATGATGCTGAAAAAATCAATTCATTGTCTATATAAAGCACAATACCAGGAATGACTGACGGCGGAGAAGATTAAGGCTTATGTGATCAAGTTCCTGCATTTGAAGGGTAAATAGAGTCTGCAAAATTTATGATGAGATGACAATTTATGGAAATGATTATTCATCTTAAGACATTATTATGATGTAAAAAAGGAATTTCCAGACTGGTCACTTGTCTCCCAGATACAAGTGAAAATCTAGAAGACTATCACTGCTTCACAATGCAGCCATATTGAAGAAAGTGAAGATATACTACTTACATACACTAGCTACTAGTGTAATACAAATAAAGTTCGTGTTCTCGATAAACATCAATTCTACCCGTGTTGCCTGATGAAATTACATCAACCACTGGTGGAGCTATAGAGTTTTATTGTCTAATATCAATATCTAAATAAATTTATGCTTTAAAGTATTTAAAACTTTAAGATTTACATTTCTTTGCTCTTTGTTAAATGTACATAGATATGCCAGGTCAACTCCTTTACTAAGCGTCCGAGATATAATTGTTTTAACTTACAGATGTTCTAAGTGTCCTTAGCATACAAGTGTAGTTGAAACACAAAATTAATGTGTGGTTGCATTTGCCTCTAAGGTAGATTCTGTCCAGTAGGAGAATGAAGCAGGCGTCAACACAATATTAGTTTGCATATCATTCCGTGCCCACATATGATCACACTGACAAAACATGGATAAAACACTAATTTCACTGACTCACAATATGCACTTTTCACCCTTATTTGATTGCACCTATAAATAGCATGTAGCACACAGATAAGAAAATTGTTACTTATATAATCGCATTCCATTAAACCAAACCATATTATGCTTTTTCCCCTTCCAAATCTAGCATTTTTGGTTCTTGCATAATCTGGTGGTAAACTTAAGTACTCCATTACACAAATATAAATATTTGTTACCAAATATCCACTTAACTTAAATTGATGTTAATATTTATTTCTTCTTTCTAATGAAAATCGATTTCGAAGGCAAATCGCATTTGTCCTCAGTTCAAAACAAACTCCGTTGTCAAGGAAATCTCGGTTACAATGTTTTTTCTTTTGTTATGTTATGTTTTCAGCATTACCAACATCTGAGGATGAAACAAACCTAAAAAAAGAATCAACTGCCGATATGTCAAAATTCATTATGCGATGTTTATTTTCAAAATAAAAATCTTTGGCCAAACTTAAATCTATGGGACCATTTAATTGTTTTAATAATTTAACTTCTGGATTTATTTCATGGTTAAACAACCAAAAATGATCTGCTACAGCCGATTTCAGTTTGTTTATACTTAATGTTATGAAAATGTTCTTTCTTTCTTTCTTTCTAGTTTCCAAACTATGTTTCATCTTTCCAATATAAACCTGATCACAATCTAAACAATTAAATTGATAAATACCAGATTTGTTATTATTAGGAATTTTATCTTTTTTAGAAAATTGTAGTAGATTTTTAACACTATTTATTTTGAGGAACAAAAGTTATACCAACTTCTTTAAAAAGAAATTTAAAATGTTTATTAACCCAAGGATGGCAAGAAATTTTTTTTAAAATTATAAGAGTCTTATTTTTTAAGAGTAGAAATATCATTAACAGTTTTTGGATATTTAAATTTTTCAATCTTTTGTGTAAAATCTTTATTAAAACCACTAATTAAAGCAGTATTAATATAGAATAAAAAATATTTCAGAAAGTGGAGTGCCTAATTTTAGTAACAATGGCACTCCACACAGTATTAATATGTTTATATTCTTTATTAAATTCCTCTTTATTCAGGGGTATATTTATTGATCTATAAATCAAACTGTTAAAAACAGCAAATTGATGTGAAAAAGGGTTAAAACTTATTTTTTATGTAATTATCAATATGAGTAGATTTCCTATAAATACCAAAATTTAATTTGTTATTATTTCTTATTATTTTCAAATCTAGAAAACAAAGAAATCTATTAATTTCAGTTTCTAATGTAAATTTTATAGCTTTATCTTGTAAATTTAGTAATTTTAAAGCACCGTTAATTTGTTTTTCAGGAACAATAGCAAAAATATCAACATATCTATACCATATCAAAATTTTACTGTATTGGAACACCACAGTGAAGCGAAATAATTATTAAATTATAGATGAGTCGTATTTATTAACATCAGCTTCACTTACGTACCTAATTTGAGGACATGTTTCGCGAACCATCGTTCGCATTGTCAGCTCTTATGCGACTAAAGCTTAATCCAGTGGTGTGGGTAGTTCTGGAGTTGCTGCTGCTGCCTTCTGGCGGGATTTCAAAGTTCATTAGTTGGTTTTTGTTTTCCTATGTATATTCTCTTCCATATGACAAGTTCACTATGTTTTTGTACGTGTTTTAGTAATTTGGTACCATCTTCAATTTCATGATTTTCAGACCAGAAATGAGCTGCTATTGCGGACTTATATTTTTGTATCTTAAGTGCCTAAAATGTTCTTTCTTTCTAGTGCCTATGTTTCTTTTTGTCCTCCCTATGTAAACTTTTTCAGTGTTTACACTTAATCTTGTAAATGCCTGACTTCTTCTGGTTTTATCTTATCAGTATTACTGTTAAGTAGGTTTTTAATGTTGTAATTGTTTTTTGGTGCCAATGTTATATTGTATTTCTTGAATATTTTTTGGAACTTTTTTGTGGCCCAGGAGTGGTAAGTAAATTTAGCAAATCTAATTTCTTGTTTTAGGGTTTAGTTTAGTTTAAACCTTCAAGACACTTTAGTATCCTTTGATGTCCGCTTCCTCTTCCCTAGCATCCCAATAGACAAAATTTTGATTCAACTTAAGAAATGGCTAACTTCTATTAACCTAGATGCCAATACAATAGAAGAATATTTGGCAATGACTGAAATATGTATACATCAAAATTATTTTGTTTTGTTCCAACGTGCCGATATGAAATTAAACTTACCTGGAAAAACACGAGTCAGTTGGACAATTTACTGTGATATTGGCACGTTGGCCATAGTGGCTCAATGGTTAGAGCAGTTGGACGGAGACCAGAAGATCCGTGGTTCAAATCCTGGCTATGGCATTGAATTTTTCAGTGTGACTCTACGTTTCCACAATTTAGCCTACACATGGCCAGTGTGAAAGAACAATTTCCAATTTTGCTATTCCTCAACAAAATCTCTTCACTTCAAATAACAGCAGTGTCAGGACTAAGGCGGCCCGGGTTCGATCCCAGGCGACCACAAAGTGAGATTTGTGGTGGACAATACGGCGCTGGGGCAGGTTTTCTCCGGGACCTCCGGTTTCCCCCATCATCTCATTCCACCAGTGCTCCATCTTCATCTCATGTATCATCAGCGCCACCGCCTGCGGTGGCATATGTAGTAAAAGCAGGCATTAAACACTACACATTTCCCCTCCCAATAGATATTTTAAGCCCTGAACTTAAAACCCAAATGAAATGCTTGCTTTTTCTGGTTCCATGGTGGTATCAGTCCATGCTTTACCCGATGTGTTGCTCGTGAACCCAAGTTTCAAACAAATAGTGTATCTTCATTTTTCTAAGTTCTTTTATTTTATGGAGAAAATCTTTCCACAACGAAAGTCATTACTGTCCACAGTAACACTTTTTTCTATTCACAAATTCAAAAACAATGTCCATTAGCACTTTGTATAGGGAAGGTCATTTTAAATCTGGAAGGTTAGATCGAAGTTAACTGCCAACAGCACTTCAAGACAAAAACTGATGAACTTTATGGCCAAATTGCTGACTTTACAAAACTGTCATCACAACATCCAATTCTTGTCTGGAATGTGTTTTGTTTTTCCTTGGTCTGACTTCTAACCTCTTATCTTTATGCATACTAAAAATATTTGTATGCTAACACCAGTAAATGCCACTTCCTTCATAGCAAGTTTGGATACTTTTCACAAAAATGTGTTAAATTACTGGGTACTTTTTTTCCCCCTCCTTCATAGCAGCATTCCACACTTATTCTGCGTAAGATTAACCTATTCAGTCATATCAACTTTCAAACTGTTTTTGCACCATTCCTTCTTAGCAAACCAGTTGTTTGTGGTATTTGAACTCTTTTTACTAGAAATTCAATAAATTGTATGTTTTTATAATTTAAGTGGTTGGTATTTAATATTTTGTACTTTAGCAAAAGTGAAGTGAGCTTTCAAAGTTCAATTATAATAGTTTCTAAGGAGCTAGAGAGTGGAAGTGTCACACAACCATGGAGACAATGCTGCGATCGAGAATCACATGGTTTTGTTTATGTCTACTTTGTTCTTCTGCTGGACAAGATTTAGCAAACTAAGAATCACTACCGCTTTTGCCAATTGATGGATCAGTTATGCACTTTTGAAATCACTGAAGGTATATTAGTTTCAATTTATTATTAAAATTAGACAAATGAGTCAACCTTGTAAACGCTTTTCTCCAGGTACAAGTTTTTTTTATGAAGACTAGTTTATGGGAACTTCTTTCTTATCCACAGTTCTGTGGTCAACTGATGGTGCAACTGGTGCCTGCCTCTGGCTTGGTGTTAGCTGCCATCCGATAATCTGTTAAGCTTGGTGAATACTCCTCTTTAACTCTTACAATTTTAATCATGCAGAGACCCAGCTATTCCTAACAAGATAAAGTATCCCCTGATAATCATGCAAAAAGATGTTAAACATCTGCGACCATTGAAAAAAGCAATCCTTTCTCTGTGTACAATTATTTAACATACTGTCTAACAAACTGTTTACCTCTAAAATACATGTGTTACACAAGCATTTACGTCTTCACACTTACAAAATTCAGTTCAGATATCACATAAAACTTACAAATTGACCAAAGCAAATGACATGCTTAACAACATTGACAATGAAGGAAGTTTTTAAAACGTGCAATCTTCACAGATGAAGCTATATTCCATGTCAATGGTTGTGTCAACAGGCATAATTGTGGAATTCGCAGATCTGAACCACCCAATGAAATTTGAAATTTTATAAAAGAGGCTCTCCGAAAGTAAACATGTGGTGCGCTGTTGGGTATAAATCGACTATCAGCTTGACGTTTGCAGAGCAACTAATGGAGCACACACAAAAACATTCTAAGGTAAGAAAAAAACTTTGAGTTGATGAATTGAACAAAAAAATACCTCCTGAGCTATAATTTTTTTGACATTGCAGCAACCTTTTTCAATGACTCTGTACATGGTCTTCATGAATCCTTTTTAATCTTTTAGTAATTTATGAAATGAGAAGTATTTTATAGCCGTATCTGTCAGAATGAAATGGGCTTTTCAGTTGTGAAAGAAATACCAAAAGCACTTGAGCTGTTTTTGACATTACCCTACATACAACTCCCCCCCCCCCCCCCCCCACACAAAATTTCTTGTTCAAGTATTAATATTGATGTTTCCTATTTGCAGCACTTTCAGCAATACACTACCTGTAAAAAGGTCCTCAAACGGAGATCGTCCACCAAAGAATTCCCTAAAAACTTCTTCTGGGTCTCTGAAGCTAAATGAGAATCCAAAGCCAGACATGAAGTCCTCTTCAGCAGTATGTCTTGGTCTTCCACGATGCGCCCCAAGTCCACCAAGTCCTTCTTTTCCATATTGGTCATACACACGCCGCTTTTTCTCTGCAAAACAAAGCAACACCATAAGATATGAATTCAAACAAAAATCTACATGAAATGCAGTGAGCGTTTATAAAAATTATATTTTCTCAACTTTTTAAAAATCAGCTGGGCCAACTAACAAACTCAATAAAAATGTTTCTAAATACATATGAAAAGTGAGATAATAAAGATTTTATTACAAATAACTTAATTCACTTTCTTGAAGTAGCATGTAAAACAAAAATAATTCAGCGCATTTAAATAATTTTGGAGTATATTTATGATAAAACTATATGGTCACCTTGCAGTTTAGCTTCACAGACCTGCTTCCTAATGCAAAAGGTGATTTGGGATAATACAAAGTGCATCATTGTTTTGCATATAACACTAAACAGATAATTTTCAAACAGCAATATTAAATAATATTACAAAAACTAATAAATTCCAAATAATATATGGTACAATAAAGAATAATTTTTAAACATTTTAATAAAGTAACTGTTAAAACAAACTAAAAGATTGACCTATGAGGGCCATTCTGAATGTTTTGATAATGAATGCAATACAATTTTAAACATTTTGATCTGAGTGAGTGAGTGAGTGGTGTTTAAGGGCCCGTCGACAACAAGGTCATTTGGGCCCCACATTTTGATCTGAATATTACTGATCATTGCAAGTTTCATAATTTCAAACCATTTTTCAAATGCTGAATGCCTATTTCTTTGGAGAGTAGTTCGTTAATGCTCTGGATCTTAGACTTCATCAATTCTCTGTCTAGTGACCAATGATGTTTAGTCAAGTCTGAATATTTCCCTGCATTTTTGGAATTGCTGGACATAAATGTTCCTTATCCATAACTTGATCTGATTGCTTGCCAAGGGTACACTGTGTGAATTGTACATATGTATTTTATGACAATGTGTGGTTAAGTAGACATGACCAGTAGTTAAGTGGAAATTTGTTACTGATTATCTTCGTGGCTAATCAAGAATGTATATTGCCCACCTCGGCAGTGTAGCAGTGGTAGTTTTTGGATAAAATTTTTTTGGGGGTTCTTCCTTATTCTGAAAGATGAATGTTGGGTTCAATGGACTATGGGCTCATTTGAGCATCAATTCACTCCTTTTATTCATGTCTAATGAAGTTAATAAATGAATAAAAAAATTCTGTTCCTCAAAATAATACTCCATTTTTTATCTGTTTTAAAATATTCTTATTGAAATAAACTTAATTTAATTATTAATATTAATTTGTAATTTGGGAGAGCAAAAATATGGATTAACTTATGACTAATTTTGCAACTTGTTTTTGCTAAGTATCTCAGCTTGTTCATTCCAGTTAATTCCACGTGTGCTGGAATCCACTGTTGGACTAATTCTTTGCTTAAATTTTTAGCAGCTTTAATGGAGTATTTCATTCGCTGTACTATTACTTGAATATTGATTTGCAATTGCTTATATAGCAGATTTTAAATCTGCAATTTTTTTTTTTTTTTTTTTTTTAATTTTCCATCCTCCGTTAAGTCATATCGGACGATGAATGAAATGGGTTAAATGATGCTCAAATGAGTCCAGGACCCATGGAGCTTAGAGCTACCTGATATTCGTCTTTATGGATAACTGAAAACCCTGGAAAAACCTTATCCAGGTAACTCACCCTGACCGAGATTCGAACTCGGGACCTCTTGAACGTGAGGCAGACATGCACAATATTGTTGCTTTGTTGGAAGCTATGTTGTTTTCAAATGCTAGGCTTTGACAATGAAGCCATTAGCTCTCTTGTTCATCAATCTTTCTGTGTATTGGGTCCGGCAGGTAGGGCTTCACAGGTTAAAAGATGTTCTTCAGTCATTTCCTCTTTTTTGCACAGAGAACAATTTGGACTTGTATAAATTCCTATTCTGTGTAGGTGTTTGGCCAAATAATCATGTTCCATAAGTAATCTAAATTTTGTTATTGCAGCTTTACATGGGATTTCTGGATTTTTAATTAAAATGTTCCATTTTTAATCTTTAGCTTTGTTAGATATTGATTGGTTTTGTTTGTTTTTATATTTGTTTTTAATCTTTTTATGGATGTAAAGGATAAGTTTATTTTTGTTCTGAATTAAATTTGCACCTTCTTTTGGCAAGAAAATCAGCTGATTCATTTCCAGCAATTCCACAATTATATGTAATATAATTCTTTTCTGTAGTTTTTGAATCCTTTTGTGACATTATTTAATTTGGATTGGCCTCATTTTATATGAACTTATTGCATATAATACTGCTTTAGAATCAAAGTATGACAGCATTTTTTAATTTATCTATTCTGTATAGAAGGTGTTGTAGTGAAATATGAATAGCCGTTAAAAATTTGTTGTGTGGTATCCTGCTGGTTAATAGAATGAGAACAGTGCACACTTAATTCCTGCTCCTGAGCTGTTGTCCAAGTTAGATTCATCTGTGTGGATATGTAACCATTCTTCAGGTGGGTAACTATTTTTGAGTTTGATATGAGTCACTATGTTTACACTCAAACTTCACTTACTTGAAGAATACTTCACTGATAATAATGCTTCTGCTTTTAATATTTATGACGTAGGGTATATATTGTTCAGTTTCTAATGCTAGTACTTTTAGTACAGATTTGGGAGTTTCAGATTTTGTAACTATTTGTTCTAAATCTAACTGAATATTAATTGGTTCAAAAGTTAGTGGGTTTTCTTGGATTAAAATGTTTTCTTTAGAATCGGGAAGATTCAGATCTGTTTTTAATTCTGTAACTTTGTGTAGGAAACTTGTTTGTGTTTTCATCTTGATTGGTTGTAGTTATCTTTTCTCCCATTTTGTTGTTTTTAACGGCATTTTTTCATGTTGTATTAGTGCCTGCTCCTCTAAAGTTAGATGTATTGGAGAGTTATGAGTTAAGGCTTGCATTGCCGTGATTGGAGTTGATTTTGCTGCACAAGTTCTTAGTCGCAGGGCCTGATTTTTTTTTGTGTGATTTACGTCCTCCAATGTTAAGTCATATTGGACGATGAATGGAATGGGTGAAATGATGCTCAAATGAGCCCAGGGTCCATAGAGCTTATAATTACCCGACATTCGTCTTGCAGGATAAGGGAAAACCCCGGAAAAACCTTATCCAGGTAACTCACCCTGACCGAGACTCAAACTCTGGACCTCTTGAACGTGAGGCAGGCATGCTACCACCATGCTACCGAGGCGGGCTGGCCTGATTTTGGCATACTTCTAGGTGATTTATGTTAGAACTATTTGCTGTAATTATTACCTCTGCATTGTAAAGAGGTATTGGCTTGATGAATGTTTTGTATGTGGTGTTCAGTGTCTCCCGATTACTGCCCCACTTAACTCCTGCTAATCTTTTTAAAATTTAAATTTTGTTGTTGATTTGTTAACTTAAAACATGCTACTTCAGACATGTTGGAATTTATTAATATAGTTAAAAAGATGTTTGTAAGCTGATATCCCTCCATCAATATTTGTTGAAATGACCTACTGATAAATCAAATACTGAACAGCTTCCAGTATACTCCGGCAACAACATTCCCCGTTTTCTTCATAAGAGAGTCATCTGTGTAAATGTGGAACCATTCTTGTTCTGGGTAGCTCGTACAATTGATTGTTTCTAGAGTTAATCATTTTAGTTTGGCTGTATTATGTCGTAACTATATTTTGATTAAATAATCCACAAAGTTAATTTCTATTTGAGAGAGGGGACATCTTGAAAGCAGTACCTTTTTTCAATTTTAGTGTTTGTATATTACTTTCGGAAGGATGTTATTTTCTTGCATTTTGGAATTATTTTTGTTTTTACTACATACATTCCAGCAAGCATTAAAAGAGCCTTCTGTAATTTTTCCATATAAAATTAGGATTTTTTTTCCCCCCCCATGACAAATAGGTGGGTTATCTGTAGTAATTGGTTAGTTTTGATTCCTCCTGTAATTATTCTTAGAGCCTGATTTTGCACCATCTCAATTTCATTTGGTAGCTGTCACTTTAGCTTTAACTCCATATTGCAACACTGGTTTTATACACTGTTGTGAACCCGATCGCGATAGCGCTGCTTGTGCACACAAAGGAACTGATAGGCAGCACAGAGATAAAGAGTATGCTGGAACAAATAAAGATAGCGCGGAGATAAAAGACTTGCCAGCACAGATAAAAGTTTCACATCTAAAAAGTTCATGTTTCGTCTAGTGACAGAACATTCGATTTCTTGATTGTTACAGAACAGTCTCGAATTATCAATGAGGTATATAAGAGACTGTGACATGCCAGCAGGCAGTTGTAAACAGTTGTAAACAGAGTGCTGTTGTAAACGAGAATTGTAATTGAAACTGGTGTGTTTGGAAGTGAACTGTTTGTGGTCAAAGACCTTGGTAGCTTGTAATTGTGTATGTGATGTAATTCTGCTGCTATGAAGTGCATTTCAAAGGAAATAAAGAGCGTTTTGAATTTCTGCCAACTTGGACTTTTGATTCTACGAACCCACAAAGTCACAATACATACTGATACCGAAATTAGAGACTCGATTAATTAGATATGAACATTGGCAATATATTTGTTAAATGTTAAACAGGTTGTTTGTTGGGTTAGTTCACTATCATCGCAGGCAGTCTTATGGTAGACACTTTAATAGAAGTGGCCTTCGACCCCCTTTAGTAACTGATGACCATAACAGAAGACACAAAGGTTCACATGTAACAAAAAATTGACGTGAGTAGGGGTGTTCTGGTGTGAATAGCACAATTTTCTTGAAAGGATTCAGGCACAGCTGGACTGACTGTCCAGGAGGACAGACGTGACTCGAGAAGGAACATATCTATTCCTGTGTACATCACGAATTAAGTGTTATTGTGTAATATGTACTTCACATACCGTAACTCCGGAAAGTAATATAGATTGGTTTCCCTTGGTTGGCAACTTCACGATGTATGTGATTATAAAAAGAGAAGCAGTCATTAAATGAGTCTTAAACTTGGATTTCAGTGTCCTCCTTACTCCTACATATCCACGCAGACCCTGAGAGAAAACTCTTGCTCTAAACTGAGGCGTTTCAAATTTGCATAATGTTACCCGGAAGAGCGGTGACAATACATTACATTCAAGTACTGTATGAGCAGCCCCATTTCTGTTTGCCAATCTTTTCAGTATTGTTACTCTTTGTGCATTGTTTTTTCAAGTAAAATAAATGGCAACATTTTAAGCATCGAAAAAAGAAAACTATTCTGAGTGCCTGAATAAAGTTCAATAAAAAAGAAATACTACTGCATATAGTATTTAGAAAGACTTTCACAAAATTAGTAATATTTTTGTGAACATTTTTCTTGAAATGGTTGTGAGGAGGTATATCATGTCATTCTTTGATAAGGATTATATCTTGGTGTTGATTCACTACTTTGTTTTATAAAAAGTAAGGAAACCCAACAGTAACAAGTTTTAGGTTACTGATACAATTGTCGCAAGGTCTACCAAAGAGTTCTAAGATTCCAGCCTCTATCAACCCGGGAGCGATGGAAAACTCCAGGGGTCTTACCTTGAGGCAATACCTGGAGTCTAGAAAGTCAAGAACATAAGCTCAAAGGCTTATCAAGCCAACATTCACCTGGCAGCTTACCTTTGGATAGCAGTGATAAGAAGCAGCAGGTTCAGACGTCAGTCCACAGCAAACATACAGGAACATCAAAATGGGGAGCAAGTACAGGGAAACCCGCGAAGAAACAAGAAAATTGATTATTAAACTCCACAATCAATTCAAATCGCTACGAGAAATATCCCATCTTGTTGACAGACCTTGCTCCACCGTGCAGACAATAGATAGGTTTTGTGTTCCAAAAACAGTTCAAAACAGGCCAAGAACCAGAAGACCAAAGTTGTTAACAGAGCAAGATAAAAGTTTCCTGCGTGAAATAATGAAGGATCCAAAAATCAGTGCTATGAAGTTCACTGTGGATCTGGGACGAAGTGGTATAAGTGTTTTGGCCAGCACCATCCGCAATATTTGAGAAGCTGGAGATCATGGTCGAGTACCCCGGAAAAAGTTCTGGATGAGTAAAAAAAAAAAATCAAATAAAATGATTGAATTTTGCAAAAGAGCACCGAAATAAAGGATCAGACTTCTGGAATAGTGATATTTTCTGATAAGAGTAAGTTAAACATTTTTGGGTCCAATGGAAGGCATATGGTATGATGCAAGAAAAATACAGAGCTGCATCCCAAACAACTAGTGCCTACAGTAAAACACAGGTGGCTCCAAGATGGTCTGGGGGTGTATGAGTGCTTCAGGTGTGAGTTGACTACACTATTGATGAAACTATGGACCATAGAGTCTATATGGACATTTAAAAGTAAAATCTCCATGCTAGTGCCCAGAAACTAGGTCTTGAGAACAATTTTATGTTTCAGCAGGACAACAACCCCAAACATACAGCTGGAAATGCTCGCTTGTGGCTGCTTTATAACATGCCAAAACTACTTCATACACCTTCCCAGTCACCAGATATCAACCCTATAGAAAATCTGTGGTCTATTTTGGACAGGAAAATCAGAAATCACTCAATTTCCAATAATGGATTAAAACAGGCACTCCAAATAGAATGGGACCTAACTGAACCAAAGAAAACAAGAGAACTAGTGGAATCAATGCCACAGAGACTGGAGGCAGTTATAAAAGCAAAAGGAAAGCCCACCAAATATTGAATGATGGTATACATTATAAAAATGTTATTGAAATCGTAGGTGTACGATCACTTTGTGCAAAATAGCTAATTTTTTATTTTAAGAAGTAATTTATTTGTGTTTTGTTATCTAAAATTACCAAATACAACAAATGCTTTACTGGACATGATTAATTTACTTGTAAATTTGCCAAACATCCCATTCCTGTTTCTCCAAGAATCTTAGTGTAATTTCTTATGTGTACGAACACTTTTTACACTGTATATCAATATGAAACATAAATGAATAAATTTAACATCGTTCTGGCACTTGACATTAACATCTGTATCACATGTATGATTTGAAACATTTTCACAAGTTTAAATTACACAAGTCATATTGTGAAACATTAAAAGAAGCTAACAAACTAGTTTTTCTTCAGATCATTATCACACAAAAATGAACATAACTGCTGCACTTTTGTAAAAGAATTTTCACAAAATGAAGCTAAATCTATTTAAGTGCAAACTATAAAAGGTTCACTTTATTGCAAAGTAACTTTGCAGGTGTTTTAATGTTAAATCAAGGGTACCTGCTTAAAAACCCACACACAAAAAGCAAGTTTTGCTTACTGACAAATTGCAAGAATTATCACACTGCAATTGCTCACAAAGATAAATACAACAGAAATTTTCAAATCATTTCAATGGCATGCATATACAAGCTGAAACCTTTATTTGAACTCTTTTCTCTGTCTTTGTCATGAACAATTAGAACATTTATTTGTTTCACATGCTTCAAGATTTCAAATGATCTGGAATGCTTGTTCAAACCCAAACCACTGACATGTTAAATTAGCTTCCACAACCATGAAAAACTAAAAACAATTAGTTCCTGCTGGCCATTTTTGTTAGAGAGCAGATTAGTTGGGCTGAACTAATATTTTCACCACACATTTTTGTTGAAGTAACACAATGAAAGAGGAACTGACACATCATGCAGGTACAAATCTGATATGCATTCCACACCATTTTTAGATAGTAAATGAGGCCATGATTTTTGAACACCCTTTGAGTTTCCTACACCACTGTACTTATTCGGAGTTCTCCACTTTTATTACCATTGTGAAATATTAGACGTATAGAAACAGTGGTCATTCTCATCCATTACGTCAGGCTCTTTCATATTCCTGTTTAAATGCATTCTCATACTTGCCAACTTCCTGAAGTCTACGCCCGTAAAACCTTTCCATGTGTGCAGCAAAGCATAATTTTGCTATGACTAGCATTCTGAATGCTTAAAAAATATATAAAATTACAGATAAAACAAACTGGAATTCCATTTTATAAGAACCCCTGACGATATGGCAGTACTACTCTTTCCTATATGTATGCTGAAATTCCCAGAACCACAATCATACATTAAAAAAAAAAAAAAAATAAAGAGAGCAACAACTTTCCAGGCTCTACACAGATTTCTAGTCCAAGTTTTACTTCACAACTTTAACTGCAAATAAAAACTATCACAAAAATGATATAAAATTCTACAGCCGTAAAATGTAAGTAAGCTGAAATTATATTTGCACTGTCTTTTAGTGAATCTTTATATCCATTTACTGATGTTTATTAGAGGTCATAAGCTCAAGGTTATCTACCAGGTCAATCCACCAGACTGAACCCCTCCCCCCTCTGACGACCAGGGAGTTACCGAGCTGTCCCAAAAGGGCACCCATTGCCTCCGTGGGGCTTTCGATATGACAAGACCTAGAGACTAACAAGCCCCCCCCCCCCATCTGGTCCTATGGACTCAAGATGGAATGGAAGTGGATATGTCACTTATGCACGCCAATCCCAAAGGGGAAGGCTACCAATTAGACCTTGGTAGGGCTGTCTAGTGATCTAGCACACCTACCAGTTATGCAGGCTAGTACGCGGGAATATATGGCTTCCCTCAACCCCGTCCGGAGACATACCCAATCTCCCACAGGTATCGGGAACCACTGCCCCCGAGTCCAACCCAATCCGAACAACTCCCAATCAGGGAGGGGTTCGAATGTTCGGCCCGAGGTTCCTCTAGTAAGTCAGAGGTACCACAAGTGCTAGGGGTCTGCAGCGCCCGCACCACGGCAGCTGAAGGGGACGGATCCCCTCCCCTACGGGGTTAGAGATCATTATTGGTGTAATCGGATATTAAAACCTGCACACTATGCATTTTATCGGAAATTTTGATTTCGTGCGAGATACCTAAGAACGCCTGAATTCCCTGTGGCTATCTGCTACCTGTCCAGTTTTATCTTCTGCCTGTTTAAAGTGATCCCCGGAATTTTTGTGATTGTGCAATATCACTCATTCAACTATGTCCATCACAGGTGATAATTTGATGTAGGATTTACAATTCTTTTTAACGCAAGTCCCCCGTTGTATTTCAACCTTCAGCTTCTTTTGGAATTTGATTTGTATAATAAGACAATCATAATTTTTTTTTCCCCTACTGTATATCACTTTCATTGCGTTCACTGGATAACCCTTGAAGCTGACTGACATGCCGATTCACATGTGATTTAAACACCACCACATACTGTCCAACAAAGTCCCTGAAAGGAATGCACCCCTTACACAGTGGGACAAGGACAGTGAATGTGTGTGACAGGGAACACGTGCTACACAAGGAGCAGAACTGTTAAAAAAAACATGCGCCCTGTTCACTCTGTACACTGAAACCGAGAAGATTTATTCACAAAAGTAGAAGCCATCAGAATGTTTTTGAATGGTCTAACTGAACTGACATGGGGTATCAAAACTACCGAGGGAGGGTGTTGTAATTTTACGTCCTCCAACGTTGTCATATCGGACGATGAATGAAGGGTGAAATGATGCTCAAATGTGTCCAGGGTCCATGGAGCTTAGAGCTACCCAACATTCGTCTTTCAGGATATGGGAAAACACCGGAAAAAACCTTATCCAGGTAGCTCACCCTGACCAAGATTTGAACTTGGGACGTCTTGAATGTGAGGCAGACACTACCATCTACGCTACCGAGGGAGGTTGTAGGAACCTTTACCAATCCCCCTGCATCTCATCCCCTGGAGACTTTCTTTCCTGTGGCATACAGTATCCCCTTGCCTAAAGATACACAAACATCACACTCGCAGGCAAAATGACTTTCTTCAATCATATAGGGGCCAGTTTGGAAATAAAATTATTATTTATGCTGGATCAAAATACTTCAACATATTACCAAAAAGACTGAAGTCATCGATAGACAAAAATACTTTTAACCCATTGTTTTTATAATGAAGATGAGTCTTATTCATAATGGAAATTAATCACATTTTCAGATTAGTTGAGTTTCTGACATAATATGCACAGATTTACATTATTAATATTTAGGTTAATTTTAGAAACTTGTATTCTTTATCACATGACTGATGTGGTCTTAAGAACAATTGTCTATGTGTATAGTGTTATTTTATATTTTATTTATTTTGTATTATAAACTGACGTGGTCTATGTAACTGTTTGTGTATATTATAGGACAAAAAAATAAACTATACTGTACTGAATCAACCAACTATTAGCAGAGAAATAAGTTTCCACACAGGTACTAACAGCACGGAATTCAGGTCTTTAAAAGGGTCATCCAGGTAGTTCGCACAGAACTCATGACGAGCCCATTTTACTGCAGCCCAGTGACGGGTGACTATCATCACCATAAAGGATAGATATACATAAGTTCTGGCCTGTTAGAGCATTAACATCAATTATAATTATCTGTGATATTAAGTTACGATACAATGGGATAAAATGTAATGCTTTATCCTGTCCATGTTGAAAATCTAACACTTAGAATCTGTCCAAAAGCTGCAAAAATGTCTTTGCTGTACAATTGTAAAAAATGTCTCTGCTCCCTTATGTTTTACGGGCAAATCATAAAAGTTGGCAAGTATATGTTTAATTCATTTACCACTTATACAATAAAAACCCAAAATTAAACAAAAAAACTGATCTGAATTGTGCAACTAGCTATATACAATTCCATTTTTTAAAACCTTTACATTAATATAAGTGGAAACTGATTTAACAGGAACCTCAATCTTTGCTGCTATACACATGATAAATCCATTCTGGTCCAAGGTCCTCTGGAAAGCTGAGTGAACATTCTTAAACCTATAACTTAACCCTGATGTTCAGGTTACAGCCACTGCTTAGAGCTAATCATTTGAAGTATCATACAAGATTTTAATTTAACTTTTGTGGACAACTTAGGCACATGCACTAACCAAAAATCATGGCAAAGTGTACCCTATGATGGACCCATAAATGAAGATGTGTCATGGTGTGCCTTCAACAAAATGTCTGCTGGTGTATTGTTACATGATGTCAAAAAGCACTCGAAAGCTTTCATACCTCAAAGTGTGTGCGTAGTGTTTGTACGTGTCCAAAATGTCCAATAAACTGTTGCTGTTTCTTACACAAATGTTTAATATTAATCACTTAGTATTACTAGTCTGTACATCACGAAAATCACTCAAGCATGGGCATCAATGTTTACAGTTCTAAAAAACTCTGACAATGTTGGCAAATATACCCATGTACTCATATTGTACTAGAGCAGAGGGATTGAGGTTTCAGATAACCAGAACAAAAGACTAAATGTAATCTTTAGATCTGAAACAATCAATATGAAAACAAATAAAAATCTTATTCTAATTTATGGAAGATTTAATTTAATTAACACAAGTCAAAGGTACCTCAGGCTTTCAAGAATACCTCAGGCTTTCAAGAAAAGCATTGGGAGTCTCAAATGATTCTCCACACTGAGGGGAATGCACTGACATGCTCCGTGTCAGTTAGGTTGGCAATGGTCAACATTAACTTCACTTTACTAAAGCACCCTTTTCACTGTGGTATTCAAGTGGTACGAGCAAGGAGAGGTTTCTACCTGCTTGAAGGTTACTGCTCCATACCTTTGCTACCAACTTAACCACACCCATATGCACCCAAATATACTGCAGACACTCATTTGAGGCACCCATTATATACTGGTGCCAGATGTAGTGCATTAGTGCCAGATCAATATAAATTGATGTTGCAATGTAATATGTACAGTCGAGTATATAGAAACTTATACAAATAACAATTTGTAAGAAAAGCCTCACTTAAGAAAATGGTGTAAATTCTTCTTTTGAGTTGATATCGATTCCACGAATTCTTGTCCGCATGTTCAGTGAAGAAAAACCACAGGAGAAAAATTCATTGTTAAGAAAGTTGCTATTTTCTTATGTTTTTTCAGTATTACCAAAATATGAAAACGAAACTTGTCAACTGCTGGTATTTCAAAATTCATTACGCAATTAATTTTGACGTCACTGTCACTAAATTCCTCCAAACATATATATCATTACGCAATGTTTATTTTTTAAAATAAAGACGAAACATAATTTGGAAATCAGAACGAAAGAAAATTTTCGTAACATTAAGTATAAACAAACTGATAAATCAGCCGTAGCAGATCATTTTTGGTCATTTAATCATAATATAAATCCTGAAGTAAAATTATTAAAACAATTAAATATCCCAATAGATCTAATGATTTGGGAAAAAATATTTACTTTAAAAAATAAACATGGCGTAATGAATTTTGAAATACTAGCAGTTGATTCTGTTTTTAAGTTTTTGTTTTCAGATTTAGGCAATACTGAAAAAACATAAGAAAATAGCAACTTCCTTAACAACAAATTTGTTTTCTCCTGTGGTTTTTCTTGACTGAAGATGCGGACAAGAGTTTGTGAAATTGATATCAATTAGAAAGAAGAATATCAATTAGAAGAATTAACACCATTTTCTTAAGTGAGGCTTTTGTTACAAATTGTTATATTTGTATAATATTGATTGCTTCACTGTAGCTAGCTTCATTTTCTACATAATATAGAAACTTGCCAAAGCTTCCGGTTTCCTACAGTAATTTCCTTTATTTAATGAAGATAAGCACTTAAGCCCTTGGCAAGTCAAAATCTCTTATTGACACATTAGCCCATAAACAAAGATCAAGTCTAGGCACCAGATGAAAGGAGAAGAGGGTGGAAACGGTTCACCTGAATATCTAGAATGCCTAATTTACAATGATGGTAAACATGACACTTTCAGGCTTGGGGGGAATAAAATGAACAATTAGAGAGATAATAGGACATAGCAGAGGCAGTTTATATTTCCATACCAACATAAACCTCTGCATACTGGTATGACTCCATGAAG
The DNA here is from genome assembly GCA_030765055.1 of Mantis religiosa. Taxonomy (NCBI): domain Eukaryota; kingdom Metazoa; phylum Arthropoda; class Insecta; order Mantodea; family Mantidae; genus Mantis; species Mantis religiosa. Next base: position 16,136,280 of record CM060952.1, read on the forward strand.
TCAAATGTACATTTCTGCTATATGTTAAAGGAATTGTGCCGATAAGAGTTGAGATAAAGAGCAATTATACCCAAAAGAGTCTAGTATATTTCTCTTAAATCACAGCCAGCACTGCTAGCAGTAACCAATCAAAATCAGGTTACATGGAATCATATCAAATGTGCTTGTTCTGCAATTACTCAGTACTTTGACAGCAATATAAAATACATTTAAATGTCTGCACTGTAAACATTGATGTCTAAAACCAAGTCAAGTTTTCTACAAGTATATCTTCAAAACTGGTATAACCGCCCATCAATTTTGAGGTAGAGAGCAAATGATGCTGAGGTCACGTCATCGTTAGATTCAAATCTACTGGAAAAAGCAAACAATGAGGTAAGGGATAAATTAGTATGAAGGTATACCAAAGAAACGATGGAAGGGTGTCTCGAAAAATCCGCGGAAGTTGAAACTTCTTGGAACTCTGGTGGGGTGTGGATTGCCCCTCTGGTGGCCACGAGCATCATAAATGCGACGTTTGGAGTCTGTTGGAGCAAGATAAAACTTCTTACCACCTGTGAATAGAACACTTTCAAGGCCATTCATTAACTGCAGTATCACCAAATGAGTTCTGAATTTAAAATGACGTTTAGGCTGTTTCATTTGTCAACATTTTAAATAAAAAATGCTGATCCTATCACATGATATTAATGAATGGCCTTTAGATGGGAAATTTGGTTCCTCCAAAATTAAACTAAATTTAATCCCACTTGGATGTTGTCTTCTTGTTGACCAGTACACTGGACTGCAAAGCACCATTATAATACAAATATCACAATTTTTTTACAACATATAATTAATGTATGCACTACATTTATTACTATCTCTCTGAATCATTTCCAGCCAGGTTCAATGGACAGCACTGGATGGCTACGACAACACAGTTTTACTTACGTTAGTGTGCAATTAACAGAGTACACAGTTACCACATGACAGCTCTTTAGCATTTTATCGACTGTGCTGCTGCATAGAGGAATACAACATATACAACACATCTCTCAAAGCTAAAGCAATGCATCTTAACTAATCAGCTGGGTATAATTATCTACATTACAGTCAAAATCTAATGTGCTACATTCACTATGCTTCTCTACTCTCTCTCTCTCTCTTTACTGAATATTCTTACAAAAGCTCACTATCTACTTCTTGTTACTATATTACTCTTTGCACTTTTCATTGTAGGTATAGGAAAAATACAGTCTGCCAAAGTGATGCTCTTTCCTAAGTTAATTTGTAAATTGTTCTTTGCATGAAATAGAGAAGAGAGAAAGAAATAAAGTACTTCACAGTTGAGAGGTAGAAATAATTCAAATGGAAACTAATAAGAAAAATCTCATTGCCACAATGTTTTATTTAATAAATTGTGTGCCTTAACATGATCTGAATTTTAAAGTATAGAAGACTTTTCTATCTTTTATGGTTTGCCAATTGTGCAAAAGTTATTACGACTGAAGAGGACAAAGAAGGCAATTCCAGTAAGTACAAGTATAGCTTTTATGAAAATATTTTACAATATGGTATTTTCAGTAGAATGGTTTATGGCCTTGAAGGTTGTGGCCGAGTATGAGAAACCAACTGATGTTTTGCCCATACCTCCAAAGGGCTTCATCATTTGAAGACGCCCGATGGAGCTACATGCAAAATATCACATGGTTTCTCAGACTGGATCACAGCCTTCAAGCCCAGATTTATAGGATTAAACCGGCTGTGAAAGCTGAAGTATGTACAGTCCAGTGCACGGAAATTTTCCGATGCTGTTGGTATCTTTTGGTGTTACTTTATATAATGTTGGCATAACCATTTCACCATTTGTGTTTTACACCAGTCCTGGCTGTGCCAATCTCTCATTGGTTTATATCAAAGTCCAATAACACAAGCAATGACCGACGAACAAGGTGCTTAGCCAAGGTGCATAGTGCAAGGGGAGGGGTAAGAAGGAATTTAACTTTAGTGGAACGATTGTCAACACCACTTCCTTGCTGTGTCCATCACTCACTGGTTTGATATCATAACTCGGGAATTGGGGAGAAGGACGAGGGGTGGGTTATTAAGGAATGGGGGTTCATGGATTAATTACTAGAATATTATCTTTGTGTTTTCCCCTTATGTTTGTCTACGTGACGAAAATATGCTTTAGTATGCTTGGTATATTTTGGGTAGATAGAGCTTAAGTTACAGCTTTAAATTATTTTGTAATAAAAGATGATTCAAAATATATATGCACGATAGTGTTTAACGCCCGCTTTCACTACATATGCATTCGCAGGCTATGACACTGATGATACATGAGATGAAGATGGAGCACTGGTGGAATGAGATGGCGGGGGAAACCGGATATCCCGGAGAAAACCCGCCCCAGCACCGTGTTTGTTCACCACAAACCTCACTTTGCGGTCGCCTGGGATCGAACCCGGGCCACCTTGGTGAGAGCCAAGCGGTCTAAATGCACGATAGAGTTCAAGTTGATACACATAAAACAAATCTGTCCCATCTTTCACTTCCTTCCAAACAAAACTGCACAAACCTGAGAAGGTCAGTTATTCAAAAAGGATGGACAATCTGTCCCTGTCCTCAATATCTGCTGATAAAATAATCAAAGACAGATGAGACGCATTCCAAATTATGTGTTTCAATGTAGCTCAAACAGTCTGGGCTTAACGTTTACCTCTGCCATCACGAAACAAAGGGCAGGCACATGCCTACCTATCTCTCATAGGGGTTTGAACTGGGGGCGTGGTGCCATTCACCTACCAGCCTAAACAGCTGTTCCTTATATCGGAAAGTTTCTGTGCACCAAACTGTACATATGGCATTTTAATCAAAATGCATTGAGAGCCATTGAGAAAACCTAAATTTTCTATGGGGGCTTTCCTTCTAAATCTTTGTATTAAATCTTTGAAGATATTCAATCTGTTAAGTTATGCTACTCTCCTTGTACACAAACAAATACCAGCACATAGACCCTTTTCTAAAAAATGCCTTCTTTACATTGAGGGGAAAAAGCTATTTTTGGTGAATTTTCAGTATCAAATTTTTGGGTAGAATACGCTTGGGCTTACTATAAGCAAGCAGAAGAGCAAATAAATCTACTGAGCCAGTAGATTTGGAATATGCTTTGAAACAGCTATTTTCAATGTACTGCAATCTAAATCAACATGATTTTTAAGGCTCATAAAAGTTTTACTTGATTTTATATTTCTCTGGGGTTAATTGCTATTTTAAAAGTTAATATTTTAATGTGAAGATGCTGCTAGAAGTTTCACTGCCAATTGGAAGAATTAGTACTACATAAAAATGATCTTACAAAATAGAAATTTTTTAAGTAGCAAGAGTTTTTAACGCAAAAGGCACTAGGAAACATTCTGTTCTGAATTGTAATGTAGGCCGATTGAGATTTTTTTCTAGTTCTTTATGTGCTCTCTTTAGACAAACATCAATTCTCTTCAGGATTGCCTGAACTGGTAGTTCTTATATACAGACTCTTAGCAGCCAGTTCAAATTTTAAATGGCCAAAAAAATTATATTTGAGATAGGTTAATTTCTATTACATGGATTAAGTTCTTTGAATAAAACAGTTATTTTAATTTGAAAATACAAATTGGAATTAACATTGTAGAAGTAATATAATAATCAGAAACTATATATGAATCAAATGAGACATTGCACTTCACATACCACAGTAAAGTGTGTGAAGTACTCTGTGTCCATAGACTCATTTAATTAGCAATTTTATTCATATGCTATAAAAAATCATGGTCCTATCACTGAACAATAACTGATTCAATGCCATTATGATAGCAAGGAGTTTTGCTGAAGGTCTAAAAAAAATTTAGCTCATTTTAGTAATTGGCCCATGTTCCATTCACAATTATAAGAATTCAATAAGGAAGTTATAAGGAAACTGATTTTACTGCTGATAAAAACAAATCTAGAAGAGCAGAGGTAATCAATGACTCACTGGAGTAATATGATTTGGAGAATCCTGAGAAAACATCTTAGCATGATCCAAACAAACTTGAACCAACGTTTAAATTCAAGAAACTGACGAGCAGGAAGATATAACTTGCTATTGTAGAAGCGGATATCCAAATTAATGATTGGCCGTACAGACAAAACATCTCAGACAAAACATTACTTCTCTTAATGGTGATAAGTGCAGAATTTGGTCAAAAAATGGCCCTCAAATTATAATTCAAGACAATTCTCATGATTTACAAGTTACTGTATGGTAGGCTTCAATTCACAATTCTCCATTGTCTTCTTCAAAAAAGAATCGAATAATATGGTTATGGTAAATGGTGAGTGCTACTATAGCAAGCTACAAAACTTCCATCTTCCTGGACTGAGAAATTACATTATGGAAAACATCTTTATACAAGATGGTGCTCTGCCTCATCACCTCATACACCCCTGCACCTCCTAGATCTTTGGTAATCGTGTCAACACTAGATACTTTCCAACGAAGTGGGCAACTACAAACTCCAGATTTCAATTCAACCTACTTTTGAATGAGGGGTTACCATAAAGAATGAGTTTTGCTGAAACATCCGACAATACTGAAAGGTGCTATCTCATAAGAATAGCTAACATTCCAAAACAGCATCTGCAAAATGTTTTGCATGGGTTGCAGAAAGAGTGGTGTACATGGAATAAAAGAATGGAGGACATCTTGCCACATTTGTCCAATATGTCCCTTCCCCTCCGCCCCTTCTCCTTATCGCTGATATTACAATACATATAGGATTTTGAAGGATCCTATACTTTTTTACATCGGTTTGAGAAAGATTTGTTTATATTGTCAATGTATAGCACTGTTGAGCTGCTGCGAGAAGCCGCAGCCGGGCATGTGGGCAGGAGAGAAAGACATGCTCCAGAGCGTTTATTCCATTGTCGTTGCCAAGAAATTTCTTGGAAGGTCTGCAGCATTTTAGGAACAATGGCTGGGGGGTATAAATACCCTGCAAGATGAAGCAGCAGTTGTGTGTCTGTTATTGAGAAAGTTGATTGTAGTGTACCGTAGTGGTTTCACTCATTAGTTTTCATGCAACAAAGGTTGTTTTAAACTTTTGCAAACCAAATTTCCGAATCTACGTAACCCAAGCAGTCATAATATTAATAATGTATACACTCATGAAGCAGACCACAGCTGCCTTGGTAGCATGTCTGCCCCAAGTCCAAGAGGCACCAAGTTCAAATCTTGTCTTGAGTTGTCTGGATAAGGTTTTTTAAAGGGTTTTCCCTTATCCCAAAAGATAAGCAATTAAGCTCTCTGGATCCTGGACTAATTTGTGCATCATGTTACCCATTTAATTCATCATCCAATATGACATAACGGCTAACAAATTTAAAAAGGAAGCAGACCACCATTAGCTATTTTGTAACCAAAGCACATATAATCACTTGAGCATGATTTCATCCATCAGCCAACAACAGTGGGGTCATTGGTGTCTTTTTAAAACATTTTTAGAAATGATACTCAAATAGGATACCATTAGATAGAGGTCTTCACAAATACTTGACTGTGTATATAAATTAAGCTGAGATGTTCTAGCAATTGAGTATTTATGGTGCAATATTCCTCGATTTAAACATTGCACATTTGCTTATAGAAAACATGGGAGAATGAGAAAGCAGACAAAACAGGAATTTAATTTTAAAAACACTGGAATAAGCATCAACTGCCTAAAATATTTGTCATGCCAGAATGATCACTTGGGGATTCACACAAGACCATGTTTGAGCATGAGCTAATATAAACAAGTATCCAGGCAATCCTCGAAGGAAACAAAATAGCAGCAATGTGCCTTAAAGAGAGCACCTAACATTGCTTTAATTTTCATGAATTGACAAATAATCCAACTCCCATTTCCTAGGCTAGCAACTGTGCCAGTCGATGAAATGCCAAGGGTCATAATAGGGCTCTTTGATAAAAGTATTATAGGCACATCAGTTTTAATTGCTGACATTTCTGGCTACAGCTAAGTGAAGGAACATCCTTTTCTTATTAACACAATAAGAAACATTTTCTATCTTTCTAGTAAAATAAGTTATATTTCCACTACAAGCAAAAAAATGTTTTTGCATCACAGTATTTCAGTGTTGTCAAAGACTACTGCAGTTGGACTTGTGTTCTTTGATTTATCTACAGGTTATTAATTAAGGCACACCTATAATACACATCTTCACAGCAGAGAGACTGTTTACAATAATGTGCAAAATATCAGTTTCTAGCCAAGTTCTGCTCCTGTAAAGTAATTATTTGGGACACACTGTACAAATCATTACAACTAAAATATTGCAACCTTATTTACAAAGTACCAACTGTCAAACTGTCTGCTATGTGATACAATATATACACAGTACATATTTAATATATATAATGTTCAATACTTCTGCTTTATCGATCACATACAAGTCACATGTTTAAACTCAATATTTTAACACTCTGCAATACCTAGTAACATGGTAGCTTTGAACAAATTGCATAATTACTAACAAGGAATTTGCTTGAAAATAAATATAAATTTGTATGATGAAGAGAGGATGGTAGACCAAGAAAGATGGCTTTAATTGTGAAGTTGGAACAGGCAAACTGCCTAGACCATGAAGTGAAAATGAACCCCAACCGAACAGGCCCAATTTCTTTGTAAATGAATATTTGTTGCTCTGCAGTCAATAAACCATGCTAAACCATTTGGTTAGGTGTTCTACATGTTGCAGGATATATATAAAGATTCATATAAGCTGACAGCCGTGACTCTTGCAACAGACTATTATGATATAATATATATTGCAACCCCAAATTTGAGCAGTTTATGCTATTCAACAGTTATTTAACCATAAAAAATTATCACTAATTTTTGTAGAAGAATTTGTGACAAATAAAGGAGTTTGAGGTGAACTTTGTCTTTTAAGGAGTCCCTGCCCAATTTATATCTCACCTTTAACTCCAATGGTCATATTGGCAACCATTCTCCTTTGGAACATATTGGAGGTGTTAACTCGTATTCGTTGGGTTTTAATCATTAGATCACGCACACATTCGCACTCTCATTCATACTTCCAGACTGAGGAAGTTGGGTTGGAGAAATATCCCCACCTCACCCCGGAATTGAACCCGGGACCCCTAGCATGGCAGACAGGTGCTCTGCCAACTGAGCTACGGGGCCAGCCTTTAAGGCTTTGTCACAATACATCCCATGTTATCTCAAGTGGTTCAACACATTGCAGTAGTTTCCAAATGAACCCACAGGTCAGTCACAAAGGGCAAAGTAAGAAATCAAAGAGCATCTCTTATCTTCCATCTTCTCATAGGTCTGCATGAATTGCTTTTACCATTTAGTATACAATCATGCCTCTTCAGGTAGTCTAGTTGGCTCCATGCATTCCAGATATTCTGTTTTCGTTTATCTCATTTAGTGGACGTACACGTAACTGCCCTTGTAACTTCATTACTACATTGTTTATGTTTATGAGATACAATCACTTTGACCAACATTTTAATACGTACCTATTTTATGTTCCTTTGACTGAATTGTTGCACAGAACCATGTTCAAACTACGCATGATCTCAAGTAAATTATCCTTTATTGCTATATGCCAATCACACGAAATCAGGTATATTTGCAAAGAGAACATGTGCATAATTAGCACTACATGACCTCTGACTAATAATCAACTCATCATTTGTCATTAACTCAGTGTAAACCGAGCAGGATGGCTCAGTCGGTTTCATCTGTGGCCCACATTTGGGAGGTCTGGATTCAATTACCGTGGCCATGGTTTTCTTTTGGGGATTTTCCCGGGTAGCTAGGCAAACGCTCGGCAGGTTAACTACAGCATGGCAGGATGATGTGCTTTAGCTGAACACTTCCTCTCCAATAGGATGTCTTCGGATGGGCCGAGCGGGTCGTTTCAGGAGCACGGTGGGGGGGGGGGGGGGGGATACCGGTTGTATTGGTCTGCCAGGGAACTTCCAACTGGTCAATTATAGGGATCCTGCCCTCTGGAACCGTCTCCTCTCACCTCATCCTTCCTCCCGGGGATGCCCCACTTGAAGGCATAAGTTTGGACCTCCGTGCAGGATCACCTTTGTAGCGTAGTCCAGTCCAGGTTATTCACTTATATGGGCATACATAACGCAAAGTTATGGGATCAGTAATATGACTTTTCCACTTTTAAAAACAGACCAAGAAGTTTATTCATTTTTTAACTTTTTATTATTATTTTTGTAATTTACGTCCAATGTTTAGTCATATCAGACGATGAATGGAATGGGTGAAATGATGCTCAAATGAGCCCGGGGTCCATAGAGCTTAGAGTTACCCGACATTCGTCTTTCTCATTAAGGGAAACCCCCAGAAAAACCTTATCCAGGTAACTCACCCTGACCGAGATTGGAACTCAGGACCTCTTGAACGTGAGGCAGCCATGCTACCACCACGCTACCGAGGCGGGCAAGAGAAGTTGTGATCTGGTCATTTTTTCACCTAAATTATAAATATCTCACACACCGGCTGAGAGAATAGGAGAGAACAAACTTCGGAACTCCTGGAATGCAACGAATAATTCCGAACTGTTGCGAAAGAACCCGAGCCAGTAAAACCTGGAAGGTCATTAAATTACAATTCGCACAAGTCTATAAAATCCCTTTGGTATTTAAGTAAACTAACGGAAATTAATAATTTCTTCATACTAGCCGTCTATAGGCTAAGGTTTTGGATAGACAACATGAAAAATTCAATGCCATAGCCGGGATTTGAACCACGGATCTGGTTTACGTCCAGGCGCTCTAACCCATTGAGCTACCATGACCAACTTGCCGTCCTGACATTAAATTCTCCAGTTGACTCATTTTCCCGGTAGACCACTAGGGGCTCTCGCATCCGAGATACACCGTTTGTGGCGACTTACTATCGTAAGTACTTGAGTCCCAGGCTTCATCATTTAACTCTTATTATTTTAGTTAACTGATGGAAATTAATAATTTCCTCATACTAGCCATCTATAGGCTAAGGTTTTGGATAGATAGAGGCAACCTGAAAAATTCAATGCCATGGCCGGGATTTGAACCACGGATCTCCTGGTTTCAATTGGAGAGTTTAATGTCATGAAAGGCAAGTTGGCCATGGTAGCTCAATTGGTAAGAGCGACTGGACGGAAACCAGGACATCCGTGGTTCAAATCCCGGCCATTGCATTGAATTTTCCAGGTCGTCTATCCCTTTAGTAATTGCTACCAACAGATTAGATGCTATCCTGCGGGGAGCCCGCCTCGGTAGCGTAGATGGTAGCGTGTCATCCTCAAGTTCAAGAGGTCCTGAGTTCGAATCTCGGTAGGTTTTTCCCTTATCCTGAAAGACGAATGTCGGATAACTAAGCTCTATGGACCCTGGGCTCATTTGAGCATCATTTCACCCATTCCATTCATCGTACGATATGACAACGTTGGAGGACGTAAATAAAAAAATATCCTGTGGGGAGCTGTTCGATGTGATTGTTATGCCAAGCCCACTTCTGCATACCTTTAGATTATGTACTGTCTAAATCCGTGTTTGGAAATGTTTAACAGTATGCAATGTCAAACACAAACACTCTGGAAGTCTTTATCGATAAAATCGGAAACAATTACCAAAGAAAATGTGGACATTGTTGTCTGTTCTAGAACTTATGTACATTCTAATTAATGTTCAACGAGACGAACAAAACCTGTCATGAAAATATGAAATACAACGGAGAGAAGACTTCAAACTAACATGGGAGTGTGTGTAGTGTTTTAGGGCCCGTCGACAACAAGGTCATTTGGGCCAACTAACATGGATCTTATGTTATCACACCACATGAGGCTATGGGCCATCGGTCCCTTGATGACTGTTACACAGGGAAGGGAAATTAGGGGAAGGAAATTCGAGGCAGAAGAGGGATAAACTAACCTCGCACTGTTCCGTGTAAACACAGCTGTTTGTCAGCAGGTGTGCTCCACTTTCTTCCACACATGGCAGACAGTTTTTCAGTATTCCCTATTGTGCTAGCATCTATATAAAGTCCAAATTACACAAGAAGCACACTCTACAGATTAAATATTTACCCAAAACTGGACCTTACCATCAGAAAGAACTTCGTACGCTTCCGAAATCTCTTTGAATCTTTTTGTAGCTTCTTCTAAATTGTCTGGATTCTTGTCTGGATGCCATTTTAACGCTAGCTTCCGGTATCTGAAACAAAAAATCAATGTAAAGTTACTTACATCACTATTTATACGTTTGCCCAAACCTGAACCGTGGAATGGCAAATATGTCCAACTAGTACGCCATGATTCATATATTGCTAGTGTTAACCTAGAACCATTTCGTAACATCTTCAGCTAATAACTTTTAAGATCACATAATACAAAAGAGAAACCCACAGACAAAAACTCAGGTGTATACCGGATAAATTGCAAGGCTGTGACAACTTTTACATTGGCGAAACAAAAATTAATTTGAACATTAGGCTTAAAGAGCATTTTAGGAACATCGCAAATAAACAGGTGATAGTGTACCATTTTTGGAATGAAAATCACGATATAGCACGACAAATGCACTTATTAAAGTGTTCAGGGTCCAACGGCATTAACCCGCGTGAAAACAAAGAAATATCAAGGAAAACTTCAATGCCACGGCCGGAATTTGAACCACGGATCTCCTGGTTTCCGTCGCTCTAACCCATTGAGCTACCATGGTCAACATGCCGTCATGACATTAAATTCTCCATTTGACTCGCATTATTTCCCGGTAAACCACTAGGGTTCTCGTATCCGAGATATAATTGTATAATCTGGATTACATTTTACTCGAACTTTCTTTCCTAGTCAAACATTACACGTTACCTCCAGCATATCGATAAATCCTTAATTCCTAAATAAATAGTTTCAGTTAATTAAAATTGCTCACTCCTGCACATCTACTATCACTATATAAACTTTTTATCTTCCCTGTATCGTCCATTCACCGTCAAGATTACATAACATTTTTTTTTTTAAAGATTATTAATTTACTATTACTATGCAAAACTTTTATATTCACCGCGACATTTTTCCATCATAAAACAAGATTACAGAACCTATATTTCTTTTTGTTTTAAGATTATTGATTTTCTGCTCCTAGCAACCGTTCAATATATATTAGTCATTACATAGCTCACTAATTGATCAGAAAACAAAACTCATTTTCAGTTCAAACAAAAATTACCGTTACAAGGTTATAACAGGAGACGACACCTGGGTAAGGCCAAATAGTCCCACTGAAGAGCCCAGATCGAAACAACTTCGGCCAATTTGATCATAGGTATGTGAAGGTTCTGTTTTCTTCGATTACAATGGGATAGTGCACAGTGTGTTATGGTGGTACTTTCATAAGGAACATTGCCTGGTAGTTTTCCGCCGTTTCTATGATGCAATCCGAAGAAAACGGCTAAAATTTTGTGGCTCCCTCAACCATGAACGGACGTCGTTTCGCTACCACTGATATGAAAACAAAATCATCAAAGCAGCCGAACACCACAACGAAGTGTTCCAGAAGTGCTGACATGTATCTATTACATCTGAGGGAGGTTACTTTGAAGGGGACAAAATTGATGAATAAATATTCTTTAATGGCCGCGCCATGGCTGAGTGGTTAAGACCGCTTGGCTCTCACCTAGGCGGCCCGGCGACCGCAAAATGGGATTTGTGATGGACTAACATGAGCTGGGGTGGGTTTCCTCCGGACCCTCCGGTTTCCTCCACCATAATTCCACCAATTGCTCCATCATTCATTCATCTCAGGCGTTGGGCCGACCCCTCAACCCTGATTTCATCTCCCAGGCCAAATACTTCGGCTCTCGCTGAGGGAACCCAAGCGACTCCCAACACCAGCATTGATGAGAAAGGGAGACAAAAAATATTATTTAAGAAAACAGGTCATTTCTTTATCATACTTTGTATAATAAAACCATTTCCACAGCGGTTTATCCTAATTAACTTGTAGTAGACACAAGAATTAATTTTTCTAATAATAGTTCGCTGTGTAGATACGTAAGTAAATTTAACATCTTTTTTCCCCCCCTAGACGAAACATCGTTTGTCTGGCCCATAGCTTAAAACTATACACAAAACAAAAGGTACACGTAATAGCATAACCTACATATTCCATCATTTCCAGATATGGTCTCTCTGAATAAAGACTTGCACAGATCATAGCGAGGGCAGAAAGATCCATTTTTATCCAACCGTACTTTTTCGAAGGAAAATATCCTTACCTATCAAGCAATATCTACAGAGGTGTGGTTTTTTAAACGTTTTCACATAGTAATATCGTCTACATTCTACAAACATTGGTCATAGCAAAGATAGCTTAGTTTGTATATAAATACACATTTACAAGAATAGTGTACAATGATTAAAAGTGCAGTAAGAGCTCTCTTGATTCAACTTGTTTGTATAATTTGACCGCATTTCGAAGGAGATGTCATTCCAATCTTCATTACGCTGGCCCTGTAAAACGTTTGCCGCGCAGGCTCTACTCAATTGACGGACACTTCCGGTCACCACTCCGAGTCCATATTCGCTCCTAACATTTGTTTGCACTGTCAACATTGCGCTTTCCCCTGCTCAACTGTCACACTCTTGCCTGTAACAGTTTTTGCAGGTACTTTATGGACTCCGATGACGTATTTCTTGTAGCAATGATGTAATGCTGATACTCGGCGGTTTATTTTATTGATGAAAACTTCTCCGTACATAGCTTGTACAATTTTCTTTGAGCTACCAAAACGCAAAACCTTTGTGCATTATAAAATGTGGAACAATTACAATTTCAATGTGTGATGCAATCTGATGGCATGCTATTTGTTCGTAACATACGATGGGAAGGCATTCAAATGACGCTTTGCTTATCGATTCAAAACGCCAAGTAATAAAATTGGAAACTTATGTCTCAGCTATGGATGTCAAATTAGTTCACCATTATTACCTATAATATTCATTAGTTAAGATTATGTTGCATCCAACTATTGAAACATTGCGCACTCGCCTGGCATTCTCTCGTGCCATAAGATTATCCACTTGTTACATAAAATATCTTCTGACAGTTTGTAACGTTGGAAAGACTTAATGGCCACAATTAAACTAGGTTGGAGCCTTCCGCTTTGAAGGACCTTTTGTTCGTGTGCAAAATACGAGGGCTATCCAGAAAGTAGATTACGTTTTGGAATAAAAAGTAAACAAAGTATAGGAAACAAATTTTATTATATACAGATGAAAGCCACACTCAAATACTACTTTTCGACATAGTCACCATTCAAATTAAGGCATTTATCGTAGCGATGTACGAGCTTGGAAATTCCTTCGTCGAAAAATTCGGCCGCCTGCGCCTTCAACCACTTCGTTACCTCTTCTTGCAGCTGTGCATCGTCATCAAAACGCTGCATAGCCAGCCACTTCTTCATTGCTGGGAATAGGTGGAAGTCGCTCGGTGCCAGGTCGGGACTGTACGGCGGATGAGGAAACAACTCCCACTTAAAAGATTCAAGAACTTCACGAGTGACATTTGCCGTGTGGGGCCGGGCGTTGTCGTGAATCAACAAGATCTTAGAGCTCAACATTCCTCTGCGCTTGTTTTGAATGGCTCTTCTGAGTTTTTGGAGAGTTTGGCAATACCTTTGAGAGTTTATTGTAGTGCCTCTTTCCAGGAAGTCCACCAAAATCACACCTTTTCTGTCCCAAAAAACAGTCGCCATCATCTTCCTTGCCGACATTGTTTGCATGCATTTCTTGGGTTTTTGGGGAGAACTTGTGTGCCCCCACTGCATTGATTGCAATTTCGTTTCACAGTTCACGTGTTTCACCCATGTTGCGTCACCAGTAACGATGCGATCGAGTAAAGAGTCACCATCCTTATGGTAAACGTCCAAAAAGTTCAACGCTGCAGCCATTCGCTGATTTTTGTGGTCCTCTGTCAAGATTTTTGGAATCCATCTTGCACAAAACTTGTGGTAGCCAAGCTTTTCGCTGATGATTTCGTGCAACAAACTTCGCGAAATTTGTGGAAAACTCAAAGAAAGTTCCGTTATTGTGAACCTTCGATTTTCACGGACTTTAGCATCGACTTTTTCGACAAGTTCGGCAGTCACTATGCTGGGTCTCCCACTTCGATCTTCGTCGTGAACATTGGTTCGGCCATTTTTAAATCTGATGACCCACTGACGCACTCCACCTTCAGTGATAATGTTGTCCCCATACACTTCACAAAGCTGCCGATAGATTTCTATCGGTTGACAGTTTTTTGCAGTCAGAAACCTTATTACTGCACGCACCTCGCAGCTCGCGGGATTTTCAATTAACGCAGACATTTCAAACCGTCACAGTATCTGAACGGAGCACACCACGAACCTCTCACTAGCACGGCTAGATGCCAACTGAGCTGCGCAACGCTCTGACACCAAGATGGCCGCGCTAGCCCCGCCCCTAGCGGAAACAGACGAAAACGTAATCTACTTTCTGGATAGCCCTCGTAAAATCACAAGGACAAGCACTCAGCATATGGTTTCATAGAAAAATGAGAAAATTTAATCTGAAAAGATAGCAAGCCCAGTAGGGTCTCATTACAATTTTTCCATTGGCGTCGCTGTTTCTGGTATGCACTGTAGGTATTGTTTGAACCAGTTCGATATTAATTATTGCAAAGGGCTCTCATTTTGCTCCCGACTGAATTGATAGTGTCATATGAAGAGACGGGAGTTTACCAATAAGAGTTCAACCACCCAAATATTATACTTTGATACTTCAGTAGAAAGATCCTGTGACGTAGTGGAGCGGAGCGTTTTGCTCTGGTTTCCTGCCACGGAAGAGCTCGGGTTCAATCCCACCCGGGTTGGGTGTATGGATTTTAAGTCCCGGATATAGGATCTGTGTCTTCTCGGCATCGTAAGAAAACTGAGCTGTTCTAAGTAGCGAAACCGGGTCTAGAAAGCAAACTTTCCGGCTGGGGGTTGCCGAGATGCTGACCACTTCTCCCCGATGATGGCCCATCTCTGCCTTGAGTATGTAGGCGTTAGGCCGGTAGTGGGGTTGGTAGGCTCAGGCCCAATTTGGCATAAAAGCCTGAATACATAAATACAAATGTCAACAGTGTAACTCAAGGACGAAAAGGAATACCAAACTTAGTCTAGCCCGCCTCAGTGTGTCTGCCTCACGTTCAAGAGGTTGAATTTGAATCTCGGTCAGGGTGAGTTACCTGGATGAAGTTTTTTCCAGGGTTTTCCCTTATCCTGAAAGACGAATGTCGGGTAACTAAGCTCTATGGACCCTGGGCTTATTTGAGCACAATTTCACCCATTCCATTCATCGTCCGATATGATAACGTTGGAGGACGTAAAGTCTAACTGTAGCACCTTCCAAATCTGCGACACGATTTTCCCAGCACAAACGTTCTTTTTTTCAACAGTTTCAATTAAAACAAAGTAACTAGAAACCATAGCTTGTGAAGTCCTCTTCCCTCTGAATTGAAAAGTTTCAACAAAAACTTTACAGCACCCTGCCTATCAGTAATATATAACCAGTTTACTATTCCTGGCAGCTCGCCGTTTTGAATGTTTCATTATTGGTGAGCTGTATTTGCGAGGCCCCCCACAAAAGGAACTCAGATTTTTATTATCGATTTGCTTCCTTTATCCTGAAGTACCTAAACGAAAGTGCAACCAAAATATTTCTATTAACAGGAGCTACATAGAAAAACAAACCGTTGCAAGAATAGCTTTTACAATAAAAATAGCCGCGGGGCAGAAGAGAATGTCAAAATCATTTAACTCGTCAGAGTACGCACACAAAATGTGCGACACCTTCCCGGATCGCATAAACCGAGTCCGCTTAAACTAAAACTGCCTTACTAATAGAACCTGATACCCTTAGTTGCGTAGCCGAATTCCTGCTCTATGGTTTTATTTATACAGCCGCCATTATATCTTTCGGCAACTTTTACTTTACTCATAGGCCTTTCTTAACAATATTTCTCACAAACGTTAATCATGTTAAACGTCTTTCTACTTATTTTCTTAGAGGTCAATGGCTAGATGGGAATACAATAAAGTCCAAGCTATAGCGAGAGCTTCTAAGAGCTAGTTGCTATGTGATGCCTTTGAAATTCCGTTCTGTTTGCGAGGCCAGGGCGAGTTGTCTGGAGGTTTTATCCGGGGTTTTCCATTATCCTTAAAAATGAATGTCGGATAATTAAGTTCTACAGGACCAGATCATTTCATCCATTTGTTTCATCGTCCGATATGATTTAAGTTAAAATAAATTTACAAACTGTTTTGAGAGATATACTTTTTTTTTTTTTTTTGCAGTAAGATTTTGTTCTGTTCGTCCCTTACGATTTACCAGTACAGTGTTTGATGCCCGCTTTTACTACTAAAGCATCGCAGGCGGTGACACTGATACGTCATGAGGATGGAACACCGGTGGAATGAGATGGCGGGGGAAACCGGAGATCTCGGAGTAAACCCGCCACAGCATCGATTTGCCAGCTATACATAACCAAGAGGACTTCAGAGATTCCCAGAAAATTTAAGATAAACATTGAAGTATTTAATATGTGCTATCTTAATAGTAATTGATAAAGTCGTTTCCAACAAAGTCAAAATTTCGCAAATTTTGCCCTATACTACCTATAGGTACCAGCTTTTCATTTAGGTTATGCTGTTCTATCTCTCAAAACGATTTTCTTTTTACATTCAGGGACCTCAAAACCTGTATTTAGTGACATTGACATCGAATTTCTGTACGAAACGCAATACTTCTACTTGCATATTGGTACGTGGTACACAGTCCGTTTATCTTCACGGATTTACTACAATTTTTCCTTCAATATCAAAGATTAGATACTATTATTGGCTGATCCGCACAATACTGATAGCTATTATTCCGGGATCGATATAACTATCTCGATTGGAAATAATAGTCCAGCCTTGCGCTCATAAAAAGATGACATGGTTAGATGTTAGTCGAGACAAGCTGCCTGAATACGACAGACGTACTTATCTACTGGCATCATTTGCACCACAGTTTCGTTCATTAACTATAAGATGACCAAGAGTGAAGTCTTACAAACATAAATAGTATAAAGAGTACATGTACATAATGTAATAAAATCAATTCATTCTGACATGTGGCTATAATACTTCTATTAATACTTAAAAAATGAAGCTAACAGTGAATATAATACAAGTTTAATTTGTTAAAACTATAAGTGAAGTATTTTATAACATTTTATTGTAACAATCCAAATTTCATATATTATACAAGACTAATAGTCATCGTACGATATATAAAAGGAAGTTCTTGTGCCACGAATTAGGTACATAAAAACACTGGTTACTTAACAGAATATAAATAATAATTGAGGCGTTGACATGGGAAAGGTAGTACGTAACTGCCAAAAACAGATTTTTTTTAGGGGAAGCAAAAAACATTTATGAACATTTTTCCCACCATTGGTAATACAGAAACTGGTTTAAATGGAAGGCATACGCACATGGTATATTACATATGAAACTTTAGAAGTCTAGCATAGATTGGTCCCCGTCCTCAATGAAAAACCTAAAAATTCGCATAATTCTCATTTTGGCAGTTACGACCTTTCCAATGCAAATGCCTCAATTGCTGTACTCCGCAGAGTAGAAAAATAAAAAGTTTAAGTGACAATGTTCCAACTATCTACCCACCACAAGGCAAAAAGCGGGGCCTGAAGGAGGACAGGGACTTCATCTGTTTATTACGAAATGAGTGTATGAGAGCATATATGAATCACTCTTTCTGCCACTCGTTTCAGTAACTGCACTGATAGGTATTATGTACTACACCACAAGACGGCAAGCGGGGCCTAGAGAGGGAGAGGGGCTTGAACTGTTGGTTCTGGTAGTGAATGTTTACTACAAAATGTGTATGGGAGTGCATAGAGATCATCCATGTTGTCAGATCTAATGCTCGTTTCAGTAACTGCAATGATAGGTATTATGTACTACACCACAAGACGGCAAGCTGGGCCCAGAGAGGGAGAGGGGCTTGAACTGTTTGTTCTGGTAGTGAATCTGTTTACTACGAAATGTGTATGGGAGTGCATAGAGATCCATGTTGCCAGATCTAATGCTCGTTTCAGTAACTGCAGTGGTGGTATTATGTACGGGTGCGTTATGTGTTTAACACTGTATTTTAGATAAACGTAGCATCTTTTATCATACGGAAGGTGAGCATAGACATCATGCGGACAGCAAAGTGATTACAAATCCCTCTGCAATGTCTGCAATGCTCAATCGGTGATCCTCCAAAACAACGTTCTCCACTCGCTGGATGTCGTCAGACCGGCTGGTGCGAGGCTCTGACTATCTTGGTTGTCACGCGATGTTCTGCCTTCATTGAACTGTCGCACCCACAAACGTACATTAGACACATCCATGGTACCATCACCACATGCCTCACTCAACTGGCGATTGATTTCAGTAGGTGTCGCACCACGAAAATGAAGAAAACGTGTGACTTACATGTTGTTCTTGCAATGAAAACGTCGCCATTTTAAGCATCAAAAACAGGCCTAGCTCTCCTCGCTGCCACTAGAGTTCTATGCACTGTACAGTGCTGCCAACTCTGTCACGCATTCACAAAGGGTCCACGTGTATTAAAACAAAAGAAGTTCCCATCTGGTCCCATTCCTAAAAAAAATGTTATAACTTGAACGCACCTCGGATCTTGGGAACAGATCACTTTCTTTATGGCCACCGAACACGTTAACAACTTGCTGACTTGGAAAAGTAATCTATTTCGTTCTGTATCATGTGTACCGCTTATGTTAATGACTATAGCATCAAGCTATTGCAATTATCTATACCATTCCAAGTAAAACTTATTTAAAGTACTTCTCAAGAAGTGAGACGCTTTGTCGATGTTTCACATCCTTAAGCGTGAACACCAGAGCATTTTTCATTCATTATTAAGAGACGAGAGGTAAATGAAACTCATTCTTTTGTCAAGACAGGCAGTTGACAGAATTAGTCTATAGGTCAAACTTATTAAGTAACAGATCGATGTACGGTGGAGGGCCCCGAGCTTGTGAATCAATACAGCACCGTAACATTCCACTTTTGGATGCGACGTGCGCGCAACACAGACAGCGACCATTGGGCGTGTTTGAACACATGATGGACTACGGTGCAGCATCACATGCAAGCTTCTCTCATTTACCTTACATAAACAATGCAACTTTTGTATTTAACCTATTTCATAGTACCAGGACATTATTTAACACCTGCAAAGTTAGTTCGCTTTCTTTAATGTTATTCACCAAATTTGAGAGAGGAGCCGCAACTGTCTAGTAATATTTAGCTCAAGTACACGCTTTACCTGCGCAGTACAAAACGTAGGCTTGTTGGGCGAGGCATTTATTGCTTTGCTTGTGTTACCAATACCGTCTGGCAACGTTGATGAATGGACGATGAAGAGGTAGACATTAATAATGCAAGTGTTTCCCAGCGTGCAAGGGACAATTCCGACTCTAGAAATCACACAATTTCTGTCATCCCAAAGCGTAATTTGTGTCCCGTGCCTGTTATATTAGACTAGTATAGGAAAGTGGAAAAAATCAAAACAAAAGAAAGTTGTCTTTGTTATACCGGTGTACAGTACGCGCAAAATAAGCGCGAGCAGAGGGGAAGAAGCGAGAGCTAACGCTCTTTTGTTTTTGCAGTGTGGTCAACCTTGAAAAACAAAGTTCAGCAAAATAGCGTGTACGATAAACAAAGATATCACAAGTAACGTTGCATCCTCTGAAAACATTCCTTAGTTTTGCCCATGCCAGCTCAATTGCATTCAGATCACAGTTATACGGAGGTAGACGAATAATAATGTGTCCCCTTTCGAGAGCCATAACATCCACAAATGTTCATACAAATATAAATCATTTTCAAGTAAATGCTGATGTACCACACTCGTAACAAGGATAAACTGGCAATTCGAGCGCACCAAACGAGCCTTTATGAAGGAAGCTTTAACTACAAAGTGATAATGTTATATAATAAACTTCCAAATTCATTTAAACAAGCTGCATCATTAAAACACTAAGAATAAGGTTAAGAAATTGTTGCATGCACACTATTTTTATACGGTTAATGAATTTTTAGAACTATAACCATGTAAATGAGCACTGGGAGCATAGTACATTTACAAACCTGTAATATTTATGACATTTCTTGTAGTAAATTAGTCTATGCAAATACCACATGAAACCATAGAAAAGCTGCTTACTGTGTATATTGTATGAAATCAATTTGACTTTATGTATATACTGTATTTATACATTTTGACGTGTCTCATAACATGTATATGTTGTCAAGGACGAACTAAAATTCTAATTCTAACATACGATTGTTGTAAACTGGTTAGCTAATTAACCTCGAAATTGAGCAAAACGAAATATGGCGGACATGATAAAGTTTAGCATATTAGCCACTAGATGTCAGTGTATAACGCATTTCAAATTTCAAAGTTGTCATCTATGTTTACGGAATTAAACGAAAC
Source organism: Mantis religiosa (assembly GCA_030765055.1). Taxonomy (NCBI): domain Eukaryota; kingdom Metazoa; phylum Arthropoda; class Insecta; order Mantodea; family Mantidae; genus Mantis; species Mantis religiosa. The sequence continues at coordinate 16,156,899 of CM060952.1, forward strand.
TTACCGAATGAGGACTTGGAACCCGATCGCTCTTCATATCGCGCGCATATAGTTGATACCGAAATTAAGGTTTGCCATAAGTAAAGAATCATGATGGATGTCAAAGGAATGTTGGTTCTTTGTTACGACGCGTGCAAGGGCAGCTGAGGCGAATAACATTTTGGGGGAAAGTTGTTATAACAAAAGTAATGTAAGAAACAGTGTCCTTAGCAGATTTCTAAAGGGGCTCACTTGACTAGTATGAATAGGGTATTCTTTGAACCATTCAGAATGGCATGACAAAACAGCCACAAAGAGATTTTTGGTGAATGAAGAGGGCTTTTAGAAAGTGAAAGTGATACACCCACACGCGCAGCTGTGGACAAGGGTCTTCGGCGTGGAGCCGATTAGAGCAGTTCGTGACTAGAGGCCGATTAAAAACAGTCTTCGGCGTGAAGCCGATTGAAACAGTCTGAGGCGTGAGGGCGATTAGGGCAGTCCTCCTGTTCTGTCTTGGATATTTGACGGTTCCTATATACGTGAGGAACAAATAAAGTTTATCGAGTAATAAACATTCTGCCGTCAGTAACTCTAAACAGGGATATTGGTAACCCTTGGTCGGCAACTTCAATTTCGATGTTCCAAAAAAAGAAGCAGTGAATAAGTTGGAAACGGGCATTCCAGTGTCATTAAATATCCTTCTCACACACATCCACGCATACCCTGTGAGAAACCTCATTGTTTTACCCTGAGCTAAACAAAAGTGCTTCAAACTGTATTGTCAAGTGGAACATTGTTCTCCACATTATTGCTTCAAATTGGCGCCTCAACGAAGAACTCGTTGTTCGCCAACTTATTTGCTCGCCATTAAATTTAGTTTCATAGTAATGCAGCAGTACTCTAAATCCTACCAATTTAAATGTGAATTATGAACAATGCTTGTCCATTTACCGCGTGCAATAATTAAGATAATTTTAGGTTTCAGTTCAATTAAAAAAATCAGTTTGGGTTTTCTTATTTATATGTTATTTTAGCAGTCTTCTTTACAATTATATGCGAGATGATACTGCTACAAATCTGCCCATTCTTTTCTCACCTTTTACGCAGTTTTGGGGTTTACGCAGCATTTTCTATGGAATGGCCTAGTTACAAATGAGGTTATAATTGAGGTATGCAACATTTTAAATTTCTATGTGTGCAGCATTTTCTGCATCAAATCGTTCAACATTCGAATGTACTTATCGCTTAGTGATTTTAAATTTCCCTTTTCTACAAACTATCCTTAAAGCTTACTTCGTGAGCCATTTCGTTGTGCAATACAATAGTAGCTAAAGAAAAACATCTGTGATAATTTTGAAGTTTCAAGTTCTCTGCATGGCCAACGACTTTTTAAAAAGTCATTTCCAAATTCAAACAATAAAGAATATCTTGAAAATGGTAAACATTACAACAAATTTTATTTGCCTCCCCCCTAAAAGTGCTTTAAAGAATTCTATATTTTTGCGTAGTACGATTTTGTCTATTATATTTAACAAGTATATAAAGTAATTAAGAATGAAGAAGGCTTTAAAGTACACGCACACGCACACATACAAAATTGAACCTTGATTTTTTTTAGTGTTATATTCATAGTAGACACTGAAGTTGAAATAAGTTTGGTATCTTAAAGATATTTAAGTACGCTGCTCAGACATTTTTATTTGTGTCCAAGGTACCTCAAAACGTGTATCTTCGATGAAGTATCCGTACGTGCCTACAAAGATAAGCAGTAGAGAAAAAAAACTTCCAATTGAAATAAAATCACTTTAAAGGCCCTTCCATAAAACTTTATATATACCCTGCAGGTAAATATTCTTGCAAAGTAATACAATACAAACAAAATCGTGCAATTATTGCGAGGGACTTAATAACATTAAATAATGTTGGCACGTAACTTTATTAAAATCAAACATCCTCCTTCCTCATTAGAAGCATTTGCTGTCAAATCCATGTTTCTACCTTAAAGATTTTAAGAACTATTTCGCGTGGTGTCTTGTTACTACCTAAACCTGTTTACGTAGCTTGCACAATAAGCCTGTAAAATGGACCGAGTAGTTAGACCAAGGTGGGCCGGGTTCGAACCCAAGAGGCCGGTATATGGGTTTTGTGATGGACAACACTGGCATCTTCGGTTTCACCCTTCCTATCATTCAGCATTCACCATAAAAAGCCTGTGCCATTCTATAGCGACGGTAGATTTAAGCACTTGTATGTTTGATAGGCTAATTCTCCCAAAATGTACCCTGTCCAACATATATCTAGTAGACCTCGAAGGACGCAGCTGGGAACGGTCAAAGGGCAATGGAACGGGACCACGAGTGTTCATAGGCCATGATCGAAATGATAAAACCTCGTCTGCTGTTTCGTTCATCACTTTGGAGGGCCTCTCCAAAATTTGAATATACTGTTCACTAACAATTGTTAAAATTATATCAGCGCCGTTCATGAACCGCAATTACGTCCCGTAGGAGTTCTTTTACATGCCATTAAATCTATTGATATGGGCCGTGGCTTAAAAGCATCAGCGTGGGCCGGGTTTGAACCCACTTTAGGATCATAAACCAGCTTTCAGCCAACTAATATAACATTTAAATGTTCATGTATGTAGTATAATTTATAAAATTTTCAACGGCCACCACCATCACCGTAGCGTAGATGGTAGCGTGTTTACCTCACGTTCAAGAGGTCCCGAATTCGAATCTCGGTAAGGGTGAGTTACCTGGATAAGGTTTTAACGGGGTTTCCCTTATCCTGATAGACAAATGTCAGGTAACTAAGGTCCATGGACCCCGGACTCAGTTGACCATCATTTCACCCATTTCATTCATCGTCTATGACTTAACGTTGGAGGACGTAAATTAAAAAAGCACCACCACGTAACAGCATAATTGCAAACTTGGCGCTTGATGACAGCAATTTTGGAACTTCTATTGGTTACGTTTTCACTAAGGAATGCAAAGAAAATGATTATCCTTTACCTTTTTAAAAAAAGAGTTCTAATGCAATTGACTAATGTTTTAACATTTGACATTGAGTGAATTTTACATAATATTGTCCAGCCAGTAAACCAAAAACTTGTTATAAAAATGTACAGTTCAATTATGTAACCAATGTCAAATTAAGTTTTTATCATAAGCAGTTTACTTTATTGTACTTTAATTGCATCTCATTTGTTTCTTCTTTTTTCAATTTCGTCAGTAAGAAAATAATTAGGTGGCCGGCCCCATAGGTTAGTCGGTAAAGCACCTGCCTGCCGGGCTGGAGGTCCCGGGTTCGATACTCGGCAGTGGGGGTGATAATTCACCATCTTCCCCACAGTCTGGAACTATGAATGAGAGTGCGAAAGTGTGTGTATTCTAGTGATTAAAACCCAACGAATACGAGTTGATACCTTCGGTATGTTCCAAAGGAGAACGGCCGCCGATATGACCATTGTAGTTAAAGGCGGAGTATAAATGTGCACGTGTTCTAATGATTAAAACCCAACGAATACGAGTTAACAACTTCGATATGTTCCAAAGGAGAACGGCCGCCGATATGACCATTGTAGTTAAAGGCGGGGTATAAATGTGCACGTGTTCTAATGATTAAAACCCAACGAATACGAGTTAACACCTTCGATATGTTCCGAAGGAGAACGGCCACCGATATGACCATTGTAGTTAAAGGCGGGGTATAAATGTGTACGTGATCTAATGATTAAACCCAACGAATACGAGTTAACACGTTCGATATGTTCCGAAGGAGAACGGCCACCGACATGACCATTGTAGTTAAAGGCGGGGTATAAATGTGTACGTGATCTAATGATTAAAACCCAACGAATACGAGTTAGCACCTTAGATATGTTCCAAAGGAGAACGGCCACCGATATGACAATTGTAGTTAAAGACGGGGTATAAATGTGTACGTGTTCTAATGATTAAAACCCAACGAATACGAGTTAACACCTTCGATATGTTCCAAAGGAGAACGGCCGCCGATATGACCATTGTAGTTAAAGGCGAGGTATAAATGTGTACGTGATCTAATGATTAAAACCCAACGAATACGAGTTAACACCTTCGATATGTTCCGAAGGAGAACGGCCACCGACATGACCATTGTGGTTAAAGGCGAGGTATAAATGTGTACGTGATCTAATGATTAAACCCCAACGAATACGAGTTAACACCTTCGATATGTTCCAAAGGAGAACGGCCGCCGATATAACCATTGTAGTTAAAGGCGAGGTATAAATGTGTATGTGATCTAATGATTAAAACCTAACGAATACGAGTTAACACCTTCGATATGTTCCGAAGGAGAACGGCCGCCGATATGACCATTGTGGTTAAAGGCGAGGTAGAAATGTGTACGTGATCTAATGATTAAAACCCAACGAATACGAGTTAACACCTTCGATATGTTCCGAAGGAGAACGGCCGCCGATATGACCATTGTGGTTAAAGGCGAGGTAGAAATGTGTACGTGATCTAATGATTAAAACCCAACGAATACGAGTTAACACCTTCGATATGTTCCGAAGGAGAACGGCCGCCGATATGACCATTGTGGTTAAAGGCGAGGTAGAAATGTGTACGTGATCTAATGATTAAAACCCAACGAATACGAGTTAACACCTTCGATATGTTCCAAAGGAGAACGGCCGTCGATATGACCATTGTAGTTAAAGGCGGGGTATAAATGTGTACGTGATCTAATGATTAAAACCCAACGAATACGAGTTAACACCTTCGATATGTTCCAAAGGAGAACGGCCGTCGATATGACCATTGTGGTTAAAGGCGAGGTAGAAATGTGTACGTGATCTAATGATTAAAACACAACGAATACGAGTTAACACCTTCGATATGTTCCAAAGGAGAACGGCCGTCGATATGACCATTGTAGTTAAAGGCGGGGTATAAATGTGTACGTGATCTAATGATTAAACCCAACGAATACGAGTTAACACCTTCGATATGTTCCGAAGGAGAACGGCCGCTGATATGACCATTGTGGTTAAAGGCGAGGTAGAAATGTGTACGTGATCTAATGATTAAAACCCAACGAATACGAGTTAACACCTTCGATATGTTCCAAAGGAGAACGGCCGTCGATATGACCATTGTAGTTAAAGGCGGGGTATAAATGTGTACGTGATCTAATGATTAAAACCCAACGAATACGAGTTAACACCTTCGATATGTTCCAAAGGAGGACGGCCGTCGATATGACCATTGTAGTTAAAGGCGGGGTATAAATGTGTACGTGATCTAATGATTAAAACCCAACGAATACGAGTTAACACCTTCGATATGTTCCAAAGGAGAACGGCCGTCGATATGACCATTGTAGTTAAAGGCGGGGTATAAATGTGTACGTGATCTAATGATTAAAACCCAACGAATACGAGTTAACACCTTCGATATGTTCCAAAGGAGAACGGCCGTCGATATGACCATTGTAGTTACAGGCGGGGTAGAAATGTGTACGTGATCTAATGATTAAAACCCAACGAATACGAGTTAACACCTTCGATATGTTCCAAAGGAGAACGGCCGTCGATATGACCATTGTAGTTAAAGGCGGGGTATAAATGTGTACGTGATCTAATGATTAAAACCCAACGAATACGAGTTAACACCTTCGATATGTTCCAAAGGAGAACGGCCGTCGATATGACCATTGTAGTTAGAGGCGGGGTATAAATGTGTACGTGATCTAATGATTAAAACCCAACGAATACGAGTTAACACCTTCGATATGTTCCGAAGGAGAACGGCCGCCGATATGACCATTGTGGTTAAAGGCGAGGTAGAAATGTGTACGTGATCTAATGATTAAAACCCAACGACTACGAGATAACACCTTCGATATGTTCCAAAGGAGAACGGCCGCCGATATGACCATTGTAGTTAAAGGCGGGGTATAAATGTGTACGTGATCTAATGATTAAAACCCAACGAATACGAGTTAACACCTTCGATATGTTCCAAAGGAGAACGGCCGCCGATATGACCATTGTAGTTAAAGGCGGGGTATAAATGTGTACGTGATCTAATGATTAAAACCCAACGAATACGAGATAACACCTTCGATATGTTCCAAAGGAGAACGGCCGCCGATATGACCATTGTAGTTAAAGGCGGGGTATAAATGTGTACGTGATCTAATGATTAAAACCCAACGAATACAAGATAACACCTTCGATATGTTCCAAAGGAGAACGGCCGCCGATATGACCATTGTAGTTAAAGGCGGGGTATAAATGTGTACGTGATCTAATGATTAAAACCCAACGAATACGAGTTAACACCTTCGATATGTTCCAAAGGAGAACGGCCGCCGATATGACCATTGTAGTTAAAGGCGGGGTATAAATGTGTACGTGATCTAATGATTAAAACCCAACGAATACGAGATAACACCTTCGATATGTTCCAAAGGAGAACGGCCGCCAATATGACCATTGTAGTTAAAGGCGGGGTATAAATGTGTACGTGATCTAATGATTAAAACCCAACGAATACGAGATAACACCTTCGATATGTTCCAAAGGAGAACGGCCGCCGATATGACCATTGTAGTTAAAGGCGGGGTATAAACGTGTACGTGATCTAATGATTAAAACCCAACGAATACGAGATAACACCTTCGATATGTTCCAAAGGAGAACGGCCGCCGATATGACCATTGTAGTTAAAGGCGGGGTATAAATGTGTACGTGATCTAATGATTAAACCCAACGAATACAAGTTAACACCTTCGATATGTTCCGAAGGAGAACGGCCGCCTATATGACCATTGTAGTTAAAGGCGGGGTATAAATGTGTACGTGATCTAATGATTAAAACCCAACAAATACGAGTTAACACCTTCGATATGTTCCAAAGGAGAACGGCCGCCGATATGACCATTGTAGTTAAAGGCGGGGTATAAATGTGTACGTGATCTAATGATTAAAACCCAACGAATACGAGATAACACCTTCGATATGTTCCAAAGGAGAACGGCCGCCGATATGACCATTGTAGTTAAAGGCGGGGTATAAATGTGTACGTGATCTAATGATTAAACCCAACGAATACGAGTTAACACCTTCGATATGTTCCAAAGGAGAACGGCCGCCGATATACCATTGTAGTTAAAGACGGGGTATAAATGTGTACTAAAACCCAACGAATACGAGATAACACCTTCGATATGTTCCAAAGGGGAACGGCCGCCGATATGACCATTGTAGTTAAAGGCGGGGTATAAATGTGTACGTGATCTAATGATTAAAACCCAACGAATACGAGTTAACACCTTCGATATGTTCCGAAGGAGAACGGCCGCCGATATGACCATTGTGGTTAAAGGCGAGGTAGAAATGTGTACGTGATCTAATGATTAAAACCCAACGAATACGAGTTAACACCTTCGATATGTTCCGAAGGAGAACGGCCGCCGATATGACCATTGTGGTTAAAGGCGGGGTATAAATGTGTACGTGTTCCAATGATTAAAACCCAACGAATACGAGTTAACACCTTCGATATGTTCCGAAGGAGAACGGCCGCCGATATGACCATTGTGGTTAAAGGCGAGGTAGAAATGGAACAAAAAACACCTTAGGATATCCAAATAATAGTGTGCATACAACCATGATTACGTTGATTTGAAATAATTTCTGGTCAAGAAATTAGCGTAGCCCAACCTAATTAAAACAATTACATGGTCGAAATGGGAGTTATAACAATAAAAATAAACTATTTATGAATGTTGTAAAATCAAGGAAGCAGCATTGGGTAGAAAAGTCGTTTCTTCGATATAAAAACGGTATACACCTAAATTTCACATGGTAACACAAAAATCTCAGGATTAAAAGTTGCTTCATGGTGATTTTCTTGAAGATGGTATTTCCCAAAATGCAATATCTTATGTTTAACGCCAATTACTTCCACTCTGTTTATTGCGAAACTTTCTTCTATCGTTATTAATGTCTTGTTTCTAGTAATCAAGTCGGTTCTAGTTTTCACTCAGAAATTTCAGAAGGCTTTATTACAATGAATCATCTATAGTTAGGTTAAGTAGATTACCAAAGTGACCAGACCCATCTGTTTGTATACAATGCTACAGGATTAAACAGTAATTCAATATTTGAGAAACATTTTGAAAAGGGTCGACGCCGAAACCAACAAGGGAAGATAAAGAACAATCCAGGACAGGTAAATAGACGTTAATGAACCTCTTAATAAGAATGCTGCAGCCAAAATAACCGACGAAAGTAATTCCCACCATCTCCACAGAAGTAATATAACACTATCAAAGGCATCACAACGTTTGATGCTATTTGATCAGAAAAATATCGAAACGTCAATGTTAAACTAAATTTGGTAGATGGTTCCTCCATCATCCGTTTTTCAAACTGATTACATGGAATGAATACCATTGTTAGAATATGGACATTTTTGTAGTTTACACAGTTAACCAGTAAGTACTCTAGGCAGTAAGAGCAGCCAGGAAAAGGAAACTAGCAGTCTAAATCAGCTGACGCATTGTTATATTCGTAAACACAACAATCTCCTGAATTTACAGGACAAGGTAAACGTAACAGCTGAATTGTAATTTACGTCCTCCAACGTTAAGTCATATCGGACGATGAGTGGAAAGGGTGAAATGATGCTCAAATGAGCCAGGGATCCATAGAGCTTAGAGTTATCCAACATTCGTTTTTCAGGATAAGGGAAAACCCGAAAAACCCTTATCCAGGTAACTCACCGTGACCCGAGATTCGAACTCGGTACCTCTTGAACGAGAGGCAGTTATGCTACCACCACGCTACCGAGGCGGGCTGAAATGTAAGTAGTACGTAGTAAAGATACACATTAGATTAACGAGAGGGAAAAATAACATGTAGAAAGTAACAGATGACAGAACAGAGGTATAGATGATTCAAACAGATGAGCTGAAAACCTATATAAATAATATTCTAAACGTATTACCTATCAGGGAACACACGTCTTTCATAGGCCTTCGGTTGTGGCAGACGATACCAAAAAAGTTCGGATGTTTCTTTACGTAGAATTGCAGAGAGCCATTCTAAAACTTCTGAAAACAAATGCTTTTGGATTGACCTTTATAAGAGGGCCATTTGGTCAAGTTGTGACTTATTTCCGCTACAAAATTCTATGCTTCAGAACATCTTCAGAACACTTGTAGCGGCTGGTCGCGACGGGCCCAGAACTTCCAAGTAAACCTCGGAAGACAACGATGCTCCTGACCCTAGACCACAGGAATAAGGAAAGCGGACGGTGGCTATGACCTTTCATACATTACTTTCCTCCTTGGTTTCCTTAGTTAAGGTCAGGATAGGGAAATGAATAGCTTATGACATAGCTCATACGTCCTTACAACAAAATAAGAAAAACGTAACCCTTTAATGCATGGCTGTGCCGCCCTGGCTGTGCTTTCTAATCCGATTTTCATACAGCTTTCTACGATACCTCAACGCAATCGATTCAAATAGCCATGGTCGATAATGCGATAGGTAATGGACTGGCCATCCATTCAAAGCCAAACATGAGTTTGAATCTCGGCAACTGCAGTCAAATGTACTTGTAAGGAGGGTCCATGTTTTTTTATCTTGCTTCATGACTTATTAAATCAGCTGTAATTATTACTGTATTACTGTGTTTGTCATAGTTTCTAAATCTTATCTTGCCATATTATATTATTATTATTATTATTAATTCTTCTGCGACTGATTCAGCTATTAAGTTTACTGTTCATACCTTTAAATCTTATGTTGTTTCATTCTTACTATTAATTCTGCTGTAATTGTACAATTTCTTAAGTTTATACTGTAAAAACTGTAAATGTAAAAGTCACTAAAAGACCTTGTAGTTAGGCGAATATAAATAAAACCCGTTAAAAAACCTTGGTTCCAATTGTTTTTCATAAATTGTAACGCATTATTCTGACAATCTGACTCAGAGCTGTTTGAAATTCGTGCAAACATTCAATGATCAATCGTCTTTATAAATGTGAAGTTTTCATTGGTTCTATACTTCGACTTTTACATGTCTTCAACACTAGATCCACCGTAACTGCAAGAATCGCCGTGGTTAGATGTTCGCCCAGCGGAACTCGTGATGGACCAAGCGGCGACGACCGCTCTTTCATCCACTTCACCTTCATTTTAAATCGTCTGTTTCCTCTCTCATCCTGGATATTCTCTCTAATCTAGACAGCCGCTAACTTGCAAGTCCTCCAATACGAGGGAATTAGAGAAGACAAAGTTGAATTTAAGAATTAGATTGAGCATTTCAGCTGATGAACTAGTTGCTTTGAGCAAATAATTAAAACCCCTATGAAGTGAGTTTAGCATTTTCTTCTTTGGTTTTAGCTTGCGTTTCTGAAAAGAAAGAAAAACTAAGAAGTTTTTCTATTGCTGGCGAGAGTTAATTTCTGCCCATTGCATTTTAAGTCATTTATCAGTTTGACCTCCATCAACCCATAGCATGTAATTCGCCTGCCTTTCCTAAGGTACAACTTGAAACACTTTTTACCGCAAAGCGAAGTGAACTCATTGTGAGTCATCCACGATAGTGAGCTTGCCCTTTTAGGGTTTTTTGCTTCTAATGAGAGTTTTTACCTTGGTCAATGTTCTACCTCGTGATATCCTGGGAACGCAAGGTTCCAAGAAAGTGCTGCTGCTATTTATAATCATCAATCGATATGTTATTCTCTTGAAAAAGCAATCTCCTTGATGCTAGAAACAGTCCAAAAGTCTCTGTAAAGTTGCCTTCAATTTTTCCGTTTCATTTCAAACTTGCTCTTGAAGACCACTATCAATAAGTTTGGAAGAGACAATGTTACTTTAGATTTTCAGAGCTGTTTTCATATTCCAGAAGTTTAACATACCTTTTCCACAAGGATTCAGTCTCTGTTTAAAATTTTGCAACAAGAGTGCATGAACTGGTCAAGATTAATCAAACAGCTTTGGAATTAATAGTCGACATGAAAAATTCAATGCCACGGACGGGACTTGAACCACGGACCTACTGGTTTCCGTCTAGTCGCTCTTACCCACTGAGCTATCATTGTTAAACGAAGCCTGGGACTCAAGTACTTACAATAGTAACTCGCTACAAACGAGCCACTAGTGTTCTACCGAGAAAATGAGTCAATTGGAGAATTTAATGTCATGGCGGTGAATTGGCCATTGTAGCTCAATGGTTAAGAGCGACTGGATCGAAACCAGTAGATCCGTGGTTCAAATTCCGGCCGTGGCATTGGATTTTTCATGTTGACTACCAATTTAATACCTTAGCCTATATACGGCAAGTGTGAAATGAAATGTGTAGTGTTTAACTCCCGCTTTTACTACATACGGCACCGCAGGCGATGACACTGATACACGAGACGAAGATGGAGCATCGGTGGAATGAGATGGCGGGGGAAACCGGAGGTCCCGGAGAAAACCCGCCCCAACGCCGTGTTGTCCACCACAAATCTCACTTTGCGGTCGCCTGGGATCGAACCCGGGCCGCCTTGGTGTGAGTCAAGCTGTCTAACCACTGAGCCACGGCGTGGCCCCGGCAAGTGTGAAGAAATGAATAATTTCCATCGATTAAATTAAATAATCAGCTCTAGAATGTCTGCAAATCTCGACAGTTCCGTTGTCAATGACAGAATCTGTGACAAGCTTCAACGATTCGCCTTACACCATCAAAATAAAGAAGTAAACTTTCAAAGCACAAAAGATGGCCATCAATTTATATTTTACTGCAGTTCTTTCTTTAAATATGCTCGATTTTCATTTCTAATTCCTACAATTTCTCAGACCGAACTAGCCATGAAATAATTATGTTTAAACCGAGAATTCCAAAAATGCTATTAATCTACACTTAACCATAACGCAAAAGAAATCTCGCACAATGTCAAAAAATTCGTCAGCTTGGATAACACTGAATCTCTTAACGTTAATTTGCCTGCTTCTGTGGAATTATTTTTATATACGATATCCTCGGTCCGAGAGCTTTCACCGGAACTGACAATTTGTAGATTTTTTTTAAAAAAAAGGGGGGGGAGTATTAATAAGAATAATTATGCATATGCTATTCCATGAAACACTAGCAAATCAATGTAATCGGCAAAAACTTTAAATCATTACTAAAATGCCAACTATATGTTTACAGCGTCTAAGCTTGATATTGTCGCAAACCCATTGTTGCGACAATGCGCACAAAGGGACAGATACTGCAACGCGGAGATAAACGGTTAGCCGAAACAGATAAAGATAGATAACTGGAAGGTTCTAGTGCCGTCTTGTTACAGAAAATACCCGTAATTTCTCGAACAAAGAGCGGGCATATACAAGAAGCCGTGGTTAGTTTATCGAGACAGTTGTAATCGGAACTGATTCGTGTGCCTGCAGCTGTGATTTGAAAGTGAACTCTTGTTTGTTTACGTGTGCAGAAGTAGCGAGAGATTGTATTGGTTTATGTGTCATCTTGCTGCCAAGGGTATACAAACACTGTTTCTACAGAAATAAAAAACATGTTTAATTTCTGCAAATTGGACTTTTAATTCTACGAACCCAAAACGTCACAATATGGTCGAATACTTTCACCACCCACTTCAGACGACTTATTCATTCACTCTTTCTGGAGATAAACCAATAAGACATTCTTCCGAGTACATTTTTACATCCTTCAGTAACCCAACATTCTTTTATTTCTTCGCATAAGCTCGACCTTTTCAAACCATACCTACCTCCCCTGCAGCACTTTTTGGTACTTCAAAACTGACAATGTTGCATTTAAATTCACAACGAACACAATGTACAACATTGCTACATACATATCCCTTCAGTTATTGCAAATTCCAATAATCCCAAAGTACCACAATGAAATGGTTACAGCGAAATTCAATAAAATGTGACATTTTAGCTTCCGTCGTGGAAAAAATATATAACCCAAGGGATCAAATATTTTCCCCTCATACATTTGCAAAAATACGTATTAACCTATCATGTGCCACAGAATAAGCATTGTTGAACAGCAATTTGTTACCATTACTTCTAATCACTCAACTTTTGTTATAAACACGTTGCGATGAGGGAAAAATCACAGTGCACCACAAAATATATGTGATCACTTGTGAGGTTTCAAGAAGTATCTATATTAAACGTACATCACAGAGTTTAAAAATGTGCTAACGTAGCGGAATCAAATAGATCTACCATGTTCTAATTGGGTTTGGGCTTATTTAATGACATCCTGGTAGATGGTAGTTCATGGTGAAACTTAGAGAAGATTTAATTAGCGAGAAAAGCAGATCGTTTACTGGGTAATGCTGCAATAAAATGATTCAGCATAAGCAACCTTGTGACGTCAGATGATACACGCCCCTACGTTTTAGCAATTGCAAAACCGCTACTCACCTGCTGTGAACGAAGGCGTGCAAATTCTACAAGGCAGGCAGGCGGGCTCAAGTATGAATACCCGAAGTACTGCTATGGTAATCAGCGTGAAAGACCCGTACGTTCTTTTACGTGACGTAAAATCTACCACACGGGACCAACAAACGAAGGACTTATCTATTGCCCTCCACCACGTTTGAAACCGGGACCTCGGGCCAGTACGAACTAAATCAGCATGGGCAAGCATTTATAGCAACAAATTATATCGAGAATAAACTCATTTCCAGTCACTACAATTACAGGTGGGTGCTGTAGTTAACCTGCAACTAAAAGTGTTAAGTCGTTTAACGTTGCCAACATATGAAATTATATCCCCACAAAAGATTCAATTTTCTTACCATCCCTCAATGCTTACCGCTGTTTCAATTTTTTTTTTTTTTTTTTACTTATCCCTATTAATGGGTGTTGCCACGCCGTGGTCGAGTGGTTAGATCACTTGACTCTCGCCAAGACCCGGGATAGATTCCAGGTGACCGCAAAGTGAGATTTGTGGTGGACAACACGGCGCTGGGGCGGGTTTTCTCCGGGATCTCCGATTTCCCCTGTCATTCCACCAATTGATCCATCATATTTCCTTCCTTTCATTTCGCCCTCATTCTACCATTTCCTTCTCTCATACTAGGCGTCTGACTGGAGCCCTCTATGCGGAATAGCTCCCCTGTTGTAAGGGACATTCCGGACAAGTAAAAAATATGGTTACGCTAAAGCTCAAGTGTCGATATACGGGAAAAAAGACCTTGCCTTTTCGATAGTATGATGGATGTTTGGCGAGGGCAGAGTCCCCCGAGCCCTCTTCTGTGTATGCCACTAATAGGAGGCCATCGATGCAATACACTATTCATAAGAGGGTACTGTATCAAATGCCTCGGTATCTAGTACTCGTACTTTTGCCTACTTCCTGACATTCAAACCCTAAAAAAACTTGTCCTCCTCAAAAAAGCCTAATAATTTTCCGAAGCCATCAAATTCGAGATGCGTAAAATGTTCACGTAGTAGGTGCACAAAAACTAAATGGGTATTCCACTTTACAAGACTTCATGAACACCGCTGCTTTCTACCATACATGCTGAAATTCTTGTTCGTACAACACACAATAACACCACCTTCTGGGATATACACAAATTTCTAGTCCAGTCTTTAGTCTTCATGACGTCAGCTATATAAAAAACTGATTGGGAAGCATCCCACAACCACAGAATGTAAATAAGAAAAAACTTTACATCGTACGTTACGGAAAGTTTGCGCCCACTTACTGTTGGTAGTACAGTGCGATCCATATGAACCTCAACCATTTCAATAGGCCATAACGAACCAGTAATAGGACACGTGTAACTTTGGGAGAATATAATACTGTAACGGGACCGCTGGAGCACCCTGTACCAGCTGCGAACGGAAGGCAGGGGGGAGGACCGCGTTAGCCACACCTTCTCCTCGTTTGTCTTGTAGTGGTGACAGGCTTGTGGTTAGGGGAAAACATGACTGGTCGCCTGTTTTTCTCTACACCTGTTTCTCGATCTTTCGTTTACTGGAACAGTCTCCTGGTCACTAGAAACCGGCGATATTCCGATATAAAGAGGGTTACAGACAGACAGAGTTAGTCAGTCAGTTGTTGTGCTGAGTTGAGTTGGTTTTGGTTTAGTCAGACGGAGTTGGTCAATCAGTTGGTTAGTGAGTGTGAGCGAGAAGACATTCGCAGTTCTTGGTGTAAGAGTTAGTCAGTGACGTGTTAATGAACGAAAGGATTGTGCAACGGAAGACTGTACGAACTGTGTATGAGTATCGGAGTTTATGTAATCGCGAGTACAAGTGAAGTTGTAACGGACGAACGGGTAAATTGTAATTGTGTGCAGCAAGTAATTTTGTGTAATTGGCAAGTGTTAAACTGTAAGTCGGTGGAAATAAAGAACATTGTTGAGTGGTGTAATTGGACTTTTCATTTCACGAACCCACAAAGTCACACTGGTGTCAGGAAGCGGGAAAACAACATCACCGAACATTACAACGATGGAGGCAGCATTAGAAAAGATTTTAGCGGAACTAACAGAGATACTGGAGACTAGAAATAACCTGGCCGCGGAACTGAAACTAATCAGGACGGCTAGGGACAACATCGCCGAGAAGATGGAACAAACGAAGGCCGAGCTAACCACGGAAATGAGAGCAGCGAATGACGGTCTGGCTACCGAAATGAAGGTGGCGAACGAGGCTCTCGCCGCCAAGTTTGAGGAACGGTTGGCCGGCGTGGGGGATGACGTCGCGAACCTGGGCAAACGGAAGGGTCAAGTAGACGACCGCCTTAATGATTTAGAGGAAAAGGCCGACAACATCGCAACACCCCTCGCCCGCCTGACGGAGGAAAACCGGCCTTATGTGTGGACGGAGGACGCCGAAGACGCTTTCCAGCACCCGAAGGGGACCCTGTGCAGGGCGAACAGCTTTGAGGAGGGAGCAGTGTAACGGGACCGCTGGAGCACCCTGTACCAGCTGCGAACGGAAGGCAGGGGGGAGGACCGCGTTAGCCACACCTTCTCCTCGTTTGTCTTGTAGTGGTGACAGGCTTGTGGTTAGGGGAAAACATGACTGGTCGCCTGTTTTTCTCTACACCTGTTTCTCGATCTTTCGTTTACTGGAACAGTCTCCTGGTCACTAGAAACCGGCGATATTCCGATATAAAGAGGGTTACAGACAGACAGAGTTAGTCAGTCAGTTGTTGTGCTGAGTTGAGTTGGTTTTGGTTTAGTCAGACGGAGTTGGTCAATCAGTTGGTTAGTGAGTGTGAGCGAGAAGACAGTCGCAGTTCTTGGTGTAAGAGTTAGTCAGTGACGTGTTAATGAACGAAAGGATTGTGCAACGGAAGACTGTACGAACTGTGTATGAGTATCGGAGTTTATGTAATCGCGAGTACAAGTGAAGTTGTAACGGACGAACGGGTAAATTGTAATTGTGTGCAGCAAGTAATTTTGTGTAATTGGCAAGTGTTAAACTGTAAGTCGGTGGAAATAAAGAACATTGTTGAGTGGTGTAATTGGACTTTTCATTTCACGAACCCACAAAGTCACAATACACAATTGGGAGATTACATTACACTATTTACATCTCAGAGAAAATGTTGGAAGTGTCCCCCACCTGCATCTATACATGTTTGTACTCGTCTCACCATATTCTCTGAAGTCTTACGGAGAGTACCCTCGCCAATGTTACTTATTTCGGTTCGAATGGATTCCTTGACAACATCAATTGTCCGTGGCCTATTCTTGTACACTTTAGATACCCTCACAAGAAAAAATCCGGCCAGGTTATGTCAGGGGATCTGGGGGGGGGGCCACAGACCCTTTGAGATTATTCAATTATCAAAGAAACTGGTTAGAAGTTCCATGGTGTAATTAGATGTATGACACGTTGCTCTATCTTGCTGGAGATAACCTTCTCTCAGTACGATATCTCCGTAAAACTTCAGAGAATATGGTAAGACGAGTGCAAACGAGATGCTGGTGGAGGACACTTCCAAT
Organism: Mantis religiosa; assembly: GCA_030765055.1. Classification (NCBI taxonomy): domain Eukaryota; kingdom Metazoa; phylum Arthropoda; class Insecta; order Mantodea; family Mantidae; genus Mantis; species Mantis religiosa. Next base: position 16,173,882 of record CM060952.1, read on the forward strand.
ATTTTCTCTGAGATGTAAATAGTGTAATGTAATCTCCCAATTGTGTATTCTCACAAATTTGCACGTGTGTCCTATTATTGGTTCAAAAGTTATGGCCTATTGAAATGGTTCAGGTTTATATGGATCGCACTATACAATAAACATTTGAATCTTCATAATATAATTTTGTTGCATCCCAGTGAAGGGAGAACATGATCGTAAGAAATCTGATCTGTCAGTCTTCTATTGTAATTAGCGTAGCACTTTCAGTTTGATCTTAAATTTGCATCAATCTCTCCCGAAGTTGGACAGAAGAGAAATGAAGGCAGCTGCATTAACTTTTGAGTAAGTTCACTACATAGATGAATCAGACTGTAAATTGAAGAAACTGCCTCGCATGCAGTTTGATCGTCCTTTTCTAGCAACGGAGATTTACTCTTTCTATAACCAGGGAAGACCGAGAAAAACATGCCGATATTTGGAACCAAAACAGTGCAAATTGTTCAAAGGGAGGGGTTAGAAATGACTAAAAAAAAAAAAATCATAAAGTTGTCATATTTTATATCTTTGTCTCACATTACTCTGCATTTTTCTACAATTAAAATGATATATGATGCATATAGTATAATGATTTAGAAAGCACTTTGATTACGTCTGCTCTATTGTGTTGCTTCTGTCAAAAATTGATAAAAATGTGTAACTTGACAGCTGTAACATTTTTTCTCTAAGAGCGATCGAAATGGGATTTTTTGTGATGTATGGGACAATTTTTATTCTCAATCTATGCTGTTGGCTAATCTGTTTTCATTTCTCTTTTATGCTTATTGTTTACATGCTTCTCCTATGTTTTAGTGAATTATACGTACTGAATATTGTTTGGCAGGATATATATTCCTGTTAATGTTCCATATTTTGTAAAATCAGCCACAATGACCACCAAAAAGAGTTTTTTTAAGACAAGGAAGAATGTTGGCAAGTCTAAAACTGTAATTATAAACAATACATGCCAGTTATCAACAGGTACTAACCTAAAACATAATGTTCCAATTAGTTCTTCGAAAAATAAAATACAGCAATGCTTTGAACTTTATAAACAAATGCATGAATTTCTAAACATAACAGTGAATGTTTCTCTGTTGAAAAGACTTATCAGTGAATCTGTTGTATGTATAAAATGCTATGGCCATGTTTGAAGGGGAGGAAGACCCAGATAACCCATCATATGACCCAGGGATGCACTAAGGCATGATAAAATCTTCTACCAACTTTAAACGTAATTTCTGGAAAATCACATTTCTTAAAATATCTGACCCATTATCTCAGCTTCTGTATCAAATACCAAGCTACAGCTTTTACCACATGTTCTGTTTATGTATACCCAGCTTAAGACAGAATTTATCTGAAATCATTAGTTTCTGAAAAATATAAAATAAACGAATTCTTTTTAATTTCAATATTATGAATCACGTTAAAAATTAGAATATATACATTTTTCACGTTAGTCCAAATTCCTCCTGTCTAAATTACAAGGGAACAATACATAATTTGTGGTAAAAGTTTCATCCCTCTTTACTGCGATAACGGTTCTTAAATATAAAAGAATTTAACATTGTAGGGATAGGGGATTCCAAACCTCCTTAAGGTATCATTTCCAATGATGTTGCACAATAAGCCTTTTAGACTGACGAAGAAATTATGGACTCCCTATATGTAAGATTATAATACAATAGTCATATCCGTGTTGAAAAATCTCTAACAATTTGTATATGCCCACAAAACCATAAAAGTTCCTAAGTAAGATCTAATAGGTACTGGCCTTAAGTTATTTGTCCTTTTAAACGACAAAAGGTGAAAATTACAGCCTACACCTAAATGACTATCTTTTACTTAAAATCCTTACCTCGATCCCGTTATTACGTTGGTAGCCTATTGGGTAACGTGGGCAACAGAAATGGAAAAACAACTGCCCTTACACAACAAGACAAGTCGATTTCTACGACCCACCTCTTTCTAATGTCCTTTCATTAAATCACCGCCTCCAAAATCGCAAACAGCATCCATTTAAAGCTTTTGGGAAGGTTTTCAGGAATATATACACAGCGTGTAGCTGTGAAACACGTCGGTTTACGGGTCAAATAACCCAAGAGTTAGGACCTCAAATTGCTCAACTATCCAGATCATCCTCTAGCTCAAAGACATCTCTCGTTTGCTGTTTGGATACTCGTCTACCGCTAATGTTTGCTCATCTATATCCAGAAAAGCTCATTTAAACTTCGTTCTTACAAACAGATGAACAATCACTGACCATTCATACAGAGCTTGGCCAGTCGCCAAAATTGCAACATCCGGGAAGAATGATCGCGAATCTTTTGGGGGAGGGGACACCTGATTTGTGACAACAGAACTGCTACGTCAAAGTACGCTGACGTCTCATTCACGTCCATGCCAATGCTAATTAATGACGGCGACTGGAATATGACACATCGCAAGGGAAAACCTTCAACAAAGCAGTAGCAATGCGTAATTAAGTGGCAAGTTTTAGCTTAATACATTAAGAATCAAAGAATATAACGAGAGGGGTTTTCCCATCATACAGCACGGTTCAGAAACCCGTATTATTGCATTTTTTCAAATATTCAATTTCAATGTGTTTTATATTTATGACCAAAGTGCTAGTCAAAATACAAATTAAGGCCAACTGGAGCCTCTCAGAAGCATGAGGTTAAAAGAAAGAGGTTTTAACTACTCATCTCTAATGCGTTCTTCTGACTTTAGCATTATTAGCACATTAGCTTTAAGCCCAGACGATTTCAAAATAAATAAGGTATTAAGAATATATACAAATATAATAATTTGTAACATAACTTCGCTTATCTCATAAGAAATGAAAATGTTCTTATAAATTGATTAGGATTGCGATTTCATGAAAATTGTATTCACATCCTCAGCCAGATCCTTGAACCCCGTTGTAAACGTTACAGTCGGTAGATGTCACCATGCTTTTGTCAGTACTACCAAAATCTGAAAATAAAGCAAATTTAAAAACAGAATCAGCTGCCGGTATTTCAAAATTCATTACGCGATGTCCGATGGATTTAATGGCTTGGGAAAATATATTTATTTTAAAAAATAAACATCGAATAATGAATTTTGAAATACCGGCAGTCGATTCTGTTTTTAAATTTTTCATTTTCTGACAAAAACAGTGACATCTAGCGACTGTAACGCTGACCACGAGGTTTGCTCTGGCTGAGGAAGTGAATACAATTCTCACGAAATCGCGATCCTAATCAATTTATAAGAAAACTTTCAGCATTTCTTAGAAGATAAGTGGTTTTACATCTAAATTTATTATATTTGTATATATCTGTTTGCTTCATTGTTAATAGCTTCATATTTTACATATTGATTAAGAATATGTCTATCCCGGAAGCTTCTGTATGTGAATTAAACCGCTGCAGAGGTTGAATGAATTATACGAATGATCTAAACGTTCTAGCGTCTATAGTGTTAACTAGCAGAAATTTATTCTCTCGTGAAACCCTATCCAGCTAATTGAAATCTTGATTAAAATCGCGGCTCCAGAATATGAGGCACACACTTATGTTGGACGTATTTTCACACCGTAGAATTTCAGTACTCCCAAAACACTAATCTTATGACCTCCATTCTTTGTGTTCTATTTTTCAAATATCTGTAATGATAGATAAAACATCTGTTCACAAAATCCACGCTTTAAGCCACAAGGACTCCTGAGCATTTTTCACAGCATTATTATTCTCGGCATTTTGGTAAAAAGAGTGGATTTTTAGAATGTGCATGCAAAAACACCATCCACCACAAACTACTTATCTCTGAAGGTTTAATCCTCTACAACGAACATAGGTCTGGAAGCTGCAAAAGCGCTTCGGCGTTTAACTTAATCCCTGGCTGGAAAATAACCCCAATTGTTTCTTAAATTTATTTCCCTATATTGAACAGCCATCTCCTCCTCTAAAAGGATCTACAGCGACGCAATGCCTTTACTTCAGAATGGGGGTAGTAAGTGTCGGGTTGGAATGTTATTGAATGTGTAGAGCCAGACTAAAAAATTCAATGCCATAGCCGGGATTTGAACCACGGATCTCCCGCCCCTCCGTCCGGTTGCTCTAAACCAACATGCCGACCTACATTAAATTCTCCAACTGACTCGTATGTTTCCCGGTAGACCACTAGGGGTTCTCATATGCTATGAGACACACACCTTTTGTGACGACTTACTATGCTGTAAGTACTTAAGTCCCAGGCTTCATAGTTAAACCACTGAGCTACTATGGCCAACATGCCGACATGACATTAAATTCTCCAACTGACTCGTATGTTTCCCAGTAGACCACTAGGAGTTCTCATGTGCTATGAGAAACGCGCCTTTTGTGACGACTTACTATGCTGTAAGTACTTAAGTCCCAGGCTTCATAGTTAAACCACTGAGCTACTATGACCAACATGCCAACATGACACTAAATTCTCCAACTGACTCGTATGTTTCCCGGTAGATCACTAGGGATTCTCATATGCTAAGAGACACGCACCTTTTGTGACGACTTACTATGCTGTAAGTACTTAAGTCCCAGGCTTCATAGTTAAACCATTATTATTCAGGTAAATTGATGGAAATAATCATTTCTTTCCACTCTAGCCGTGTGTAGGCTAAGGTTTGAATCAGTAGAGCCAGGCTGAAAAATTCAATGCCATAGCCGGGATTTGAATCACGGATCTCCCGCTCTCCGTGCGGTTGCTCTAACCGACTGAGCTACTATGGCATGACATGACAGTTGCAACAGTTGAGTTGAAAAATTTAATATCATGCCGGCACATAGGCCGGAGAGCAACCGCACGGAGAGCGGGAGATCCGTGATTCAAATCCCGGCTATGGCATTGCATTTTTCAGTCTGGCTCTACTCATTCAAACCTTAGCCTACACACGGCTAGTGTGGAAGAAATGATTTCCATCAATTTATGTTACTGTTTATTTAAAAGAATAATTAGCATAAACCAGCGACATTTAATCATTCTTCTACATTTTGCACAATAAAATGTTTTTGGACATTTCCATTGCACAATCCATTACAGAAGTCAAGTATTCACACAAAAACTATTCGTAATGATCATTTGTAAAAATGGTTTTATTATCTATACATTTTATTTTAGGCGAAGTGGGAATACAGTGGGCTTGATTGTCAACTCTTAAAAGCTGTTCAATATGTGATGGTTTAGGCATTCCATTCCCTTTGCGTGGCTATGAACCACTTTTCCGAAAAGCTTAAACATTTGAAAATTCATATCAACAGCAATAAATATTAGGAGCATAGTTAACTACAAAAATTTCACATGTTTAAATTGCCTTTCTCTTTTTCTGTGCACTAAGATTTTTGTCTACCTCTTTCTGTTAACCAGTTATGTAAAAGTCATCCAGAATGAAGAGGACTTCTAAGGACGTTCCCAGAATATTGAAGACATTTTGAAATGAAAATATCTGAAACATTTGGTACCTGCTTTAGTACGCATAAAGCCATTTTTGAACGTCAAAAATTAAAATAAAAAATCTCCATATAACGGTTAGCGTGGAATTTGTTTTAATCCTTGTGGTACATTCCAAGTCCGCTGAACTTTAACTGAAGTTGGTACTTTTCATTTTATGTTATTCTTACAGACACACATGCAACTGTTCCAAAAATACTCTTTTAATTTTATTCCAGATATAAAAACTTGCTTTTTGGTATCTTTAAATACCCTGAGATATAACTATACTGGATATACCTTGAGGTGTTTCGACCCAAAGACTCCTCCAGCAGATAGGCAACTGATGGGCGATCTATTCTATAGATTCCTTAAATAGTTTTCGTTCAAATGGTTTCCAAGCATGAGTAGGTTTTAATTTCCCTTCTTGGTAGGTTTAAATAATTGATGAACAGAGGCAGGTGCTAAAGATAAAAATGGATGTCCTAATGGATTTCTAGTTTCACGGATATAGGGAAATAAAACTCATTACCTAGTCTTACCATAAATACTGTCACAAACTTGAGGGTGGCTGTACCTCCAGTCGAAGGAGCCGGCACATTCCAGAGCGGTAGCAGGTAGCCTGAGTCATTGATGGAGCAGCTGTGGAAGTGTAAAGTTGTATTGTAAAATCTTCAAGATGGAATGGGGTGACTATGAAAATCGTGTGGCTGTGATAGCGCTATATAGGGTAGGTAAATCACCAAGTGAGATTTTCAAAACTCTCCAGAAACTGAAAATCACAAAGAGGTTTGTCTATCGCACTATCCAGCGTTTCGATGAGACTGGAGATGTGAAAGATCGCCCGCGGGAAGGAAGACCAGGCACAGTTCGGACTCCAAAATTAGTGAAACAGTGGCGGCTCGTGTGCGGAGAAATCCTGTAAGAAGGCAGTCGATGATGGCTCAAGAGCTAAACATTTCAAAAATGTCTATGTCTCGCACATTGAGGAGTGACTTGGGACTCCATGCTTACAAACGACGCAAGGGACACCTTCTTACAAATTAACTGAAGCGCCAGAGACTCCTAAAATCAAAGCGCTTGCTAAAGCGTTACGCTGCAAATGGGCATCGACGAATTCTTTTCACTGATGAAAAAATTTTCAATGTTGAGGAGACTTTCAATGCTCAAAATGACAGGGTATATGCTACGTCATCTAGAGAAGCTGGTGAAAAGGCTCCAAGAATCCAGAGGGGTCATCCTGCATCAGTCATGGTGTGGTGGGGTGTGAGCTACGAGGGCACAACGGAGCTCCATTTTTGTGGGAAAAAAAAAAAAAAAACGTGAAAACAACTGCACAAGTGTATCAGAAAACAGTGCTTCAACCAATAGTTAAGAACCTCAACAACACACTCTTCCGTGGACAGAGATGGACCTTCCAGCAGGATTCTGCCCCATCACACGAGGCTGGTTCAACCCAGAAGTGGCTAAGGTCAAATGTTCCAGACCTCATTTCTACTTCAGACTGGCCATCTGCTAGTCCGGACCTAAACCCTTTGGACTACAAATTGTGGTCCAAGCTTCAGGAGATGGCTTGCAAGAAGAGACATCCCAATATTGAAAGTTTGAAGCGCTCTCTTCTGAAGGCAGTTGCCGAGTTCCCTCTTGATGTGGTGCGTAATGCAATTGAGTGGCCACAAAGACTTAAGGACTGTGTGCGTGCTAATGGTGGCCATTTTGAATAATTATATGCTATTTCAATTCTCTATAGATCTATGTAACTAGTGGTATAAGGATATTAAAATATCTCCAAGCATTTTGTATCAGTTGAATTAGAATGTTGTTACAGTATTTATGGTAAGACTAGGTAGATATGGAAGAGCCCCTACGCAATATTTATTTTCATGCAGTCTACAAGTTATCTTTAATAATGCTATTCTTTTCTTTTTTAAATTACTCTAAGTTGAGATACTCCTTTGGAGAAAATTTCATTCCAAACTTTACTGTAGATATAGGAAGCCCAGTTAACAAATGCGTAAAAGTTAATCGATGTATGATGTATGTGCACTTAAATGCGAATGTCAGAAATAGCTGAATATCTACATAATTTCTATAAAAAAATTACCAGTTATTGAAAAATCCGAACTAATACATATCTCAAGAGTAGCCAAGGCTATAAAAAATAATTTCAAAGAAATGTGTGTTTTAAAGATATCTACCATGTTTTAGAGTTATTTTCCATGACTCATTCGTTAAGTAACATTCTACAAAACTAGATTCTTCTCAGTAAGAGGACTTCCATTTGTTCCCTAAGTCATTTAACAGATAAAACAGCGAAAAAATGTCGATGTGAAGGATAGTTAGGGGTGAGAATGACCTTCACGGAGCAGTGATCGAACAAACACAATGCCAAGAAACGCAACGATTTCCGGGCGATGGTTCATTCGCCATTGACGGTTCAGAACAGATGCCAAACGTTCCGCTCTGAAAGAAAGAGGGTGGAGTAAACAGGCGTGCGTACATCTCAACCGATGGTAATAAGAATTTTAATGTTCTTTAGATTGTTTATCTATTTACTTGTGACGTGGAATTAAGTTTTGCAGCATGCCTAATGCTCTGTGCTTATAACACTTTTTGGCGCTTACACTTGTTGCTGCATTATCATTTATATGCATTCATTTTTAAAATCTTATCCTCAAAGTAGCTTGAATACATTAGAACATACGAAAACGCCCACTGGGAACTTTTGAGTAAACTTGAAGGTAAATAACTGCAGTGTTTTAACAAATGTTTCAGAGGGGGGAAACCTAGTGCTTCCTGAAGAAATTTCCCTAGCAAGTGCTGTCAAATTTTGTCCATCTGCAGACTTTGAGAAAATTCTTAAAGCTTTGGAATGGTGTCTAAGGGATAATGTATTTTCTAAATGCCCAAAAAAATTTACGCTTAAAGTTGATTTCAGTGCACATTTGGGAGATTTTTACAGCATAAATGCAAGAATAGTTTAGATATTTTTAGTGCATACAATCCGAACGGGTTGCAGTGGCGCTGAACTTTGAGAAAGGGCAAGTATAGAAGTCCAGGAACTAAAGTATCACTTGAAGCCAGTATCAGATATCCATTCTTTCGCATCTAGTTTCACGTTCACTAAACGTCGTCTACGTTTCCTCAATCAAAGGCGCTGCAAGCTCCACAGCATACCATCAAGCTGCACATACTTTTTCGTGAGGGCGAATTCCAAAGTGTCTTTCTCAATTTAGAAAAGAATAAATGAAGATAAAAATATTTACGGAAATAGCTAATATGCCATCCGAACAATAGCACCGACGTTTTCCTCAATCCAACTTAACACGTACTTACCGCTATTAGGTGGAGAAACAGCCATCGGCTGAGAACTTGAAACGATCATACAGCCAACGGAAAGCTAATTTCAGGAAGACAAAATAATTTCACTAACTGAAACGTTTTTACACAAAACCTTTTACTAAGCATAACCAAAGAAATTATTGATGTGTATGTTAAAATCTACGTAATATAACAACCTTATTAAATGCTTCAATAGTCTTACTATATCACAATGATGTACATAAAGCTATTTATTGGGTCGTTACAGAGGTTTATAGCGTTTTACCATACATTTCATGACGTTGGCAATCAACTGCCTTTGTCAAGGCATGTTCTTCGCAAATGTTAATTTGGACCGACTTGTAACAACGTTGTGGTCTCCCTCAAAGCATTCTACCCGAGATCTGCCTTCATGTAGCAAAACGTCGAATTACTTATTTTAGTCGCTCCACACTGTCTACTTTAGGCAGCAAGTAGCAATAATAAATGTTGATCTGTTCTCCAACATTAGAGTCTTAAGCATATTTTCAATCCGGTATGTATTACTCTAAATGACGTAGTGTATACTGCGGGTATTTAGCGAACCATTCCTGTGCTCAACTTCCTTCTAGAGCTGTCAGTTCAATCCGGTGTGTATGCATTCGCACTTGAAGACGGTGTGCAGGATTTACTCGATCATTCTGCACTATTTTGGTTAAGAAAATTGCTACCGCTACTTTGTATCCGTTTCCAGCTAGAAGCAGTAATATTGCTAGCACCAATATGGTGTCGGCTCTTGGTATCATTAACCATTTTCTTCTTCACAACCTCCCAATGTTACAGAACCCAAATAGCGGACCGAGGCTTCGATGTTATACAACTGTGGACGTACAAAAAGGATGCAAACCAAAACTAATATTAGTTTGGTTAAATCACTTAACGTCACTCAAAAAGATTCACTCTTTATTAGCCTTGTAATGGTTATTTCTCGTCTATCATCGAATCTTTTTGTTGTTAGTACGGAGCCAGTGAAACAAAGGTTCTGCTGGCAACAAGGAGTACTACAACTACTGCTGAAAAATGGGACAACTCAATCCATACAAGATGACGCGAATGAACTTTGTCTACCCTCCAGGGAGCGCAACAAAATATCAAACGTCTAATTACTGAACTTCTAGTCAGATAAAATTGCTATTCATTTGCACTAGGTCAGGGAAGTCCAGGAATAAAGTTCGAGCGAACTTTCCAGAAGAATTTGTTGTAAAAGTTCCGCGTTGAGGCAATTGGAAACCACGTCAACCTTGCACAGAGCATAAAGCATGAATATTCCATAACCAGGCTAATACGAAAAAGGAGGCTGGCCAAGGACACCGAACTTTCACCATTACCAGGGACAACCTTCCCAAGTCAGGACATTTAAAACCCTTATTTCGCCCCCTTTTCTTTCGTGTTGTCATTTTAAATTATTTAAACCGCATTTCACTAGCTGCCCCTCAAGTGTGTAGAGAACTTTTACGTAAATATGGGCAGTGGTCTATATTCTTAAACATCGAAGCATGATCTCCATAACTATCGATCACCACTTGCGATAATTCCGAAGCTTTTAACACAAATGTGAAATTGTATATAGCAAGTACGCGGAGAGGGAGATATCTCATGTTATATGACCGTTGCTACCCATCATCACTTAAAGCAATAGGTATATCTGTTGGTAGACATTTTGAAGTGAAAGCAGTTAGGTCAAATATTTGGTGTTCACTGAAAATATATGCTTGTACTCCTGATGGGACCTCTTTACTTCACAATCATTTTATTTACCGAGATGGGGACACACCAAAGCAATCAGGGAGGAGGATTATGTATGACGTGGTGTAAAGCAAGCTTTAAGCCTCAATCTCCATCGATACTACATATTTGATGCACTAAATGTCCTCAACCAAGGCTGTCGTGATTGTACACTTAACGCCCTCTAATGCGCAGCCAAAAGAGGTCTGGTTCAAGGAGCCAGGTCGATAACCCAGCCGATGCCAAGTCTGGAATATCATGTTCCATGGTACTGAGTTACCGCAAACCCGTATTGTTTAGCACATAGGCGTCACCAGGTTTTTGTTGCAATGGTGGTACAAAAGTCAGCATACACTCCTAGATCCCTTCTTCCTTACGTCCTCACTCAGCTCTATTCAATTGGAACACCAAGTTAAAATCCAAAGCGAACTCCCATGGTGAGAATTTCAGAGCTAATGGCCTGTTCCGGGCATTAGCAAATCGTACGAGTAAACAGTGGTCCAAACATAGAACCCGTCTGAAGAATAACTCCCAACAATGGAACCTTCCGGTATAACGTCACTATACAGCAGTTGAGTCTCTTACAGTGGATGAGGTGTTCGAATCAAGCCAAAAGTAAACCACCGTCATACGCTCACAAAGTAGAAAATTAATGTTCAATGTGTTACAGATTTGTAAAGAAGAGAAACGTAAGAGTGAATTATTACGTTAAATAATCCTACACCAACGAACTGCATCTAATATAATGAATGAGGTTCAAAATTCAAAGTGCAGGAGAGAAAAACTTTCAACATCGATTCACATTCACTGGCGTTTCATTCTATACCTATACTGACAATCTACTCTTTCGTTAGAAAAGAAACCAAATTTTGAAACTCACTACATTACAAGGGTGGTCTGAAAAGTTTCAGACCTAATAAAGATACTAGGCATTTTCTCAGGACTTTTTTTAATCTTATTTTTCAACATAAGTGTCCTTGTAATTCTACACGCTTCTCCCAGCGATGCTCCGATCTCTGTAACTCGTCCAAATAGTACTCTGCGTTTTTCTCTGCAAAATAATTGTTCACGAAGATGATTGCCTCTTCATTTGACGAAAATCTGTCCTCCGAGCGCAATTTTCAGACGAGGGAACAAAAAGAAGTCGCTTGGGGCTAGATCTGGCGAGTCAAGCAGTTCAAACCGTAATTCATGGATTTTCGCCATTGTAACCGCTGAGTTGTGAGACGGTGCGTTGTCTTGGTGAAGCAGGATTTTATTTTTCTTCAAATGTAGCCGTTTTCCGCAAGTTATGCCTTCAGCTTGTCAAGTAATGATGCGTAGTATGCTCCTGTAATGGTTTATCCTTTCTGGAGATAATCGATTAAAATAACCCCAAGACTATCCCCAAAACAGTCACCATCACTTTTCCAGCCGCAGTCCACTGTTTGGACTGTATTTTTTGTTTCGGGCGTATAATGGTGTATCCAAGTTTCATCTACAGTAAATAATCGGTTCCAAAACTGATTTATTGCGCCTAAACTGCGCCAACAGAGCGTTGGAAATGATCATTCGAACACGTTTTTGGTCTAACGTGAGCAAACGCGGCACCCAACGCGCGGATAGCTTTCTCATGTTTAAATATTCATTTAATGTGACAAACACGTTCTTTTGACATGTTCATAGCCTGTGCTATCTCTCACTTTAATTCGGCGGTCGTCTAGCACCATTTGGTGAACGTTGACGATGTTTTATCTCGGTAGTTGCAGTTTTTGGACGTCCCGGACGTTCTTCGTCTCCCAAGCTCTTACGGCCACGTTAAAATTCAGCTGCCCAAAATTTTACTGTGGTAAAAATGATGGTGTAGAGTCCCCATACACAGAATCCAACTCATCTTTGATTTGCGTAGGCGTATTGCCTTTCAAAAACAAATATTTAATGACAGCTCGATACTCGATTTTGTCCATTTTCATAAAAACTCACATTAACTCTCTCAAGCCACTGTTACATAACAACTGACCGTCCCAAATGGCTGAAACTTTGGTAACTGCCAACAGTTGAACAACGAAATTCGCTACCTTTTATTTACGAGTGTTGCCATCTTCATGTTGAGGTCGGAAATTTTTCACACCACTCTCATACGTACAGTTCGTTATAGTGGCCGCGCTTAAACCATCCCCAACCGGCTCTCTTTGTAGCGAAAAACTATTCTTCCCCCTAACCACAATGTCATAAACATCTTAGGAAACACCAACCGGGGTCAGAGGTGAAGAATGTTAGGCTCGTGTTTACAGCTGAGAATATCCAGTGTTGCCGTTGTTTAAATTAACTTTTAGAGGCAAAATATAAATAAATAAAGCAAAATTCACTGTAAGAAATCGTCATTGATCTTTTCAAATAAATTTTAAATGATTAATGTTTCCTATAATAATACATAATGTTACAACTCTTTATAACATAACTGAAAAGAAATATATCACCTACGCTGTTATGGTATTAGTACTTCTATTACGTACAAGAACTAAATGCGTATTATCTAAGGAAAGTTTAGTAAAACATCATTACAATTTTAAAAGGGTTAAACTGCATCAATGTGCATGAATTTGCGAGGGATATTTACTTGCGAATTAAAGAAGCACTTTGGATATTCTGGTAGTTAATAATAATTTATAAGCAAAGATTGCACGTTAGAGCTTTGTTTATTGCAATCGTGAGCCGTTTTATCCTAAAACATTTTCCTTTATTCTATGGTAGCTACAGGTGGTGAATTTCAGTTGATTTAACAAAGCAATAAACACTAAAAAAAAAAAACAACCAAGGAATTAAAGAAAAACTAGTAAGGAAACTCTATTACTCTTTTCAAATTTTCGAAACTTTTTACAAGGATGTCTGCTAATTTTACAAGTTTGAATAAAGTTAAGCATTGTATTTGTTTATGGGGGGGTGGGTCTTCTGCTAAACACAATTTAAATAAATAATCACGTACATTCCGCATAATTAAATATGCCATAAACGCTTTAGAACTCGAAAAAGTTTAGATACTTTTAGATATATATATTACAAGTATGAACGGAAATCCATGTTAGCATATCCATGTTAGGTTCGATACCCACGGTCTCCACATCTTAATTAAATTACGCAAGTGCTAAACGCAAATAACTATTAAACACAAATAAATTTATAATACTATACTAAGTAAAACACTATGTAACTTCTATAAATATAAGCTTAATTAACACACATAGGAAGCACGTTTGCACAGTCTAAGATAATTTCTGAGGACACAAGAAAAATATTGCAACAGCGCTCTAACTTGGTGAACGTATTAAGAAGGGCCACCCATATGTTTAAGGGTGGAAAACCCTTATAATTGCTTACATGTGAGGAGACGTGGTCAGAAGGGAAAGCTTTTGACGCCGCCTGGGATTCAATGGACGAGGCTACTATACGTATGGTTACGCTTCCTAACCTATCCTTAAGTCAATATCCCAAACAAAGCGTTGAACCAATAAAACGGGGGGGTATAGACACTGACCGAGACCGGTCAATGATTTTTGGTAAATTATATGAAATGTATTTGCATATGATACTGACGCTCAACAAAACTGAAGTGTATTTCTGTACGTTTCGCTAAATTTAGAAGAAAAAAAAAAAACATTAGAAGCACGGGAAAGCTTTCCGTTGCGCGAAAAGTGTAAATTGAAGGGATTAAACGGCCCCATTCAAGAGCAGATAATTTAATTTAGCGCCTGATTCAAGGTTTGCATTTCCATAATGAGAAACAAATCATCCTCTAATTCGTAAGATGGAACTAAAACGTGACAACCTTGAAAAGTGAGTTAAATTTCAGAGTGAAAGATCAATAAATATATTGCTTCAGAATTATCGCACTGGAGAGGACAAACATGAGCTAACAAAATATTTTTCTTTAACGGCAGTGCAGTCAACCTAAAATGGCTAGGCCCGCCTCGGTAGCGTGGTGGTAGCATATCTACCTCACGTTCAAGAGGTCCCGAGTTCGAATCTCGGTCAGGGTGAGTTACCTGGATAAGGTTTTTCCGGCGTTTTCCCTTATCCTGAAAGACGAATGTCTGATAACTAAGCTCTATGGACCCCGGGCTCATTTGAGCATTTCACCCATTCCATTCATCGTCCGATGACAACGCTGGAGGACGTAAATTACAAAAAAAAAATAATAATAATAATAATAAATAAAAAAAAATTAAAAAAAAATAAAATGGCTAGGGCGAGAACAAGGTAAACATCAAATAGATGGACCAAAGCACGTGTATAGACCTAGTGACCATTCCTTATGCACCCAGAAAACAAAATTTTGATGCAATAATCAGTAAAGTGGGACACTTCCATGGGCGGACCCACCGGAAGTACAGCAAGGTCAAGCAAACGTCAAAACCAACACCCGAGAAACGTCATCTAGCAGGTCGCGACCCAAGATTTCCAATACAATGCTTCCTTTATGGATGAACGGTTATTCAATTAATGCGGTTCTCTGGGTGGAGCGCTCCACTGGAAACGTTTCCAAGCTTCGATGTCCCTCTCTGCGATTATTCAACTATTATAGATGCTCATTTTTACTTCCTAGTAGCACCCACAGTGATACAGAGCAAGTATTTTATTTCACCAACAAATATATGTTCCGAGACGTGTGTGCACAGCCTAGCATAATACCCGCCTCGGTAGCGTAGATGTCCGCCTCACGTTGAAGACGTCCCAAGTTCGAATCTCGGTAAGGTATTTTCCGGGATTTTCCCTTATCCTGAACGACGAATGTCGGGTAGCTCTAAGCTCCATGGACCCTGGACACATTTGAGCATCATTTCCCATTTTATTTACAGTCCGATATGACAACGTTGGAGCACGTAAAATGAAAAGAAAAAAGACACCTAGCACTCAAGGACCCCCCCCCCCCCCCAACAAACCTTTACATGAAACTGCCTTTTTCTTTTTTAATGTCATGTTTGAAATCTTTCCTTGAATTTTCTGGGAGCAGCCTTTAAGTTCTCTTCGTAACTGATAAACTGTAAGGGATAAGAATCTTGCGGCACAAAATTCTGGATCTCCTTAAGGGGAGGCATCGGTGAAATTTCGTCTAAAATGACAAAAAACGACATTTTCTGTTTTTTTTTTTAGTTAAAATTGTGTTTAAAACTTTGTAGTTTCAGAATCTGCCATCAGTTAGGCCCTAGCGCCATTTAAACAGCCACTGTGTCATTATTTAAATGCCCATGTGCGGGTGGGCGTGGCCATTTATACTGCCTTTGCCAGTGTGTCGCAAAGAAATTGATAGAATTCTCACGTTTAAACTATGCGGTTTGATTCCATACACTGTAGTAATGTGCACAGACATCTTCTGGATGTTTGTGGAAGTTACTGAACCTGTCTGCTATCATTTTTATATATCATTTCCCACTTACTACTTTTGAAAGTAAACAAACATTTCCACTGACGTGTAGTGTTTGTGAAATATGGTTTACATGCAAGTGAAAGCTGTGGATAGCAGTTTATATTAAATTACTATTGTTTAGAACAGGAATAACGCCTGATTTAACATTGTATTGCTTTCTTGTTGCAACAGTAGGCATATGATTCATACCAGGTTAGCTTAGGAGTACAGTGGCTATTTCGAAGCAAAATATAATGAAACTTTAAGGTGTTCTAGCCATAATAGTAAGTAATGATACTAGAATGCTCTGCTTGAGATAAATGTTAAGTGAAAACATATTATAGTCCAAGAGTTAACATTGATTCTAGTACGTCACCTTTTGATGTAAATAGAAGAATGGTTGATGTATTTCTGGGCATTGGTAAGGGTCATTTCTATGCAGAAGCTTTTTATGACCATGGGTATGAATTGCATGAACTATTCTACTTACAATTTCCATCTCATAGACAAAAACAAAGACATTAGTAATATTCTACGGGAAAGTTACATCAAAGGAGCAGCACAGAATGCTAATGAAAGTTTTTGCATGGAGTTAATGTCACAAAGAAGTTTTTGTATTAAGAAAGAAATTTCAAATTGCAGTGATTGCAGCTGTTAGTGAATTTAATATGGGTTATAAAGATAGACTAAATGTTAAGGCAAAAGTTGCAGCAAGCAAAGTAAGTCCTCTTAGCAAGAAAATTAACAGTATTAGGGATAGGTGAAAGCTAAAACAAAGTTCTCAAAGTTCATTGAGCAAATATAAATCTAACAAGAAGCAGTTAAAAGTGACTAAATTAAAAGAAGAGGAAATAAACTAGCTGAGTGATCTTCATATAGTTCAGCAGGGTTTTGAAACAGAAAAAAATGTTTATATTTAGAGTTTCTAACTAGATTTTTCTTCGTGTCCAATTTTTAGCATTTTTATTACTCCTTATAGTCCAGACACTAAAGTTTTCCATGAATTTCTTTAAGGTTTGATATATGTATATTCCTGGATAAGTTTTCAATAAAAATTGGTAGCATTATGGCTGTATATCAAAAAGTTAATGATTGGTATTGAAAAAAGAAAATTGAAAAAAATTCAAGACAATTCTATCACATTCCTTAAATTTTCTCCTCTAGAACCATTAGACATAGGCAAATGAATATATACATATATAGTTTTGTAACAATTATCTAAAGGAACCAGAATCCAAAGTTCCAATCATTTATAACAAAAATTGTAGAGAATGTAATATGTTTCCAAATGTAAAGAAATTGCAGCAAAAAATTAAATTATCATTTTTTTTTTTTTTTTGGTAAAAGTTATTGTAGATAGAAAAATTATAAAAAAAGAGCCAAAGGTAACCAAATTAAAGAGAAAGAGGGTAATAAGATAGTTGTAGGGTCTGCACATGATGCATGGAGTTTTCAAAGTAAAGAAAGTAGTGTAATTTCTATCTAAATCTTTAAATTCATTTTTCTCCACTTTCAATTTTTGAACTTTTTTGTATCTTCAAAATTCTCCAACCTCTGCAAATCTCAACGAATTTGTACTAAACTTTGCATACATATTTCTAACTAAATGTTTAATAAAAGTTGGTATTTTTGTTAATTTAAATTTAATAATTTATTTATTATTGAATTTTAAATCTCAAAATTGCAAAAAAATTAAGAAAAATTTAATATATTCACACATAATTTTTTTTTTCTCCAAAAATACTTGATACACACTTTAAAAGTATAGCAACTTTTGTAACTGATGTACAGAGAAACCTGAATCTAAAATTTAAAGTTTCTAAAAGAAAAACTGTATGGCCTGGGACTTTTTGTATAACATACAAAAGTCATACTGTAAAAAGAACTAAATATTTTTTCTTTTAAAAAACTGCTTAAGATAGAAAGATGAATTTTGAAAGCTTAACTAGATTCCCTATACCCCACCTAATGACAAAATTTCAAGCAGTTCTGATGTAAACTCTGGATTTTAGCATTTTTCACAAATGCCTCCCCTTAAAGCACAAATTTGTGCGATTTTTTTTTTTTTTTTTTTTTTTTTTTTTTTTTTTTGGGCAATTGGTATGAACGTTATTCTTTTTCAACCTGCAAGTCACCCTTTGTGTGCTCAGGAAGAGACAACTGTGACTGTTATTTCATTTTTTTTTCTTTCAAATATTTAAACATTTGTCCTGGATTGTTCTAGAAAATGTGATTTGTAGAAAATAGAATGCAAAACTGGGTAGGCCACAGAATGATATAACTTACGTAACAGTGAGATATGAGCTGAATCTTTCCTGGCAGCGTATATGTTCTAGACGTTCTCGGGCTTCGAGCCAGGTAAGATGATGTGACATCGACGTTTCGGGAGCGTGCATCTCTCCCATCTTCAGGATGCTGAAAACCTAACCTTTCTAAGGCCACTCAGCATCCTGAAGATGGGAGAGATGCAGGCTCCCGAAACGTCGTCACATCTTACCTGGCTCGAAGCCCGAGAACGTCTAGAATACTAGCGTGATAATGTTCCTTTTGGTTCTTACAATAATGTAATTACGTAATGTTGTGACGTGGACCAATAGGATGGAAGTAATTTAGATCTTCTAGAAAAATCGTGCGCAGAGAATCCAGAATATACACATAATTTGGCGCCATTCTTCACAAGATCGTCGGAGTAAGACGTGATTTCTTTGGTGTCGTTCTGCAAGTCTGCAGAAACTTTCAGTGCAACGATGCAGTATTAATCATTTTATGAAAGGACAAAAGCTACGAAATTTAAATTGTACTAGCATATGTTAATGGTTTTGCGGAATAAATTCCAAGATATCTAAAGGAGAGGAATTATTTTCAACCGTAATAGCGTAAAATAATTCTCACTCCGATACTACGGCCAAAGATAAGACTTACTGCTCCAGAGCGCCGAGGCATCTACAAAAATTCTTCCAGATCGTCACCAAAGGCGAGTAATTAAGGTAGCTACAAAATAGGAATGAACATGCGGGGCTAGGCGTGGCTGTTCTATGGCTACTAGCCAATGCTGTGCATGCAACGTTGTACAGTTAAGAACACCTACTGGCGCGCTTTGTCGAAGCATGCGGCTCATTTTTTTGCGCGCTCTAAACATACCAATTAACGAATTATTTCGTTTCTCTCATGTTAAAGAGCTATTTTATCTGAGTATTACTGTCCAAATCCAATGTTTGTAGCACATCTAGTTTCGGAGATATGTAAAAGATAATGTGGCTGACTAGAAAGACAAGAATTAGCTGTCAGTGAAGAAAAGCACACTCGTGCTTATGCTGCAGTTGCATTTTGTACCCTGCATTCAGTAAAGTGGTGATCTTTTAAGAGTTGAAACGGTACTCTCTTCCTCGAGTAGATTAACTGAATGTTAAAGAAATATATATACGTCTACTGAAACAAATATTTTGTGTGAAATGTCAAGATAGTTGCGAGCTCTGAACGGTAAGGATTTTTCCTCCCCTAGGACAGCTGACCCCAACCATAAATCTGAGGCTCTCACCCCGTGTTTAGTTTCAAACATCGTTTGACAGGAAGGGAACATCTTAGGTGGTCTTTGTGTGTGAGATTTCTCGTAACTGGGACTCCATATGTTTTCTACCTACCAACTAATTAAACATGAGCTGAAGGGGGAAGCGAAGTGTCATATGGCCTAGCCGGGAACAAGCAGATACCTGAAGTCCAGTCGGTAGCCGACAGTCGACCGGGTTCGTCGTGCTAATGCACGCGGAAGGAAATCGCATTGATTAAATCAGTCGGTGGCTTGGATTCGACCGAGATTGTCGTGCTAACCAGCACGAAGTCAGATATCGCGTTCTTTAAGGAACGGACGAGTAAGGTAAAGAAATCGCGTTCGATTAAAGCTAGTTAATAGCGGGGTGCTAATCCGACGACTTGTGTTATATACACGGGAGTGCTACCACGCAAACGCGAAACCTACCATTCAGAGTTCGCCTAATTAGCATGTATTTCGAGAGTAATTGAAATACAACCGATCGTCATAAGAGAATTAACCTGTGTTTCTTTCCAAGTACCCTGATTGATCAACCCAGAACGCCCTGAACCAAGAGATCCTTGCCAAATATCCTATATTTATAAATATTAGGACAACTCCGAGAGCAGCCGAGGACATCGATATTCGTCAAATTTTGTTAGCGATGCTGACCACCCTGGAGTCAAGCTCCTGCCAAATAATTGAGCTGAACTGCGCGGCAATACTCACCCTCGACACCCCGACTGTCACAGAGTGCACACGTGCTTTTCAAAGTTAGTAAATATATCGCTTAGCAAGTCTAGTACTGGTGCGTCTAGTAGTAACTGCGAAACAACTCATAAGATTTTACATAAATAGGCTACAAATATTCTTGTGTATTCCTTTTTCAAACAGATGTCAAAGACATTTTCGAAAATACAAATTTCGCTCAGAGTCGAGAATTAATGTTACAAGCTTGTCACGTGAGTGCTCATTCTGTGACGAACATTGTTAAAGAAGGCAGTTTACCAAATTAGAAGTTTTCATATTTAGTTCACCAGGGAAACATCGAGCAGCTAAAATACGTGCTGCCAAATTACACAATTTTCAAATGTGTGTTTCACGTAGCACAATTTATGATTTATATGACAAAGGTGAATATCTAACTGCCAAAATTCTGGCCAATCTAATGAGGGGGAAAATAGAATATACGGATTCTGTATCTTCTATGCATAATATTCTGAAATCTCTCGGGTTCAAATATAGGAGAACCAATGACTGTCGCAAATTTCTGCTTCAAAGAAGCGATGTTGCTGCAAGACAAATTTCTGCGCACAATAAATAACATTAGTATATGAGATTCATTATGTAAAAATGCTTCTTAAATACACATTCATATCTTCCGTATTTAAGTATTTTAATGAAACAAAAATTGGTTTAAAGTTCAATACAGACGGTATATCAATATCGCATCATTAAAATTCAAACTATTCACAAATCGTTGAAATGTCACTATTTTGTTTCACTGTAGCAAACACCTTATTTGGTAGAACGTATCTAATTTGAATCATTCTTTGTGTGTGCATATGAACGATAGCTATGTAAGCGAACGGTTCTCCAGTTCAAGGTTTTAAGGTTCAGATTATGCGATAATCATTGTATATGTTCTCACACACATGCTGAAATATTAAGCGAACTTCCGTCAGCATTGTATCACTGTACATCTCAGCATCTGTAAGATACTTCCTAGGTTGAGACAGACTAGCGCATTTTGCACAATTATACCTATATTAGTAATATAATATGCGCTTAGCAAGGATACTTGCACCTCTAAAATAATTTGAAGCGCATACGAATGTACGCATTTTGATTAAATACAAAAGTAATAACGTAACATCAGTACTTACGCTTTCTTTATATCTGTTGTTGTGGAGCTTTTAGATATTTCAAGGATACGGTAGTAGTCCACCATGATCCCAACTGAAGATTGTACTGAAGAAATTCACCACAGCCTGTAAAAAAGGAAATAATCTATAAACACCATATTAAGATTAATCCTTGATGGGTAGCAACAAATCTAATGCAATACCTATTCCAATCACCAGCCAGCTATAAGCTAAAAAACAAACAGTTGAATTCATCCTTTGATATTGTCATGTTTTTCTATGGTTATAAGAAGCATATGCTCTGTGATAAGACTGATTCCCTTTGGTGTGTTAAGCAAACGCGTCAATTCAATGCTGCACCAAGTTTCAGACCATTTACAATGACAAACCGCAAAAAACGCGTGAAACCACTCAGCGTTAAGTCCTAATACGAAGAAAGAGGTCATTTACATCATAGTGAACGAAACAAGGAGATTCAACCTAAAGAACAAGCATTATCTCCACCACAAAACATACTTTGCTGCCATTTTAGATACCCTAGCGATTACTCGCCCGTAATCTTACACAAAAAGGCACTTAGCAAATCAACCGATGGTGATGTGAGATGGCAAAATGATCACCAAGCTAACAAGATATTACAATTCATTATAAAAAAAATTGTAATATGTTTATGACTAAACAGCCAACGTATTAACCAATAAGTTAAAAAGCATTGTAATTTAATAATACATTTAATAATTTAATATTACAAGCTCCAAATTATGTAATGGAGCACGCTGTAATTAATATAAAAAAGCCGTGTCGAAGGTTAACTCTTCTAAGAGGGCGACCACTGGCATTGAGGTATACATGAAACACGCGGGTAAATAGTGGTCTATGGGCAAGGGTTATTTATTATTATTGTTTTTTTTTTTTTTTTTTTTAGGACCGTGTTGCAGGCTGGAACAGAGTTGTACACAATGAAGTTTGAGCTGTTCGAAAATTTCAGGAAGGACTTTTTTTTTTTTTAATTTGGGGAATATGGGGAATCATTTTGGTTTGAGAAAAATCCCCACCCCCAGCCGGGAATCGAACCCGGGACCCCTAGAACGGCAGACAGGTGCTCTACCAACTGAGCTACGGGGCCAGCCTAGGGACGTTTATGGTTACACCGGGGTCAAGGTCATATTCACCGATGCCACAGATACAAAATAATCGATGAAGTGTATGGAGCAACCGCTCTGGTTGACTATTTGACGGACTAACATGAAAGTTTGGGACTTGTAAACGCCTAAAGCTACATTTTGCTACAAAATAGGAACCTTCGGCCTCTTCAATCCTCTTGGCTGTTTTTTGTAACTAAGCCAAACAAACATGTTTGTACACAAGCAATAGTAAAGCAATGCTAACGTTTAAACCACGCGAAGCATGGCTTAAACTTCATAAACAAAAAATGACGTGACAAACAGGATAGGGCCAACACCAACTCCAATATTCAGACCATAATACAGATTCCAAGATGGCGCCCGTCGAAGCCCAGCGACTCTGGTTACGCAGAATAGGAAACTATACACAATGGACATAATATAATCCATATTACGGAGCAGCGAGGTAACTCCTAAGCATTTATCACTTTATACTTTCAACTAAAATGTGTAATAACATAAATAAAGAGCATCATGACAAATTCTAAGAGCTTATAACATTATATAGTAGCACGACCAGTACTATGCATTTTCCACCTTATACTTCCAATCAAAATTTAATTTATAAGGCATGACAACTCATAAGCATTAAACACAGCAAACTTTATCTTATTGGACTGCATCATCCTATCGTGTATAGCAAGTACTAAAGTTTTTTTTACATTGTTTTCATGGTAACCTTTTCTGGCAAGGACATACTGCTTATACTATAATATTTAAGAGAACTCACCAGATTGTCCAGTTTACTCCAATTGTCACGTTTGAATGTGTCAAGTTCCCTCACACTGCAAGATCCATTTAAAATTTTCCACTGGTAGACTCATAATATTCCTTCTAGGTTATGAAATACTTTGAAACTTATTAAGTGAAGGAACATCAGTGAAGCTGGGATATTGTATGTTATTGAAAAGAAAGTAACTAATCGTCTTTAATAATTCCTATTAATGGGTTGAAATCTCCTCACCACTTCGGTTCAAAACTGTCAATAACATCTTGTACACACCAAATATTAAAATTATCTTCACTCTCTGTAAAATGTCATGGATGCATTCTTCAGGATTTCGTATTTTCTGGTTGAGCTTTAATGTGTGATAGGATGGTTGATTCTTAAAAATCGTGGGGTAGGCATCATCTATTAATTTTGGTACTTTTCGAAGGGCACGAATTGGTTCACCATCATTTACTGGAAAGATGTCTTTCTTAACCTCAAAGCACTGTTCAAAATGATGAATACAAACTACAGTTCTGTCATTTACTTTAAAATCTTTACGATGTATGATCCTGATCCACTTATCCCATTACGATTTTTCCTTCGCAAATTTAAATGTCGTGTGAGGTGCACTACCACAATTAGATTGCAGCTGGGAACACAACAACGATGCATTTCGACAATACTTCAGAGTATATATTTAGGTAAACGTTATCACTTTATGTTAAATACTTAACTATAAACTAACTCGTTAGTCACTAATTGTCACTGTAATATGAATTACATTAATTCTTCAAACACACAATCAAAGTAAACAAACATACACTTTACTCTGTAGATATAACCACAACATAACAAGCTGGGCCACAAGCGCCGCCATTTTTCCTACAATCGATTCTCGTATTATGGTCTGAGTATTGGAGTTGGTGTTGATAGGGCCTTACTCCGTAACACGCTTTTCAGGAAGAGTGATATCTTCGGGGCAATATGAGGTGCGTAAGTTGTAGCACTTTTTCCCCTTCAGAACTGGGGTCAGGAACTTTTTTTAATACACATGGACTCTGCATGCGTGGCAGATGGCAGCACTGTACAGTGCATAGAACTCCAGTGGCAGCGACGACAGTTAGGACTTTTTGATACTTAAAATGGCGACGTTTTCATTGCAAGAACAGCGTGTAATCATTCGTTTTCTGCATTTTCATGGTGAGACACCTATTGAAATTCATCGCCAGTTGGGTGAGGCATGTGGTGATGGTACCATGGACGTGTCTAATGTGCGTTCCTGGGTGTGATAGTTCAATGAAGACAGAACATGGTGTGACAAACCAAGACAGTTGCAGACATCACCGTCAAAATTGGCATTTTCGTGGGATCTGTGCACACAATCCTGCATGAAGATCTGAAAATGCTAACTCGGCGATCCTCCAAAACAACGTTCTCCACTCGCTGGATCATGACGTCAGACCGGCTGGTGCGAGGCCGTGACTCTTGATTTGTTGTCGCACGATGAATTATGAAAGAAAGGTGAGCACTGATGCATTATGCCACAAACTTTCATTGAATTACTAAGTCAGTCATTGAACTGAAATGCTGATCCAAGCCTCTCTTCCTCAGAAACAAGAAAGAGAAATAAGCTTACTTTTGAAATAGTCTAGAACTTTCTTTACGGTTTATTTCTCCCTAAAGGCTTGCACGACGACTAAATTATGTGATTATTTTTCTTAAAACAAAACATTTATTAGAAACCAATGAATGTGAACAGGACTATTTCACAGCAGTAAGTGAAAATCCTTTTTACAATATAATAGCTTAAAGCATATTCCTTGTACATTAACTGATTTAATTTTCTTCTAAATTATATCTGCCAAATGAGAAATCATCAATACCTTGGTCGATTTTGTGGCAGAGAATAGAATTAAAAACGAACTAGGTAATTGTGTTTAGGTTATTAAAAACCAAATGTTGGTTTCTTACTTCGTTAACGTGAAGACGTATTTCACCTACAGATAACTGTGGCTACTGCCAAATACTCAGCACAGCATTCGGCCAAGACAGGAGTGCAAACAGCCCAAGGTATTTCGGACACGCAAGAGAGCTATCTCGGACATAAGGGCACTCAGTAAGATGTTGAAATGACAGTTGGACTCCAAACTACAAAAAGACATGTCGAAAATCGTGAAGCACGAGCAAGTACCTGAGGCGCTTTGAGATAATTTGACAGAAGAAAAAATAAGTGTCGAAAAAACAATACTAAATACCAGAAACTAAAAGTTTAATTACGAGAAATACGAAGGTGGAAGAAGTTAAGAGATCTATATTTCAAGAACGTAATTGTACACTTTCCGCAGGTCAGTATCACTCAGGCATTCCGTGACCAGATGGTATGAACACTAAATCGGCCATGTTCGTAGATGTATAGCGTCGTGATCGCCATTTTAACGTGTTACTCACTTCAAAGATTTCGAAGACTATATTAACTCAGTATAACAAAAGATTGAGTATATATCACAAAGTAATAATTCTCTTGCAGCAGAGCAATTAACTACATGGCGTTGGAAAATGTGAAAGAAAACGGAAAACAGGTGGAATTATGATTTTAACAGAACTAATATCTATATTGTATATTGAGGCGGTCCTTGCCCGTTAGGTACCTCGTTGAGCCCTCCCGGTACTCAACACCTCATATGAGAAGATAGGTGATGGGTGAGGATTACGAATGGGAGGTTTCCAACAGGTCGGGGGTTTTCTCAGGGTAGATCTGCATGAATTATCTCTTTTGGGTTTCAGGGGGTGGGTGCGTCCGGACAGGGTATGGGTATTATCATTTAGAAGACACCACGACCGTTGAATGTCAAGTTTATTTATATAAGTAGTCCTCTCCACTCGTCACCGTTATCTTGATGTTATATATGTATCTGTGTACGCCTTGTTTGTGAAATTCGAGGACATTACTTCGTGCATTCACGAACACGGACTTTGATATCTTTTCAGTACTTGTGGACCCCTTCACTCGCCGAAACAGAGTATTCGCGAACACGGACTTTGATGAATTTTCATTACTAGTCGCCCCCTTCACTCCCCGAAACAGAGAGATTTTCCTAGCGACGATCAAACGTCGCCCTTGCCCAAATTTCCCCTTCCTTTTGCCAAACTTTGGACACTTTAGAGGTCATGTGACCTGTTACTTGTTTCTGATAGGTCGTATTTCACCCCTACTCTTAAATCTAAAAGCAATTTCTCGTGTCTGAAACGTGTATTTTATGCGATTTTCACTTTCCCACACTCAAGCTAATTAATGCATAAACACGTCTAAAAATGTGTAACTTAAATCTCGGTGCCTATTCTATCATCACGTAGGATGTGCAGACCAAGACCTAGCTGGGGACGAGGGTCTAACCCTGGACAATGCCACCTTTGTCGGCGAGCAGCACACTGAAAGTACCTGCGAAGAAGGTGTTCATTCACCTCGCTGTTTGGGTTCACGTGCTTTCGATAATATATATCGGGATTGTTATGACAATGTTATCCCTAACAGGGACGGTATCAATATGAAGCAAACTTTCATAAGTTTCAAATTGTAAATCTGGAATAAAAAAACATATCCATAGGATGGTACTCGAACCATGAACCCTCGTAATATTTATCACATCACGTGCTCTGTCATTGAGCTACGTGAGCACTTAAGAAAGCTTGCTTCATATACAATATAGATATTAGTTCTGTTAAAATCACAATTCCACGTGTTTTCCGTTTTCTTGCACATTTTCCAACGCCATGTAGTTAATTGCTCAGCTACAAGATAATTATTACTTTGTGATATATACTGAATTTTGTTATACTGGCTTAATATATTCTTAGAAATCTTTGAAGTGAGTAACAGGTTAAATGGCGACCATGACACTATACACCTACGAGCATGGCCGATTTAGTTTTCATACCATCTAGTCACGGAATGCCTGAGTGATACTGCCCTGCGGAAACTGTACATTTACTTTCTTGAAAGATAGTACGAACACTCATATAGTTAGCGAAGGTGAAAATGGTGGCAATCCCCAAAGCAATTTTGTATTGGATGAACAGATGTATGTTCCAGTATCAAGCTGTGAAGAGATAACCTTGCTGGTTTAATGCACCCGTGATATTTCTACTGTTTCAAACACACCTTGTGTAAAGGAGTTAATGTTATAAGCGGAATGTGAAGCACGGACCTTTGACTTACGTGTCACAGTTCTATCCAACTGAGCTACCTAAGTTGTCATTGGTGTTAAGGAAAATCCTAAAATCTACAATTTTGCTTGGTTTGACTTAGTTCACAGAACTATTTTCAGATATTTGTCCAAAAGAGTTCGTGATATTAATACATTTAGGGTTTTGTTATTTAATTAAAATGTTCCACATGATTCAATTTTAGTTTCAGAAAAATACTTCGCTGTTATACTCAAATACATTAGTACATTTATGAGATGAAATTTTAATGTGACCCTTTGGTTTACGATAAATTATTTAATTCTCCATGTATTAATTTTCAATATTTGCTTGTGAAATGTGTGCTTCTTATTTAATCACACAGACACTGGTGACAAAAAATCACCATCAATTTCCTTTGGTACTGTTTTTACCCAAGCACAAAAATTTTCAAGCTTCTGGTTTGAAAGCTGCATCGTGTAGAGCAATGTATATTCTGAAAAGCGCTGAATAATAAAAAACAAGAGAAAATGACCAAAATAGGTGATGCAAAGCACTGTGCCAACTTACAGTGAGCCATTTAAATAGTCATATTCAACATTTTTAAAGGGTTGCATGGCATTAAAAATAATAGGAAATTAAAGTACAAGAGTTGCTCCATTTAATTAGGTAAAAAATTTGTCATTTTATTCACTTTTTGACCAATTTTCACATATGGGTATCCTTAAGTTACCGCAACATTAATTTGAGAACGCCATAGAAAATATGACTCAATTGGAGAATTTGTCACGTCGGCACATTCCTTATGAACTACGACATAATCCGAGGTTAAAACCCTTTCTATGGTATTGACTGCGCCTTTCAAGGAAAGTTATTGCAAACAAATGAACTTTTAAACATCTCGTTTCTTCACTCGAGGCTCGAAAGAAATATCTGGACATAGGCAGAGTAATGACATCACAATTTAAGAGTTAAATGAAACATCGACCGTAGCTACTACTTCAACTTTTGGTGAATGGTAATTAGCGCGGAAGGTACAATTTCTTCGCGCATGTCGGTGCAGCATTGTGGCCGGATGCGAAATCTATGAGGGCACATTCTCTGCCCTACAAGGCATAAGAACATATTCGACAGAACTGTCTGTTGCGATAGGCAGAGGAAGGTATAAGAGTTCACTGCCAAGGTCGAGACATGGTGTCATCACTTCGACCTTGCCTCCAAACGGATGAGCATGAAGAGGCACAATTCTGGCAATCCACACCCGAAAGGAAAAAGCATCTCTGCCATGAAGGCCACAGGAGTGATACTATTTCTTTCTCGATGACAAAAAACCTCTTGCTGGAACGAAAATTAGGCATCAACATGACAAACAAAATTTAACGCGATGTATTGTCAGCAGCCAAAAAGCTAATACGGAGCGAACAGGGTATTGCATGGCAAAGCGAAAAGGCGTATCGGAAAAAATTCGCAACACAGATGTTCATCTGAGCTTATCTCGCAAACATTGTTGAGGTGTAATCATATCTTCTAGACAGCAACGTGTCATACATCGGCAGGCGCAAGAAAACACACGCAGCTTCTAATCATTGTGTTTCGTAACTTACTGTACGTCAACTTACTAATATTCCACTCTTCAAATTGACCAGATAAGACCCGATAAGGGACGATCACAGCGCTGGTCACCTCAACGCTCTGTCGAGTAATATCACAAAGCTAGTTCCTTGGTTAAAGGACCGTCAATTCCATCACAATTTGTTTTGCTACGGTTTTACAGAGTTAGCCGGCGAGAGAAATTAAGGGAGATGTCAGAATAATTACGTGGTAATGGTACGGAGAACCGTTGTGACTCGCCAGTTTAACCTAGACCTTACAAGCGTCTAAGTTTACTTTTTTTACTACGTACTTACAGTAAGTAGCGGAAGTATTGCATTCCACCCAAAACGGTTCATACACTTGTATCACAAACAGGCCACTTTAAACGCACATACCTTTTCAAACTGCGTGGATTTACTTGCATCTTAATGAGCGTCATGAGGAACTTTTTTCTGGGTTTTCAATGTTTAATTGATAACCATGCAGATTATATTTTGCGCTCCAGGTATCGTAGACAAAAATGTGGTCATGTAGGGAAAGTAAAACTAATTATAACATTGTCATTTACGTTCTTAAAAAAACTCATTCTGGCGCAATTAAGATGTCAGCGCAGGTAGGAAAGGCAAGTAAATTAATTCGTTGAGTCTTCTGTCGACCCGCCTTCACATGTCCTTCCTGGATGTAAGCAAACAACTCGGTAGTAATTTCAAGCAACGTACAGCAGAGAAAAACTGCTAAACAAAAGAAAACTACACCAAAGACCACTAAGCGCTTAGTGAGCGTCAGTTTAACATGTCACGAATAATCTTATACGGAATGGAACAATATGGTACGAATTATCTTAATCTGAACTTTCAAAACTGCATTACAAAAGCAATCCTAATAATTACGCTGTCCTTACATTTCATCATTTCTTGTTCAAACTGTTTATTTATCGAAATGCCTAGTAATGTTTCATTTGCCCATCCTTTTTGTTCTTTGGTAACATTTAGATCACCATCTTCGAGTTCGGATGATGCTTGTGGCATAACAAGCAACAGCAAAGCATTTGATTTGCAACTTGGAATGTAAAATCCTAGCCAGTCCACTACTACAATATCGGTATTTGCTATTCTTTCATTTTCTTGCACCAAGAATATTGTAACCACGATTTTCTCCACCCCAATATCCAACAGGATTGCATTCGCTCAGTTTCAGATGGGCAAGGCAAGACATGCCAACTTTCAAAGGAAATCTATCCTGCTACTGGGTTGTAACCATTAACCAACAAAAGGTCACCCTCAAATAGGACGAGAGGCATTGTAGCAAGGGCTCCGATTTCTTCATTTTCTGAAAACACATACCTTGTAAAATCCAAAGCTCTATAGAGTCCTTGACAGAAAAGTATTGCCGAGTTGTCATTGTATACTCCTCCACAGGAGAGAAAGTCTCCGAGGGGCGAGACGCAGGGGGTTGGCGGAAGGTCCCCACACCCTCCCTGGACAGGTTTATGACACCCCATGTCAGTACAGTTACAGACCATTCAAAAACATTCTGACGGCTTCTACTTTTGTGAATGAATCTTCTCGGCTTTAACGTACAGAGTGAATAGGGCGCATGTTTTTTTAACGGTCTGCTCCTTGTATAGCAAGCGTTCTGTGCCCCACACATTCGCTGTCCTTGTCCACAGCACATTCCTTACAGGGATTTTCTTTGCGTTAACTCAAGCCACAGAATTTTGTTAAACAGGTATAGGATCAGAACTAGGAACTGGAGAGTGAAAACTCCCAAAAAGTAAACGAACTAGGCATAATATTCACTTATTAAAATATTCTGCTTTTCTTGATAAATACCTCAAAGCCAAATAGTAAAATACTTCGGCAAGATGTTGGATACCTACATGAAGTCTATTTCTTAGTTTCGGGACCAACATCATAGTAAATGCATTCCAATTCCCAATAATTTAATTTATTGTTCAGCATTTAGATCAACTTAGACTTACTACTGCGTCATACGGAATTTTTCAGCAAATTCTATCAAGAAAATGCAAACACTGCAGATCAGATCGCTGATACACCTTGACTTATTAGCAATATTACTATTGACTGGGATCCTTGTGTTACTAAACACATCAAAATTCTTAAAAGGCACTAAACTTCAGACTTCATTGATTCGCTCTCAGAGCAGCATCTGCTACCTCCTAGGGAAGACACCATCTATGCAGGTTTCATGTCCAATCTGTACGAACTATTACAATTTTAATGCACATTGTTGCAATTAACTTCTCTAATAAATTATAAAAGGTAATATTAATCTGTAGTCATGAACATTTGCATTTCAACGCAAGACGTCGATACCACACGACTGAAGTGTTATAGCTTTAAATCATTATAAGAGGTACTCTTTAAAGGGACATAAACAGCTGTACCTAGGATGACTAAGAGTTTGTGGGAGTCCTGCCCCGTGTAGGTGCTGCAACTCGCCCACGGACCATATCCGCCTCAAACTCGACATCACCTATGAGGTCACAAATGTTTCGTGCTTAAATATAAGATACAGAAAACACCCATTGTTGAAGACAATGACGTACAACAATTAGACATTGACCTCAAAGATAAGGTCAACGTGGATAGGGAAAGACATTTAAGACCAGATTTCATGATCGGGTACTTCAAGAAGCTGATAAGTTCAGATTGCTCTACACTGTTTTTACTAAAGTTTACTACTTTTAATCAAAATAAAACTTGTTTCATGTTAGGTATAAGACAGTAAGTAAAGCGATAGCCGGTCTCTACAGGATGGCTTTGATAACATGTCCGAATAGGTACCAGCAGAAATAATTTGAAAATTAAAAAAAGAAAAAAAAACTCTGAATTGTTAAGCGTCACACAATTTTCATGTAATAAAAATGTTTGCCCGCCTCGGTAGCGTGTCTGCCTCACGATCTAGAGGTCCCGAGTTCGAATCTCGGTCAGGGCGAGCTCTTGGAAAAGGTTTATTTCAGGGGTTTCTTTTATCCTTAAAGAGGAATGTCGGGTAGCTCTAAGCTCCATGGACCCTGGACACATTTGAGCATCATTTCACCCATTTCATTCACCGTCCAATATAACTTAGTGTTGGAGGACGTAAAATTACAATAAAAAATAAAAATGGAGAGTATGTCAAACTGCAATCAAGACCCTGTTGAAGGGAAACAGTAAACCTGAATAAAGTACACGAATTGTACAAGTATGACACTTTCCATTACATCACGTGAAGTCCAGGCGGACCTTCCAATTCAGACTCTGTTAAAGTGAAGACTGCAGGAGATTTATTTTAGAGACATTTAGAAAATATATTTAAATGCATTGCAGCGTTAATTCTGCACCCATGTAGATACCAATTTAGAAGATACAGGGCAGCAAACTGAGTCAATTAAAACAATGTGGTATTTCTTTTATAAATACTAAATGTGGGTGTTGTCAAACTTTAGATAAAATGGAATATTTTGATTTGAATATATAAATTAAAATTAAGTGCAAATATTACTCAACTGCACATAAACAATTTCTCTAAATGAAATAAAATAACCCATGGCGCGAGTCCATAGAGGAAAAAGGCCTGTCAACCCGTCTGCCGACCTCACGCCCACAAACGCAAGGTGGAGGTGGGCGATCATCCAACCGATACAGGGAAATGTCAGCATTTGGGCACCTCCAGCCGTAAATTGGCTTTTATGACCAGGGTCGCTTACCTATCGTAAGCTTAATTTCCTCATGATGCCGAGTGGGCACCGGTCCTACACCCGGGTCTTAAAATCCGCACCCAGCAAGGATGGCATCGAACCCGGGCCGCATTCCGTGGCAGGGAACCAACACAAGGCGCCTGAGACCACTACGACACGGCCAAGAACCTCTGGATGAAACGGGTCGTGAAAATTACCGGCTTTACAGTGAGTAGTCGCATTCATATGATCTGCGTAGTAAATAAGCTCGAGGGTATCTACCAGGGCAATCCACACAGAGTGAAGACTGACCCCACCCCCCACTCTAATGACCCGGGAGTTGCCGAGCTGTGCCAAAAGGAAGCCCGGCGCCTCCGTGGGGGGCTTTCCATAGGGCAAGACCTAGAGACTAACAAGCCCCCCATCTGGTCCTGTGGACTCAAGACGGGATGGAAGTGGATACGCCACTTACGCGCGCCAACCCCAAAGTGGAAGGCTACCGATATGACCTCGGTGGGGCCACCTGGTGATTTAGCACACTTACTAGCTATGCAGGCTAGTACCCGGGAATATATGACTTCCCTCAACCCCATCCGGAAACGTACCCGATCTCCCACGGGTATCGGGAACCACTGCCCCCTCGAGTCCAACCCAATCCGAACAACTCCCCTACGGTAGGGGCTCGAATGTTCGGCCCGAGGTTCCTCTAGTAACGTCAGAGGTACCACGAGTGCTAAGGGTCCGCAGCATCCGCACCACGGCAGCTGAAAGGGACGGATACGATCACCTACGTACTGCTGAACCTGACAATCTGTGGTATAGTTATATTTAACCTATTTCATCGGTGTACAAGTTTCACTGCCTATTCATCAGATACTGTCGCGAGGCATTGTTTGGCTGCTGCCGACGGAGAAGCGGGAAGTGAACGAGACATAGCGCTCAAGCCACGCCCACAAAGCACTTGCTGAGGAGAGACGGGGCGGGGAGAGAAAAGCCAGAGATGTCTGGAAAGTTCGCTCTCCTTCCCGTTGCATCGCGAAAGATCGTGATACTTCGACAAGTTTCGAGAAACGATGGCTCGATTATAAAGGCGACCGGACTTCGGCAGGGAGCTGCGACTACTGCAGTTGCTATCTAGTTGTCTATGGACTTATGAATTGACTATACATGTGGCAGACGGCCTTGAAGATTGCGTTTGTGTTACGTCATTCTGCTGATAGTCTTTCTACGGAAGTAGAGTATTTTGAATTTCTGCAAACTTGACTTAATTTTACGAACCCACAAAGTCACAGGGCTGCAAGGTCCTGAGTTCATACCGGCCCAGACCGATAGCGACAGCATCATGCTGGACACAATGTACAAGACTTCCCGAGGACGAAATTCCAGCATACAGCAACTAACAGCGTCGCTAAGAAATATTTTATTTAGAAACAATGTATTACCGAGTACATAAAAATAAAGTATATGCTCTGATTCCATCTTATTTGGTTAATTCAACTAATTTCGACTACATAAACAACAGAATTGCTTGTTAACATGCGGAAAAACTATTTTCTAATGTCAGTAAGTTTATATATTAAAGTGTAACACAAGCGGAAAATAAATAAAATAGTAATGGGTTTACGCTCATATAATTCTAACAATGTGCTTGAACTCTCTAAATGGTCAATGACAAACGGTTGCGGTGGAGCTTTGAAGTGTAGCGTGATTTGCCACATATGTTATCTACGGTGCCACGAGAACAATGCTTCAGATAACATCAGCTACTACGAGCTACAGCGCACGGAAAGCTCTATTTATCAACACTGTCCGCCATTTACCAGCAGCCATCATACCTTTGGGACCGATCGGTGAAACAAATCTGCAATTACAATTACGTCGGATTCTCTAGGACAATTTTGTTACCGGAGCGAAAATGAGATTACGTGACGATTTATATAACGGAGGGCGAGGCTGTGTCTGAGTGTTTCTGATAGTTCACACTTTTCCATTTCTGGAAATTATTTTGCCAAATTTGCTATCAGTTTCTACAATAAGTATAATGTACTCTGTTTAATTAATGCATTTTAGGTGTGTTTTTCTCTAAGATTGTAAGATATTTCTCGGCATTAAAAGTGTTACTTACAACGCAATGAAGTTAGAATGAAAGGTCGGGAATATTTTATCCAATAAATGCTAAGATTCGCTATGTATTTATTAAAGACAAATGTGTTACCGTCATAAGCTCACCCAACTTGTAAAACCCGAAACTTGCAATTGAAAACCTTTTTAGCAAGGTTACTTTCTAACTCAATGAACACAGAGGGGAGAGACAAAGTTGTGAGTTGTCAGGATATCAGCGCCACCAGTGTGCCGAAATTTCGATCTACAGGCATTTTTACACGCCAATAAATCTGACTTGAGGTTGACTTCAGTCTTGGCTGCGTTTCAACCCACGACCTTGAGATCAGCAGGCCAGCTCCTAACCACCTCAAACACCCAGATCTACGAGGAATCTAAATCTGAAATGCTTAAATTATCGTACTGAGTCCACTGTTAACACCAAAACACTATCGAAAATTCAGATTCTCCTGGAAGGTTTTCTTTAGTCCTCCAACGTTAAGTCATATCGGACGATGAATGGAATGGGTGAAATGAAGCTCAAATGAGCCCGGGGTCCATAGAGCTTAGAGTTACCCAACGTTTGTCTTTCAGGATAAGGGAAAACCCTGGAGAAAACCTTATCCGTTGAAACGGTACTCTCTTCCTCGAGTAGATTAATTGAATGTTAAAGGAATATATATAAAGTCTGTTTACCCACCGCGTGTGCAGTTCCCAGTCAAAGAGACCTCAAAGGACGGGACCCTCCCCTCCACTAATGACCGTCATAAATCTATCTCCACACTTCAGAAATGGAACACTGACGTTGGGGACCAATAGCGGCCCCCATTTGTTGAAAATGACAGTTGCATGTCTACTCCGCGTGGAGTCTCAGTTGCCAAATTTCCAACTTCCAGTTGTTCTGTTTCATTAGGTGCAAGACGGTGATGTTAAAATGTTGCAACATTGTAGAAAGGACCGTCAGGAGGAGGGTCCATGTTGTAAAACGATTATGAGGGGTTGTCAAAGAAAGCGGCCGCCCTGCACTTGCGTTGGGTAAACAGACTTTACATATACATATATATACACGTCTACTGAAAGAAATATTTTGTGTGAAATGTCAAGTTTGTTGCGAGCTCTGAACGGTTGGATTTTCTCTCCCCTAGGACAGCTGACCACAACCATAAATCTGAGGCTGTAACCCCGCGTTTAGTTTCATAGTTGACAGGAAGGCGACATCTTAGGTGGTCTTTGTGTGTGAGATTTCTCGTAACTGGGACTCCATATGTTTTCTACCGACCAACTAATTAAAAATAATGAGCTGAAGGGGAAAGCGAAGTGTCATATGGCCTAGCCGGGAACAAGCAGATAAAGTCTGTCTACTCAACGCAAGTGCACGGCGGCCGCTTTCTTTGAGGAACCCTCATAATCGTTTTACAACATGTACCCTCCTCCTGACGGTCCTCTCTACAAGGTTGCAACATTTTAACATCACCGTCTTGCACCTAATGAAACAGATCAACTGGAAGTTGGAACTTTGGCAACTGAGACTCCACGCGGAGTAGACATGCAACTGTCATTTTCAGAAAATAGGGGTTGCTATTGGTCCCCAACGTCAGTGTTCCATTTCTGAAGTGTGGAGATAGATTTATGACGGTCATTAGTGGGCGGAAAGGTCAGGTTCTTTGAGGTCCCTTTGACTGGGAACTGCACACACGTTGGCTAAACAGACTTTACCTAAAGTCCAGTCGGTAGCTGGGAGTCGGTCGCGGACAGTCGACCGATTTCGTCGTGCTAATGCACGCGGAAGGAAATAGCATTGATTAAATCAGTCGGTGGCTTGGATTCGACCGAGATTGTCGTGCTAACCAGCACGAAGTCAGATATCGCGTTCTTTAAGGAACGGACGAGTAAGGTAAAGAAATCGCGTTCGATTAAAGCTAGTTAATAGCAGGGTGCTAATCCGACGACTTGTGTTATATACACGGGAGTGCTACCACGCAAACGCGAAACCTACCATTCAGAGTTCGCCTAATTAGCATGTATTTCGAGAGTAAATGAAATACAATCGATCGTCATAAGAGAATTAACTTGTTTCTTTCCAAGCACCCTGATTGATCCACCCAGAACGTCCTGAACCAAGAGATCCTTGCCAAAAATCCTATATTTATAAATATTAGGACAACTCCGAGAGCAGCCGAGGACATCGATATTCTCCAAATTTTGTTAGCGATGCTGACAACCCTGGGAGTCAAGCTCCTGCCAAATAATTGAGCTGAACTGCGCGGCAATACTCACCCACGACTCCCCAACTGTCACACCGTGTAACTCACCCTGACCGAGATTCGAACTCGGACCTCTTGAATGTGAGGGAAGCTTCTTTCTCCCCACTTCTCGAGAAGTTCTAGAACTCTTCCAAATACTCCAGCGTCTATAATATGGACAAGTATGTTCGCGAAAGAGATAGTGAGTTGCTACGACACAGAGCAGACTCTCCGAGGTTGGCCCGCTTTTACTACTTACGGCACCACAGGCGGTGACACTAATGATAAGATGAAGATGGAGCACCGGTGGAATGAGACGGCGGGGGAAATAGATCCCGGAGAAAATCCGCCCCAGCGCCGAGTTCTCCACCATGTAACCCAATTCTCCATTCGCAGCAGATGGGGTGCACGTTGGCTGTTTCGATGTAACAGGGTTACTTCGCTATAGTTTGAAATGGTTCTTGATTATTGAGATTGATTAAATAAGAGTCATGAGATCTCGTTTTCCGGTGAGGTTTCTAGTGACAAATACAATTTTAGATAAGTCGTAATATATAATTTAATTGTATAATCTGGATTACATTTTACTCGAACTTTCTTTCCTAATCAATCATTGCAGGTTACCTCCAGCATATCGATAAATCATTTTCCTAATAAATCATTTCCGTTAATTACTTAAAATTTCCCACTTTTGCACGCCCATTCATCACTATCAAGAATACCGAATATCTCTTTCTGAAGACTGCTTTTCCGTTACTATCATTAGTCCTCTTTAATTTTATGACTGGCCAATTTACTACGTCATCCCATTACGTAATACAATTATTACTACGGCCAATCACAAAATTACACATTTTTTTACACATTCAAATTAAAAACCTTTTCGTGTTTCCACTTTAAGCAAGATTGATTTTCTTCTTCTTAGCAATCATTCATCATATTTTTATATTGTCCTTACATGGCTCACTAATACTCAGATCGGAAAACAAGAATTTTCAACTGAATATTCATATAAAAAGTTTAACTAAAACATATCGTTATAACCACAAATCTCACTTTGCGGTCGCCTGGGATCGAACCCGGACACGGCACAGCCAACAAGGGGGTGACGAGCATGCTGATACTGCGACAGTTCAGAGAAGTAATGTGTCCAAAGCCCTGGTAGGTGAAACGTATTAAACAAGCGATTATGGGAGTTCCATTTCAAAGCTTCGCGCGATCACCGACGTCAATTGGCATTAAAACTGAACTAAATATATATTTACCAGAATGTAATAATACTATTTTATACAAACATAAGATGCGATGAAAAGTTCAATCCCTTAAAACAAGTGAATCGGGGTCTCCGTTACACATTTTGCTCGTTACTTTGGCTTCTGGGTCTTATAACATCAAGCTTGGGTAATTCTGAAGCAATTGCTTAATGTCCTAGTTACATCACGTGTATATTTACAAAGACAGTCTTGAAATTACTGCCTGCTGTTTACTGTAGTTAATTTTATAGTAGATCACGCGAGTACATTGGTTCCCATGCATTATGTACACTTGTCACGCTCTTCCTGTCATGTCTCGGTATTACCTTCAAGTCAATGTCCACTTGTTTACTTGCTTTCAAAATAAGAAGAACAAAACCTCAAATATTTACAGAAACAAGGAAAAGCAGAACTTGCAAATGTAATAAATATACACAGCATATTTTCTAAAAACAGGCTCTGCATTTATCTTTAAAATGTACAGTTTAGTAAAGGATGAATTACATACCACAAAGTGAGATAAATGGCAAAGCTCAGAAGTGAAACATTCCCTTAAATCTGTCTACCCACTGTTTAGTCTCTTTCTCCCTTCAACATATTACCATTACAAAAGTCATGTTTATATCTAATGCAGATAAACGTTTGGAAAAAAAATGCTTTATTCGACAGTTTTTTAAATTCACTCGTAGTTTCGCGATTGCTGACGATAACATTAATCGCCCATGGTCACTGCTGCGTATATTCAGTAAATGTGGTCATATTTGATAGTTGAATTTCAACATTAAACCGAGAGATATGTGAACATTTACATTCCATTGAATTATTTAGGTGCATGCGTTATGAACATTATCAAGTTATCCTAAAGAGGCTAGTGCAGTCGACCTACTACTTTTGAACAGCTGACAGCTATCATAAGTGCTTCTACCGTTCACTATCGTCGAAAATACAGCATGCGTTTAAGTGCTATGCAGAAACTGGGAAGTGAGAATACTTCGCTAATTCGTAATTTTAAACTTTCTCGTTCTGCAAAGTTACACTTCCCGCACTTGCATCGTTATATACCATAATTAAACATTTCCTTGTAAGTACATGGGAGGCTGAAGCGAAAGTTTTTAAACTGCGTCCTGGCTTTAAAATTCCCTCTTTGCATTATGTCGCATAAAAGAAAAATGGCGACTCCAAAATACGAATGATATTGAAAGTTCAAACGAATCCCAAACGAACATTTTGGAAATGGTTTGCGGATATGAGTTTTTAATAAATCTACTTAATGTGCAGCAAGTTTACATTTCTCGAACTTACAATATTCTTTAGAATGAAGAATAGTATAGAATTTGACAGAATTCAGAGTAGGCACTAGTATATATAAGTTTTCTTAAGTCATGCAAACATTGTTTTCTAGAAAAAGGTTCCCTGGCAACAGAAATGTTCTTGGACCTATGATTTCCCGTATTCCGTGTGGGAAAACTCCACACGCAATATCTGCACGCAAAGTCGTCCTGCCTCAAGACGTTTCACCAGTTTTCCTTCAACTTTTTCCCTATAGAAATTATAAACTAATATACTTTTGATGTGTACAACTTTCTTTTAGCTTCAGGGCACATAATTGCTATGGTCTTTGGCATCCAATGACCTTTTGCACCACTACTAAGCTTCGAAGTAGCAAACATGACAAGGGAAAAAATCATCGTTCTCAGTAAGGAAAACGCTCAGTCTCCACTGGGTCAAGGGACATACAGGACAACGGGGAACAGAAGAGCCGATTATCTCGCTAAGATTGCTGCCAGTTACAGGACCACCCTAGATTGCAAATCCATTCCCTTAACCCTGAGCAAACAACTCAATTTGGAATTCTATCTACACCAAATCCAATGATGTCTTCCACATCAAGCACTTCAGACAGTCCTTATCTCTGACCCAATCACATAAGCACCCAATTTCTTACAAACCATGACGTTTTCAATCCTACCTCCACAAAATGAACATGAAAGCCCCACCATTAGATAGCTTCTCTGAAAATCCTCCAAAGAGCGAGCCCTGTACTCAGATCGACCACGTCAGTCCCCCTTTTAGTGAAGATTGCAGAATTCCTGAAGAGCATTCACCACACTCGAATAAAAATATATCAATTGTACAAGAACGTCGTATATCTGTAGGTGAAACATTGGTTGCAAATAATTTTGTTTAAATATAAAAAACCTTATGACAGATGGAAACGCGTTCTAAAATTCATGTACAATTTTTACAATATTTAATCATGACAAAATGAATTTAACCTTGTGTTACATTCACATGAATTCTCTACCCAGTATTTACTTTTATACAGCTCCAACAACTGTTGTACTTCATGTCATCGAAATAAAGGTTTCGATAAAGTTTAAAGGGGATACAAGACTCCGAAGCGACATTTCAAATGTTTAAATCCGAATCGCTCTTCCATAATATAGCGAGAAACAGCTGCATAACGTAAGCGCTACAACATTTTAAATAAATCGCGTGTTTTAGAGTAGTGCGCAGCAAGCTTTACTTGTAAGTTATCGGTTATACAAAATCATGCACATGAACCACAATTCAGAAGAAGCTGCAACAATATTGTCTCCGATCGCACTGTTGCGACGAGCGCGGCCGACGTGCACAAAGAGATACTGCAGCACGGAGATAAAAGCTTGCCGAAGGTTCGATTTCTTGTTTGTAACAGAACATTCCATTAATTTCTAGAAATGCGTAGAGGTATATAATGAAGCCGTGACTCGCCAGAGAGACAGAGTCGTAATCGGAACTGATAATCGCGAACGCACAGCTGTGTTTTGAAAGTGCACTCTTGTTTGTGGTCGACGACCTTCAACGTTGTATGTTACGTAATTCTGCTAATAGCAGGGCTGTACAACATGTTTCTACGGAAATAAAAAGCAGTTTGAATTTCTGCAAACTTGACTTAGTTTTACGAACCCACAAGGTCACAATATTTAAACATCCGATTTATCCACTGGTTTCCTCTTATCACCCTTGTATAATGAACTATTTTTGTAAAAGTTAATCTTGATTAAACATTGTGTACAAAAATTAGTTTTCGTAAGAATAGATTGTAATAAATATTTGTGAAGCAGTCACATGACTACTCTCATAAAAAGTAGGCTTATATACGTTTATTCATTGTTGTATAAATACATTGTATTATTGCTAATTTTGCTGTCGATACAAGGGACTATGGGTATACAGTAAACTTTAAGAGAAATACAATATTTTGAGAGATGGTCGCTCTGTGATGGCCATGGAAATTCCATTCTTTGCATAGCAAGGAAAAAAGAAAAACGAATGACTTTCCAAATGAGAAAAGTATGAACATTACAAATTCAAACTAATAAGTGATGTCTCCGAAGTGATCCGCTCCACAAAAATGTGGCATATTTGTGATTTAAAGATAACTATCTGCTTTGTATAGTCCGATTTTGTCCATAACTTACGGTTTGCCATTCATTCATTGGAGAAAATTAAATTCTTAAAGCCTTTCCTTATAAAGAGCAGTTTGAAATCAGGACTTCTGAGAAACCTCATGTCGCAGTCCAAGAATAAATACACTGAGCTTTAACAATTTGGTATTCACTCGTTCAACCCATTTAGAATTTTTGTTATTTATTTTTTTTTATTCAGGGAGTCTTAAAACATTTCTGGGAAAATTGAATTTTTGGGCGGGGGGGGGGGGGGAGAGTTACATTAGGTACATAGAAAGTAAAATGAGAATAGCACACATGCAGGTAATAAAACAGTAACTAACAAACATGCTGTAAGGGAAGCATGATGTAATGGCCAATCTGATGCACTTTCGCTGGTTTCTCTCTCTGGACTGCTATGCGTGACGGACGACTGATGCAGGTGTTACTGAGATGTACTTTCCTTTACCGGAGTTAATATGTCAACATACACGAGAACCCTGATCGTCCGTCTGGAAAGGTGTTTGTTCTTGAAGACAACTCATTTAAATTTGTCACCATCTTCATTTTTGAGCCTAACTTCTAACTTCGTTTCCGATACTTAAATAGCATGTCTCCAGATTTGCATTTCAAAATAATCTCTAAAAGTCAATACAATATCGCAGATGCCTTAACTGCAATATCACTTTACTGCTGACAATGTGATGTTATGGCTGTATATGGAAAACAGTAGGTCATAATGACATTTAGTATTCATATGAAGCGAACAACAAAGTGTGTTCTTCTGAACACAAGTTTTGCCTTTTATCCAACTGTTTACATTTTTTCAAAATGCATGTCTACTTATATTTCACAAAGTATCTGATAAATTTCAATTAAGCTTTGGAGACTAAATACACAAATTTCAATTCCATGCAAGGGAAATTTTATAGGTATTATATTTCATAAGTATTAACTTACTCAGTTGGAAAGAAGCAACCATATCGAACATTTACAAAAAATATAAGCAGCAATGAAACGAAAGTCCTGGACAAAAGTTATTTTACTATAAACAGTGTGACATTTTAAGTAATTGTTTAAAAAGATACAAAATGCAAAACTGAAGCTTACTCAAATTTCATTTACCTGTGACAAAAAGGAAGCAATACAACATGCCTGCTGTTCGGCACAGCAAAGAAAGTCCCCAAGGAATGAGACGCAAGGGGGTTGGGGGTAGGAAAAGGTTCCAACACCCTGCGTCGACATGTGACACCGCAGATCAGTTACAGACCATTCGTCTGTCGTCTTTTGTGAATAAATGTTCTCGGTTTTAGTATACTGAGAGAACAGGGCGCATGTTTTATTGATGGTTCTGCTCCTTAGATTGCATGCGTTCTCTGTCACACATTTGCTGTCCTTGTCCGGCTGTGTAAGGGTAGCAAATTCATGCCGAGGACGTTTTCCCTTGTTGGATAGTACATATCCTTTAGAACTGTCATCTATGCTGCATGTTTCATCCTACCACTATGTCCCTTAGAGCAATGATTTTGTAAAGCCTTCATGGAAATTGGGACATCAAGGCTACTGTGTAACTTTCTGGCTAAAGACTTACCGGCACTAAAACCAAGAAACACTTAAAAGTGCATCCATTTACAGTCAACAGTAGTACTATTTATTGATGGATTAGTCGAATGAACACGCCATGGTTCAGCTAAAATTAGGTGGAGGCAAATTCGTCCTCCCCATTTTTGCAATGATGCAAAGACAACTGGGACATATTACGGCCATTGTAAGATACGTAAGATACATAAGAGTACGTCCTGAAGGAACATTTCAACATTAGGAACGAATCTTTCATATTCCTTTTGAACTATTTACAATGATCTAAGAATTCAGCTGTTCTTTTTTTTTTTTTTAATTTACGTCCTCCAACGTTGTCATATGGGACGATGAATGAAATGGGTGAAATGATCAAGAGTCCGGGGTCCATGAAGGTTAAGAATTCCCCGATATTCGCCTTTCAGTATAAGGGAAACCCCCGGAAAAACATTCAGGTAACTCATCCTGACCGAGATTCGAACTCGGGACCTCTTGAACGTGAGGCAGACACGCTACCGAGGCGGGCTAATTCAGTATATCACTCAACTGCAATTGCTATGTGTTCTGCGACTGTTTCGTACCGGAACAATTTAAAACAGTTACAGGCAATAGTACAAACGTTCATTCTATTGTTATCGTGTTTGAGGTTAACAATAAGGTATATAAACACACACGAGTGTTCGGAAAACAAAAGGCAATTCTTTTTCACCTTTCGCAGGTTTCCACACATAGTAGACGCAACCAACTGCACGCATGTTCTTATTTTGTCCATTCAGTGAAAACGGTGAACTTTCCCCAAACTGGAAAGAGTATTTCAGCATCAACACTGCTTTTCAGTATGTTTTCCGTATCGGTGTGAGTAGCTCAGTTGTTTAGTGGCTGGCCTACTGATCTTAAGGTCACGGGTTCAAACCGAGGCGAGACAATGGTTTTTAAGTTTCCTTAAATCTAGCAACCCGTCACTTCAGATATTTCTCTTTCAGCATATTCGCACGCGCACATGCACATAGCTTTGTTTACATTGATTTTCATCGTTTCTAACCATATTCTCTCCTTCTATAACCGCCATCTCCTTTCCTATCACACACAACCTTATCAATGATCACTTGAAACACAAGTAAACCCAAGGAGTAAGGAAGGAGCACGCAATACAGCACTAGTAACCCCAGTCAAGTTCTCCGACGTTACTAATGGAATAAATTGCTCCAATAGTAACATCTGTAGTAAACGTTATTTTCGAAATCATTTACTCCAACATGGCCAATGTTGCAGCAAGTTGACCTTCAGTGTGAGGCGGCAGAGGTTGCGATGTTTGTGCCCTTCCTTGTTTACAATGATTTAAAGGGTCCTCGACCTCGTGAACGATATATGGGTCAGTGTTATTATCAGTCACAATATACGCCTCATTACGTTTGAGGCGTGTCACTAATGCCACTACAGCAATGCCACGTTGCCTCTAAAGGACAAAAAGTACAGCTTGCCCCCTGCAATGGGGCATCACATTGCAAAGAGCAGCACCTATTTAGGATAAAAGATTGCTCCCCCCCCCCCCCAGAACGAGTGCAAAAAATGTTTTATTATGTTTA
Source organism: Mantis religiosa (assembly GCA_030765055.1). Classification (NCBI taxonomy): domain Eukaryota; kingdom Metazoa; phylum Arthropoda; class Insecta; order Mantodea; family Mantidae; genus Mantis; species Mantis religiosa. The sequence continues at coordinate 16,218,766 of CM060952.1, forward strand.
AATGAAGACGTTTAATTGCAGTGTTGCCCTACTGCATTTTCACAATTTGAGAATAAAATTGTACCCGAATTTATAAAGTAAACCTGCTCTGAAACGGTTACAAACAAATTGCTCACAGTTCAATAAACATTCTCTCGTACAGAAGTTATGCACTGACACATCCTTAATAACCAGTAACACGTTAACTTCCTTAAGGTTTAAGCAAACAAAGGATAACAATAAAACTGGCCCAGCAGCTCACACGGTAAGTTCGAATGGGAATTCTCATCTGCTATGACTGTCTCCAGAGTGTGTGATCTAATGTAAGACACCCGAACAAATCCAACAGCTGTACACGAGATATCAATATGTTCCAAAGATAAACGACCACCAAAGTTACCACTGGAGTTAAACGTGGGGTATAGAATGAAACAATTGAGGTAAGATATAACCTAACTATATCCTTCTACAAGAAGTGTTAGTAAAGCGCTGGTTATGAGACAGCTTTGAAGTGCCATGGTCTTTGTATGGTCACGAAAAACATGGAATAGCGATGTACCAGTTAAGCATTTAAGTATTTTGAAACTTAAGTCAATATGAAGTATCTCGGCGACGGATAACTCTACAGAAAACATTTGACAAATTGTGCACTAACGAGATTTACATTTCTTGTGCAATAGGATTTTATCTATCACAGCTTACTATGTAAAGTCATTCACACTTAAGTTATATCCAGGAAATTCAAGACCTTTGTCGTGCACACATTCTGAAACGTGGCATTTTAAGGAAAATAAACTTGGCATGTAAACAATAATTATGAGGGAAGCGTTTTGTTTAAAAATATTGACTTTGTGGGTTCGTAGGATTAAAGTCCAATTTGCAGAAATTCGAAATGTTCTTTATTTACGTAGAAGTACACTTACAGTAGCAGAATTACGTCACACATACAATTGCTATCTACCAAAGTCGTTGATCACAAACAAAAGCGCTCACTTTCATCATACACCAGCTTCAATTACAACTCTCGTTACGACTGTTTACAACTCTTTACAACTACTCCGCTGGCGTGTCGCAATCTCATTGATAATTCGAGACTGTTCTGTAACAAACGAGAAATCGAATGTTCTGTCACTAGACGAACACGAAGTTATCTGTGCCGGCAAGCCTTATCTCCGCGCTATCTTTATCTGCAGGCTCTTTATCTCTGTCTTGCACTATCTGTGTGCGTCGCTGCGCTATCGTAAATAATGGGTGCGCGACAATATTTGCGTCATCCTTGGAAGATACTGAACTTGCAACATATACCAAATTTGTGCTATTAAGTTAGTATCTTCATTTTCACATTAGCACAGGCGTGCGGAATCTTACTAAAATTGTTTCTGGAGGGGAGAGAGGTTCACGGCACCTTATTTATTTTCGTGAAAACTATCGAATCTGAGTGTAATACCTACTGAACACTTGAGGCTCTTACATTGTGGAAAGAAGTGACGTCATGAGGTTTGGACAGCACTGGGAGCAAAGTGTAAATACAGGTAAAAGCTGGACAGCTGTTCCGAGAAGAATAGATCTAAGCTATGGATTTATTTACGCTTCAATTCCTCACCTATATTTTCGTTTAGAATGTAGCATACTATGATTAAACCCTCTTGCAGAGGGTTGTGTTCAAATACAAAGAAATTACGAAATAATAGCACATGTTTACAGTAAAGGAATAGTATAGAATAAAGTGTGAATAATAGGCTGATATGTATTATGCACGTGTTTTCAACTTAGATACAATTGTTTATCGTCTAGTTTGCTTTCAATTTTTTCTTTCCAATCATCAACTGTCTGTATATCAACATCATTTGTTTCACCACACACAACATTTAAAACAATGTTATGACGATGTTTGAAACTCTCGAGTCATCCATTGGAAGTTCTGAAATTGTCTTTGTCTAATTTCCTTGTTGTCTCTAAAGCTTGACTCTGAAGTAATGGTCCAGAAATGGGAATTCCTTTAGCACGAGCACTAACAAACCACTCGAACAACACGATTTAGCTCGTCATACTCTGTAGATTTTGTGATGCGTTTCACATGCCCTGCTGTTCCATTTATAATCAATTTTTTTTCTTCAAAAACTCACATATCCGAGTTTTCCCCACTCTAAATAGTTCATTCTTTAGCTGCATGTTCGTTCTTTTGTGTTCAATAACCTCATGTTTTCCTCCAATGATTTTTTTAGAACTAATTTTACAGAAGTTGTGTACATATAAACTGTTTTCAAAAATAACCAAAGTTAAGTTTTCTTCCACTCGTACTTGGATCATCTGTAACACCGAAACTGTGAACACACTGTAAAACAGTCATACCTTTACCATGTGTGTTGGAAGAGAGTTGAGAGAGCTAATCCTTCCTTGAAGGATTACAGTTGTAACTTTATGGTTCACGGAACTTCGGCACAGATGCTGTCGCCCTCAAAATTATTGCACTTTTTAAAATACGTACGCTGTAACCCACTATAAAGTACTTTGGTTTAATCAGGTTATTTAGGTAAACGATTTCCGTTTCTGCGTTGGGCAGTTTTCCGGCTTAAGAGTATAATTTTACATGGGAAATAGCCCCGTTCCAAAATTTAGTTTGTTTTTGTAGGTTTCCGGCGTATAAGGGATCCGTTTTAAGCAGCTTTTACTGTAGTTACGCAAATTTAGCACTTCCATACAATTCCTTGTTAGCCAAAAGGGAAGTTTTCGGCTAAAATCTCGTTTCAAATTTCAATGCAGAACGCGATCTGACTGGAATGTTTACCTGCCCCACTACATAAAGGTAAGGGAAATATATTCAACCCAAAAATTATACAAGATTTCATCTGAAATTCGTAAAACCATTTGACGAAAATAACAGCTTCAGCATCTTCCGAGGATGCCTCACATCCCAAATACCCTTTACTGGAAAAAAGTTTGAAAGGATTTTCTTTATTAAAAACAGTAACGATTTTGATTAAAATACCACATATCTAAGGCATATTCTGAGATGAGATGTATATCTTTAATTTTCTAGGAATGTCCTCTGAAGTCTTCTGGATGACTGGTACGCTGAAAGAGAAACAAAATTGTGCGATACAAAAATTTAGGTCTCGATGACCTCGATGTTGGGGAATTATCTTCGCGATATTCCTTATTACCGCTTTGAAGTTTCAAATACTTAGTCGTTTGTGAAACAATGTCGTTTTGTGTTTTATCTTCCAGCTATGAAGAAATATCTTAATTTTAAATGTATCACATAACCAGTTGTTAAACATCTATCACTTACTGACTACTGTATTTTCGTATTCCCCCTGCACCTACTAGAAAATATGCAATAAGACAATTTTTGCAAATGTTCACTGAATTAAAATTAAAGAACAGAAGAGTTTGTACAAAGTTAAACGTACCCTAGTGACGATACACCGATAAGTAACGGTATCGGTATCTGGCACAAACTTAGCTATACTACTTCCTATTATAGTGACATGGTTTAACGTCGACGTCTGTGACGTGACTCACTCTACGATAAGGCGAGGGAAATCCGAAATGTTTGATAAAGGAAGGGCTAACAGGCAACAAGACTGCACTAAACGTTACGGCTATGGGCCAATTTCGCACACAAAAGATTCATTTCGTTACCATCACCAACTGTAATGGAAGGTGTGTACTATCATCGTACTTTCTCTACTACATAATTACAGTAAAGTATTGAAGAGTACAGTAAACCCTTGAACAATGGTGTGTCAGAACCAAATTAAAATTAGCCCCACATAAATCGGCATATGTGATGTTTAAGGGAGAAGTCAAAAGAGACCCTACTATTAAAATCTATAATGTAAACATAAAGACTCAAAACGTTTAAGTATTTAAGCATAAAATTAGATGGAAAATTACTTCTAAACAGCTATATTAAGTACTTAAGAGAAGAGGCAGTAAATGTCGTTATGAAATTAGCGTCAATTGTACAAAAGAGCTATAGAATTCCTTTTACAGCAACAAGGATATATGAGTTTTGTAATACGTATAATAGGATATGGCGCAGTACACGGGCACATAGGTTAAGGGTCAAATCCTGTACAAAATTAATCCGAAAAACTCAGAGACAAATATTACTTAGCAGCAGCGGAGCTACAAAAACGACATCTACTTTGGCCCTATAAATAGTAGCGGAAATTTGGCTTATTGACAATATCATTAGATTAAGGGGTGCAACTTATTGGCTAAACGAATATGGGAATGTTTTCAAAATTATGGGAAAAAGATGCAATACTAAGAAAGAAATGGAAAAAACATGTATAACAAGAATGCAAGAAGGGTGGGATAATGCACACGTAGGAAGAAGAGTACATGATTTATTTCCAGACATTAAAGAGAAGCTACAATTGGAACATATAAATCCAAGAAAAGGATTTTTTCATTTTGTTACAGGACATGGCCCATACAATGTATATGAAAGTACTCAGTTTTATGTGAGCAATGTAACTGTTTAGATTCGCCTGAACATGTTATTTTTGAGTGCAATAAATATAGTGAACTAGTAGAAGACAGTCGAAGGAAACTTCAAGGAAAATGTTTATGGACCATCTTAAGAGATGCAGAAGATTACATACATTTAGAAAATATGTCTGGGATAATATCCGTTAAGGCGTTGGAGGAATATGACCCGCGACAAAATGTTTCAAGAAAGAAATGTAAGAACATTTCAATCTAAGAGAAAAGAATATAACTTAAGAGATCGTCGGAGGGAAATAGGATCAAGAGAAACTGAAGATACAGATTACCAGTCTTGAAGACCTGCTTTAAGACGCACAGCCGATAAATAGAAGACGCTAATTATGGACATAAAAAAACCAGAAAGAATACCAGGAGAGACGAACCAGCTCCATCTACTGATGCCAGTTCCTTTAGGAGATGGATACCAGTAGGAAGCTTTGGATACCAGTTGCAGAAAAGGAAATTTTAAAACTGTAGGAAACAGTCTTTCGTAGCTTCTTATAGGAATTAAAACTGTAGTAGAAATGTAGATTTGATGTATATTGTTGGTGTAGAAGTAAAGTAGAAGATAGATTAGATGAATATATTTGTAAGGTTACTGGAATCCAGGAATCTTCAGGTTTAGTTAGTTCGTTAAGGTAGCAAGTAGATTATATCTGCAAAATTTGTAAACTGTTTTGTGAAATCTGATTCAGAAGTTAATAAAGTTAAAAATGAAGCTTGCATAATAAGGTCTGCTATAGATTCCAGAAACCGGGCTACTAGATATGCAGATTTTATTTTACTTTATTTTTAGTAAAGTATTGTATTCCATCAAAAAATTCGATACTCAGATTCACCGGAAATATGCCAGTAAAAAAGGTATGTTAAAACAGTGTAAAAACATACCTCAAAGCTCAAAATATTAACGCCGGATGCATTCCATTCGGCATCTTTCAAAAATCAAAGAAATGCAGAAACTCCCACCACCAAAACCACCTTTTACAAGAAAAAATTGTTTTCAATGTTTTCTCAAAAGTAGTTAGTGATTATTGAACTACCAAATATTTACAGATGTGAAAATAGGTATTATCCTGCTACTCAACATGTTACCCTGGCTTTATCTTCGTTAATAGCAACCGCTCAGATAACGCACTGATTGATTACTCTCCCTGGACACATCTATCATTTGTGATTGGCTGAAGTGATACGTTTATTGATACTTAGCTCATGTCCGAGAAGCGCGCCTGTATCCCTCACTCTTCCGAGAATTATCAGTGCGTTATCTGAGATGTTTGTATTAACCGGCATCGGATCCCATACACCTTTAAAGGAATATGAAGTTTACGAGTCTCGCAGTAACTGCTGACGTCAGTCCCGAGGGATAGTCCGGTTCGCAACGCATAGCTTTAGTTTCATTACAACTACTACTCGCCACGCAGGTAGATCTGTCTTCCAGGGAGTACAAGGTGTTTTGACATTGTGTTAATAGCATTACTTTCACAACAGTTACTGGACAATCTCCATTTTTATAAATCAAAAGCTTTGGGTATTATCAGCAGCCATTGAACAGCTTGAAGAATGTTATTTCGAGCTGTCTAAAAGCAGTCGAGGTGTCTGCAAAAAGTAATATACAGAATACACCACCTACCAAACGAGCAAAAAATAAATTGTCCAGTATTCTACACAAAAATACTGAATTTTCAATGCTGTGTAATATAAGAAATAAACTATGTCTCGAACACACGAAATGATTTGTAATATTCACGTGCATCATTAACGTCAAGTGACCTTGAACGAACTTTCTCCCATTTATATTGTTTCAGCAAGAGGCGCAGAAAATTCACATTTGTCAATTTACGAATGTACATGGTTGTTCACTGTAATTCGCGCATCGAAAGCAATGAGGAGGATGGTATGTTGTAATGTAGCTTACATTTTGTATCCGTGCCGGACTGTACACACCGCTTCGCTATACTTGTTGACACGGACGTTTGCTGATGTCTCGCTTGGTTTTGTATAGTACCTGTGTGCGTACATTGATTGCTAAGGTGTATGTGATCCGATGTCTGGTAATAACGAAGATAAAATAATGAAGCTAATTAGTGGGCAGCACAGGGTATGTGTGGATATTGTTACCCAATCGGCAAACTCTACGGTACCGATCAATAAATGCAGGGGAAGGCCGGTGGAGGGGGGCATGTGGCATCGGGACCGCTTGCAGAGACGAGATAGACTCGAGGGAGGGGAAACCACAGGGGTGGCTGAATCTTAGTTTCCCCCTCCTCCTACCGCCTGAAAGAGCGCGAAACATCGAGAATGTTTCTCCCCCCCTCCATGAAAAAAAAAATTCTCGAGAAACATTTAGCCACCGATCAATACAGGTGAGGCGACTGTCAGTTGAGTCAGTCGTGGCGACCAGTGTGAGGAGCGCCCAGTGTACGTGGACAGACGAACTGGTGAAATTTTAATTGTGTGCATTAAGTAGTTCTATGTAATCGGCAAGCGTTCACATTGTAATTCGGTGGAAATGAACATTTGAATGGTGCAATTGGACTTTATTTCACGAACCCACAAAGTCACAATATGTATGAGTAAGGATTGTTCTAATGAGACTGGAATGCCCGTTTCAAACTGATTTAATGACTGCTTCTTTTTATCATGTCAAACTCGAAGTTGTCGACCAAGGTTATCAATATTTCACTGTTCAGAGTGACCGTATGCAGAATGCTTATTACTCAATAAAACTAAATTGAGTTCTTCACGTACATATGAACCGACAAATCTCTCATCGCTTCTGGTCTACCTTCGACCAAGACGAAGCAGATAACCGTCTTAATCGGCTTCCAGCCGCGGATTGTATCCTCAATGAGCATAGCTGCGTGTGTCACTTTCACTTCTTGAAGCTCTTTATTCACCCTAAACTCCTTTGTGACTATTTTGTCCATTGTGATTATTAGTCTCGGTCATGCCATTATTAGGGTCCGAACAATCCTTTTCAAACGGAGTCAAGTGTTACTCCTTTAGAATTTCTGCTTAAAAAAACTTTCTCCCGTGTCTTGTTACACAACTCAACCAACTGCACCTATTCGTGTCGTAACAAATATACAATGCTCCTTTGAAATCCAATACAATTCTTTATTCATTGCATCCCTTCGTTTCGGTATCAATAAAAATAAGGATAGTGGATACGGGAAGTGTAACACTGCATGGTACCCAAGGAAGGTAAAATTAAGATTTTCATCACACGGTTAAATGTATTTAATATAACTTAGGATTGTTTTTAGAAACTAAGGGATAAAAAATATAAATATATAAATCACGAACTTTACATGCGTAAACATCTAGAAGCAAGTACTCTGTGATTGGCAAAACATTGCAAGACAACAGTACAAACCATGGAATAACAGTAGCAGTAGGGAGTAGGAGAGCGTTGTCAATCATAAATCTAAGTGGCAGCATACTGTCCTCCACAGGAGAGTAAGTCTCCGGGGCCTGAGACGCAGGGGGGTTGGCGAAGGTTCCCACACCCTCCCTGGACATGTTTATGACACCCCATGTCAGTACAGTTACAGACCAGTCAAAAACATCCTGACGTCTTCTACTTTTGTGAATAAATCTTCTCGGTTTTAGTGTACAGAGTGAATAGGACGCATGTTTTTTTAACGGTTCTACTCCTTGTGTAGCATGCGTTCTGTCACATTCGCTGTCCTTGTCCCACTGTGTAAGGCAGCATATACCTTTCAGGGACCTTCTTTGCGTTGCTGGACAGTACATAGCAAGGGATCCGACGGAAACTGCAGGTATGAGTTGGTATTTAAATCCCAATAGGAAAAGCATTTCACATATGAAATAATTTGCAGCGCCTGTCGGTATTTTAGGCTTAACAGACGTAGACAGTCATCCTGCCATTCCCAGCCTTTTCTCTGCAACCATTACCAATAATTCTCAAGAACGCCTCCCATGTAGCAAAGGTCCTGTGACGTCACATGTGTCCTATTAGGTGACCCTGTGCTTCCTACGGAAACAGCACGTCTACCACAAACTTCCTGGCGGAGACAATAGCGTTCGTTGTCTGTCCATTACAATCCTGGTTTCTTATTCAAAGCCAAGCAAATACTGCTAGTGTGCCAGCATGAGTGACAAACTTTTCATCAGCTCGTTCAAACTTTATAACAAATATGATGCTAATTCCCAAACTGCTCAGTCTAACAGATGAGGAAGGTATTATGGAATACCATTTACATTTCTAAAAATAACTTTTTAAATAAAAATCATCAAATCATGAGTAAATACTATAACTGTAATGAACTGTCACTTGTAAAAAAAAAAAAAAAAAACACCCTACTATTACTACCTATTAATGTTATAAAAATAAATGTATTTAGAACATTTTACAAATGGAGGTTAATATGAAATAGGTATTATGGAACAGGTGGTTTAACACATTGAAAAATTAATTAGATTTTATAAAACATTAAAACATAATTGGTTCAAAATATACAAAACATTATAAACAAATCTTCATATGCCTAGCCAATAGACCAAGTCTAGAATATAAAAAATAGATTGTTTGCATTTAAATGAATTTAATTTTAAATATTTAAATTAGCCTATATTTCTTTTTATATAATACTTGAGCTACTCCTGTACTCAGAACTCACTTTAAACTTCATTCAGTATATTTTGTACGGTTATATGGAACATACGTTTACGTGGGTATTAAAAATACCGGTATTCCATAATATCCGACCTGGCATCCTGGACAGTGAACCTTTAAAGTAATGGAAAAACCATCGCCAGCTTAAAGTGACTACAAAAACCAACTACAGTTGTTTTAGTGGACCCTATGCTAAAAATAAATGCTCATGTCATACTCGTATGCGTATTAGTAGGTTAAAGTGCTTGAAAATTGATACCAAAATTAAGGGGTGCAATGAAATGGATTTCAAAGGAACATTGTATATTTGTTAAAACGCTAGCAAATGCAGTTGGGGTGAGTCGTTTAACAAAAGAGACGGGAGAAAGCGGGTTCTTAGCAGGGATTCTAAGTGGATAACACTTGACTCCGTTTGAAAAGGCATTGTTCGGACTCTTAATGGCATGACCGAGACTAATAATCACAATGGACAAAATAGTCACAAAAGATTTTTAGTGTGAATAAAGACAGCTTCGAGAGGTGAAAGTCATGCGCAGTTGCAGTAAGGACACAACTGGGCTGGCCGTCCAACTGGTTCGGTCTTTGGGGAAGGCAGACCAGAACCGAAAAGACTAGGTATCTATCGGTTCCTACGTAAATAACGAATTAAGTGCTATGACGTAATATGCATTTTACATACGATAACTCTGAACAGTGATATACTAGTAACCCTTAGTAGGCAACTTCGAGTTTGATGTGAAGATAAAAAGAAGCAGTCATTAAACCAGTCTGAAACTTGCTTTCCGGTGTCATTAGACTCATCGTTACTCCCATACATATCCGCGCATACCCTTTGACGGAACTAGGCCACACTGCTTCAAAATTTACAACGTAAGAATAAGCTGCATCAAACGAGCGATCAATGCGTGCAGCAACCTATTTCAGTGTATAAGCAATTGATGTGAAAAAGAACTTGCACCAAAATTTGCCTGCAAAAACTTGAATATCACAAAATACACTATTGTGTAGCAAGTGAAATAATCTGCCAACTGCAGTGCATCATGGGCGTCTTTCTTGATTACTTCATGGCACTCCCACGTGATAGCAGCAGCAGCAGCAGAGCCGAAACCTTGGTATTCCATAACACCCTCCTCTCCTATACAAAGAGAATTATTTAAACGACCAGAATTAATAGAAATTGATTTCAGCTTGATCTATGCTTTTTAATTTAATCCACTGCAGTTTCTGAATGACCGGTTTCAGATATTCTTTTATTTGTGGCAGAGATTAGAAGCATAAATTGTGTTTGCACTTTCAAGTGAAAACGAAATAAAATAGATCAGAAATACAACCGTATAAGCAGGAATTGAAAGCACGTCTTATTTTCTCTGCTAAAACTAACAGGTAACAGAAAAAGGACGAGAATAAAACATCACCAGAACCAAGTATTCAACACAGTAACCTCAAAACTTGCCAAAGTATTCCTTCACGTACATTTACTATCCATTCCAAACCAGAGTGCATATTGCTGAAAGCAAAGTCGTAGTATCCGCGCGAAAGTAGTACGCAATACCCGCCCCAAACAGCCGCGTCTTCCTCGCGCACCACGTGTTTGCTACACAAAAGCTGAACAGCGAGGTGCATCCAGAAAGTAACTCCCGATAACCGATAAAGAGAAAAAAAAATTAAGGAAAACCTATTTATTGGAACAATTACATGTATTCGCTGGATACTTGTCAACAATCACCACCACTGTTGAGGCGTTTATCAAGCCACAGAGACCATACACGTTCCAACACTTCCGGCTGGCGTCACCAGGGAAGGTCGGCTACCACGATGCATTATATAGGGCTGTTCAAAAACAGATTTCAAACATTTATTTCTTCCAAACTACAAAAGAGAAACATGCTCCAACGTTCATTGAGAGAGAGGTTTACTTTTTTTTTCTTCAATTTTACGTCATCCAACGTTAAGTCATATAGGACGAAGAACGAAATGGGTGAAGTGATGTTCAAATGTCCGGGGTGCATGGAGCTTACAGTTACCCGACATTCGTCTTTCAGGATAAGGGAAAGCTCCAGGAAAAAAAATATATATATCCAGGTAACTCACCCTGACCGAGATTCGAACTCGGGACCTCTTGAACGTGAGGCAGACACTTCCATAAAGAGGTCCCGAGTTCGAATCTCGGTCAGGGTGAGTTACCTGGATAAGGTTTTCTCCGGAGCTTTCCCTTATCCTGAAAGACGAATATCTGATAACTGTAAGCTCCATGCACCCCGGACATTTGAGCATCACTTCACCCACTTCGTTCTTCGTCCGATATGACTTACCGTTGGATGGCGTAAAATTGAAGAAAAAAAAAGTAAACCTCTCTCTCAATGACCGTTGGAATCGTGTTTATCTTTTGTGGTTTGGAAGAAATAAGTTTTCTTTTTTGAATAGCCCTATAGAGATAGAAAATTTGCTCGATATTTTTTCGATACTTTTGTGCAATCTTTATTTTAAAATCACAAAATAATATTGGCGCAAGTAGAACATTGCACAGACCGAGAAATTGGCAGAAATCTACTTAACAGTTCGCAAGAGGAAATCACTGCATATCTCAACGATTTGTCACCACTTTCTAGTACACTGCATTACTGGAAAGAGATTCAACATTTCCAGAAAAAAAAATAGCCGCTAAATATTTGTGTATTCAACCTCCAATAGTTTTCTCTTACAGACTTTAGTAAAGCAGGACTCATGGTTGATAGAAGAAGTAGTAGACGTGACCCCGATAGAGTGAAAATGCTAGTATTTTTTAACAGAAGCTTATAAAAGTTGACTGTTTTGCTTCTAAATGACTAATGTAAAGTTTAACAATAAAAATACTGATTGATTTACGTTTTGTCTCATTAAATATGTGCACTTATTTAATTTTATTGGCATTACAGTTCTGCCAACATTCTATTTTGTATTGAAGCTAGAAGTAGAAATGACGGTATCGAGTATCGAGAAAAACTGGTATCAACCCATCCTTTATATATACAACATACAAAATTAACATTTACTTAAAGGTGAATCCAAAGAGGATTCAGCTGTCATAATGGAACAGTCTATTATATTTCCTGCGTATTTTGATTACACTTTTCACTGGAACGCCTGTGAACACTCAAATGGAGAATGGAACACATTAAGTATTATTCGTGTGCCACCATCTGATAACGATTTCACAATTTTTTGTTTGTACAAGTACTCTTACATCATTAGAACTCAAAACACCAACTGACAGATGATTTGACCTGAGTTTACAATAAAGTATTAGCGTATTATTCATTTCTTTAAAACAGCTCAGTTCACGGGAAGCTAGTGAAGCGAATAACGAAAAATTAAGTCATATAAGTTAGTCCAGTGACATTTGAACGATTCCAAACTGGCCTGAGTAGAAGTGCTGAATGTCTTAAGCTTTGGGCACGGGCCCAAGACCATTAACCAAGTGTTGTTTTCAAGTTGCCAGAGCCATGAGCCTGTGGAAGGGAAGATTTACACGGAAGTAAACCTCTTGCTATTTTGTTGCTATGCTTGTGGATAACCGCAACCTCTTGCCACAGAGTAATGTTTTCTTGTTACTGAACCTTGTCTTACAAATATCTTCACTGATAAACAGGCCACTTGAACCATCCGCTTTATGGAAGCGAATGTTGCAAGTAAACGCAGCAGAAGCTCCACACAAGTTAAGCTTACATGCATATATACCTTCTACTGCAAACCAAGGAAACAAAAGTAAAACCAGTACTTTCTCCATACTAGAGTGTATTATACCCAACATTCAGTATAGAGATTTCAGCGTTTTGGCATCCTCTAAATACTAAAAACCTAAGCTCAGAAGAGTTCTGAAGAGTGATTAGACCGCTCGCATTCACCAAGGTGACCCGGGTTCGATCCCAGCAGGCAGCATGTAGATGGTCAAAGCGGCGCCCAAGTGGGTACACCTGCCATTTATTTCCACCAAGCATGCCATCATCTTCTTTCATCCATTTCACCCTATTTCGTATCACCTTCCACACATTCCAGTTTGCGAGTCTCTAGTTCCCACCTTCTGCATTCTACGGCTGGGAAGGACTCGGAGGGGGGCTGACCACGTCCCACCATTAACTACTCCGCCACGCCCATGTCGCCCATTGTGGGCTGAGGGGGTGAACGCGGCGGTAAGCCTTGCATCTTAGGTGTTGTGCCACCGAGTTTATTATCTTCAAAAAATTACGTTTTTAGTCAAGCACACTTTAAAACTCAAAGTTGGTTAAATACCAAACTGGAAATTTAAGTTTAGAAACTTCCAGGATGCGACAAAACTTTCTAGAAAATCGTCCCACCCCAAATTATCCTTTAGACAGACCTTTTCATTTTTGATTTCTGAAAAACAGCTCTAACATGTTCATCGAAATGTTATGTTCATAATACCAACATGAGAAATACATCATCTTGAATTGTCAGCAAATATTCTAAGTACTTTTAATACCTTTTAATGTAAGTCTTTATAGAGACAAAACCTTTTACCTGAAGTGTCTGCATACAGGATTCGTTGAAACGAATTTGTCTTTTTTTTCTTGGGTTAGACGTTTTCGAAATACTAAATTACAAGTTTAGACTTCTCTAATAAGACACGCGTGAAGCTTAAGCAAGACTTTAACATGAATTTTGATCTGGAAGTCCTTTAAACCAGTGGCAAGTAAGAGCCGCGAAATACACTAGAGGTTGCTGACATCTGCCACGAATGATTTGTTTCAACCGAGAATATTACAGCTGTAATTACTTTAATCTGTGCTTTTGGAAAAATGTGGACATAGGTTTAGTGGCCTAATATTTGCAAAATCAAAATCGACATCAAATTTGGATGTGCGCTAAATCAGCGCACATAACTTTAAATGTGGTTGGTTACGGAAGAAACTAATGCTCCGAGATGTATTTATGTTATCGATGGACACAAGCGAGACTTCCCGATAGTTATTGCTACCAAGGCTGAAATCTGAAACCGGGTGTCCGGTTTCAACGAACATCCATTAACAGATGAAACGAAATTAAGGTTCCGTTACAACATCCTTCATCCCTCGTAACATCTGTTGTAGCTTGCAGACTAGTTACAATACCTGGCATCAGTGACCCTTCGCAGTTATTTACGTTCTTGTTACCAGAGAGGATTGGACTTGATCTAACTTAAGGTCAACTGCTTAAGAATTCGTGTGCCCGTTTTCATTAGTAAACAAACAGAGCCTGAATGTCAATACATTTCCAATGGAGAAGAAACAAAAGCATCAGCAAGTAGATATAATAAAACCTAAGTGAAGCATTAAACGTTGCGATGCCATGGAATTAACTATGTACCAAATATCAATTCAATGTTCAGAGGCAGCATGTGAGGTATGCAAATATTGGATTATTCTGCTGGAACAAATGTGTTTCTGCAAAGAGTCATTAAGTTGCTACGCAACATTTAAAATGGCTGGCCCCATAGCTCAGTGGGTAGAGCACCTGCCTGCCGTGCTAGGGTCGCGGGTTCGATTCCCGGTCATCTTCCCCAGAGTCTGGAAGTATGAATGAGAGTGCGAATGTGTGTGATCTAATGATTAAAACCCAACGAATACGAGTTAACACCTTCGATATGCTCTACGGATATGGGCATTGCAGTTAAAAGATTAAAAATGTTACATTCACGCGATTTCTCTACAAAATGAAAACTAATTAAGAATATCTCGGCAACGTGTCAAATATGTTTATATTGCAATTTAACGATAAAAGCTTATTACTGTAACGGTTTACATGTCATAAAATTCAGAATTAAAAGCATTTCACAGGCCATTCCCAGGAAATTCATGGTATTTACAGATTTCTTTATTACACAAATACATATGGTGTTAATAGAATATAACCATGGAATAATTTGAAAAATATTTTTGTGATGACGCAATTTTGTTGAAATGCTCGTGTTGCAAACCTGGAAGATATATCGAGATTAATAGCCCCTCCTACACTTTTTTAGAGAAAGTTTTCTTGAGGTTTCGATATCGAATTTTTGTGAAGAATGCAATTTTTCTTTACTTTTCGCCACATAGAAACTAACAAAAAAAAGAAAGTAAAAGGTATGAGGAATGAGATGTTGGTTATATCTTTTCATTTGTATTCATTTCTTTGGCAAGCATATAGTTTACTTTTCGATGGAGAAAGGTAGTATATGTAACTTGGGTGTGAAACCAGATTCATGTAGGTGTTGACAAACGCATTGACGAAATACTAGTGTAGGATTCTGGCTGTGTCTTGACGAGTTTTCTTATCTGAAACACATTTACTAGCATCTGTTTTTGATAGCAACCCTTCATGGTTTAATAATGATCCTGCCAAGTTAACATGGGCGCTGTTCTTGCCGTCCGTTGTGGACCACTCCCCCCCCCCCCCTCTCTCCATTTTCTGGATATAAAAATACTTTCGTTCTCGTTATTGCTTCATCCAACGAGATGCTGTTCTCGGGTGCACTGCACCTCTCGCTTCAAGTCCAATAACTTCCAACATTTTGTGTCCAAAAAGGTATTACTGCGCCTCTGTTTAAAGACAAAGGGACGGTTAACGTTTCGTTTGTATTACGACAGGTTTTTGAGGTACATTACAAGTAAGGCTAGTATGTTTGGGACCTTATGTCGGATTTGTTTACGTTACTTGTAGCTTTAGTTGACCACAAGACACAGGGTCCCAAGTATCTTTCTGTGTGGCTCGTGGCCTCTGATCCCAATGTCACAGAATCAATTCAGTCCAGATGGCGTCACTAACAGTTTATTTGGGTCTCAAGTTGTGCCGAGTTCTACAGCTCTGCCACTCTATGTTTCCAAGCTTTCGTGCTACATTTAACTCCGTTGTCCGCCAGGAAATGGTAGATAGGGTTGATGTAGGGTCTGCTACTGGTTTAAGATTTCGTATAGACTTTTTTTTTTTTTAAATTTACGTCCTCCAACGTTAAATAACATTGGACGATGAAAAATGGGTGAAGAGATGCTCTAATGAATCCGGGGTCCATGGAGCTTAGAGTTACCCGACATCCGTCAATCAGGATAAGGGGAAACCCCGTAAAAACCTTATCCAGGTAACTCACCCTGACCGAGATTCGAACTCGGGAACTCTTGAACGTGAGGCAGACACGCTACCATCTACGCTACCGAGGCGGGCTTCGTATCGATATGAATTTGTTTGGATTCATCACGTATGCGCACTATACATAGTAACAGTTATAATCTCTATGTTAATTGAACAAATTTTTTCATAAAACATCGCTGCAATCTGAGTTGTCACTTTTCAAAATATCACCTCATATCTAGTCGTTTGCACATATTTCGAGCTCAAATTTCATGTAACTTAGTGGAAGAGTCCGTCAAGACTAAAATAGCTTAAGTTTGACCACAAAGATGATTTGCGAGAGACTGGAGCTTCAACATCTAAAAGATAACATTTACGGATGAGGTCCGTTGAGGTGTAATACAGAGGGAACGTGCTACCGTATTTTTCCCCGTGCCAAAGAGCGTTTTCACGGTTCCTGCGATTCAACACGCAGGATGTCACGCTACATAAAAGCTGACATGCCAGGAAGCAAAACGTGCCATTTCGGTTTAATTTCATGTACTCAATGTCAATGTTGCAGTATTTCATTATACCAAGAGACATTCTGCATTAGTGGCAGGTTAAGAGGCGTCCTTCGTTTTTAAGGTCAAATGCAGGTTAAAAAATGAAAAAAAAAAAAAAAATCAGATTTTCACATTTCACAAGGTCCAAACTGTTGGGAGTATCTTGGGCAGATTATTTGCCTAAGTGGCTACAACTTTCACACTGCCACAGTCCTTCGCAATGTTTTCCAGCTACTAAGTATTGCTCCCACGAAGTGCTACACAAAATATGTTACCGTCCCCAACATCTCAGCAGTTGCCAGCTACTACAGTGGTTAGCTATTGGATTTTTCTCTTCAGTGTGTGTGTGTGTGTGTGTGTGTGTGTGTGTGTGTGTGTGTGTGTGTGTGTGTGTGTGTGTGTGTGAATAACTTCCTGTGCGTCACTGAAATACTTCCACCTACCGCTAAGTATCTCATAGCCCAAGCGCGGTTTTCAGGCATTACAGACTGCCGATAATCGATCACTGTAAACACTTCTGTGAAATGTAAAATACTGGAAGACAATTTTAGAACATACGCTTTTATTCACTTTCGTCTCAACTACCCCACCAAAGGCTATACACTGTTGCCAATTCTTATGCTTCTTATTCGCATTTGAACAAGTTTTCCTCTGACTTGCTAAATTCTAACAACTATTTCTCTTTTAATTTTCAGAAAACGGGAACTTTTATGCAATCTGATTTCCGAATGTATCACGTTCTATTTGAAACCTGTATGTCCCTGTCATGAACTTATCTGGCTAAGCTCTTATCCAAAGGCAGAATTGCATTCCCATCTCAAATGACGTGGATAGTAATAAAACATGGCCGTCTTAAAAAATAAACAGGATGCTGGTAATTGCACGACTTAGTCATATACAAATACAGTACCATCATCAAGGCCAGTGTTTTATCACAGGCACTGCTAACCAACAGGTACGTACATCTTTATCAAAATATGTACATACTTATTAGCCAATTTCTGGTCATTTTATGCCATCTACATTTTATAGGCTATTTGTTTAGATTTTCGGTCACTTTTATGCACTAGAAATTTCACTATTTAAGCGACTTTGTACATTCTTCATTGGTATTCTTTGAAAAGTGATGCAAATGTTGGCGAGCAAAGAGTTCCATGTTGGGGCGACAGTTTGAAGCAATAGTGTTTAGCTCAGAATAAAGCAATGAGGCTTGTCTCAGGGTATGCGTGGATATGTATGTGAGTAAGGATGGTTTTAATGACACTGGAATACCCGTTTCAAACTGTTTAATGACTGCTTCTTTTATCATTACATTAAACTCGGAAGTTGCCGACCAAGGATTACCAATATCACTGTTTAGAGTTACTATATGTGAAATACTTATTACTCGATAAAACTTAATTCGTTCTTCACGTATATATGAATAGACAAATATCTTCTCTCATCGCTTCTGGTCTGCCTTGCCCAAGACAGAAGATGACTGCCCTATTCGGCTTCACGCCACCAACTGAACTCCTCCAGCGCTACGCGTGGGTGTGTCAATTTCACTTTCTCGAAGCCCTTTATTCAACCAAATATTCCCTTTAATTATTTTGCCACGCCATTATCAAGGGTCCGAAGAATACCCTATTCAAACAAAGTCAAGTGCTAGCCTTTAGAACTCTGCTAAGGACACTGTTTCTTACGTTTCTTTTGTTAAAACAACTATTCACCCCCAACTGCTATTTGACTCAACTGCACCTGAATGCGTTGTAACAAAGAACCAACATTCCTTTGAAATCCATCACGATTCTTTACTTATTTGAATCCTTTAATTTCGGTATCAGAAATCACATGCCTATTATCAGGCGAGCAGTATCGTTCTCCAATCTATGAACGAGACATGTCAAGTTTTCCCTTTTTCGCGCTATAATGTGCGTAGTCAGGTTGCCATATCCCTAGGCTGCCAAGTCCTTTTAATAGATTCTGTATAATCTGTGAAGAAAAATAATGCTATAGTTTTTCAAGGCCTGCTTCATAAACAATTTTCTTAATTTTTTAAAAAATATTTTTCAAACAAGAACGTTGAAAAAATGCGTTTTAAGTAATATATCTTCACTCTATCTATTTCTGCCTGTAGCTAAGCCTAACTCCTATGTGTGGTTAATGATTAGTAATACTATTATGAACCACTGTCAGTATATTTATGGGTATAACATTGTCTAAATTAATACACTAAATCTGAAGTTAAAGTAGTTTTTGTGACTCTTTTGTCATTTTTCAAACCTTAGTGATCACAACAACGCTTCCGCATCTACTTTACAGGTCCTCATTAACGTATGAATACTTGCACACAAGGTAAAGCTAAACAGATCAGAGAAGCATTTTTCTACGCTAGTGCATTCAGTATTGTGAACGGCAACATCTATTTAACGATAAGTAAGCAGATGACCAGGGCCCGAATTTTGATCTAAAAATATCTGAATGAATATAATGCCCTAAAAAGGTTCAATAAAATGATCTAAAAATTAAATTTGTCTTCATTTCAGATGTAAAAGTATAGTACAATTTTTTTTTTTAACTTCTGTAACGTTAAAACTGGAACTACAAATAATTGTTTGAAATCGCGAAATTAAACGTTCTGGGAAGATGAACGTGTAAAAATTGTACCTTATACAGAATTTAGTGGAGTAGATAAACATCAGCATGCGCAGGTTCTCGAATGTTACGAAACTTCTGTTGTAGGAAAGCAGAATTTTGTACGTACAGTAAGAAATGCCCCTATCAGAATCTGCTGATGGGATAGTATGTCTGCTTCAAGACGTCCCGAGTTCGAATCAGGATTTTCTTATCCTGAGAGATGAATGCAGGATAACTAAGGTAACTCTAAGCTCTATAGACCTTGGACTATTATTAATCGCCTGAAATATAAGTTGGAGAGAGTTGAACAAATAGGGATATTCAAATGTTAAAAAAACTGGGCACTATACGGTAGCCTTAAAATCCTGAACTCTTTCCATGAAATAGCGAGAAAAAAAAAATAACAGTAGTTGAAAGAATCAAAAGTATTAAAATAATTAAGAGATATCCCGGAAATTTCTTTGGACACAAAAACTTCGATTTCAAACAATGTTTTAAAGATATGTGCATTATTTGCGTTAACAAGTTTTCATCAAACGCTTAACGTACAGCAGTTATACAAGATTGTACAAATTTTCCTCCAAATACCGACTCCACGTGCTATTTCAGGAAATTTAAAATATGTATTTTATTACGTGAATGTCCTATAAACATTTTATCAAAATTGACAGTTGAGAAAATCTATTTCGATAAATCGTCCATGTAAAAGTACGTAAAAGGGGATGGAGCGATTTCTTGAATATCTTCTTCTGTCGCATCATTAGAAACTGACACTAAACCTAAATACAGACGTGTGCAAATTATTAGCAATTTTGTTTTGAATGCTTCCAATTCTAGTTCAATAGGCCTTACATGCCTCACATGATTTTATATAATTATTTTAAATGTTCCTGTGGCTAATACATATTACTTCTAAAATCTGACATGCTATTTTGCAGATATTTCTGGCTATCTTGGTTTATTTTTCATCTTTAGAATGTTTATGCTCATTTTTTTCCGTTTCCTTCACTGCACAGTGAAAGGTAAATTCCTTTCTTCTGCCCAGTAGCTTCTGTATTGTTCTTTGGTACCTAATGGCACTCCAGGTAAGTCATCCCCTGGCAGGTAGATCCTTTCCTGGGCATTTTGAGGGTGCGGGATGAGGACAGCAAAGGTTACTCTCACATTTGCTACAAAACCTTGCTGTTAGGAAGATAGATAAGGTCCAAGATATCACACCACGCAAGAGCTCAAATTCAAGTGTTATTAAGTGCTGGAGATAAAACAAAGAAGGAAATAAGCAAAATAGTAGGGTAAGTGCAAGTTATGTGACAAGGTTTGCACGTAAGCTGAATGAAAACAAAGCGACTTCACCACAAAGAGTGGGCAAATGTGGCAGAAAACGAGTGTTAACTTCAAGTATGAAACGTGTATTGGTCAGAGAACAGCTTAAAAATCGAAGCATGACTTCTACACAACTTCAGGCCGTTGCACTAGAACATGGGTGTGCAGTTTCATCAAGCACAGAGCGACGAAGACTTTTTGAAGCCGGTTTGAAAGCAAGAAGGCCTCGCAAAAAACAAAAACTAACGCCCATGATGATGAAAAAAAACGTCTTGCTTGGGCAAAAACATTAAAGGACTGGACATCTGAAGACTGGGCAAAGGTATGCAAAGTATTCAAATTTATAAAAATAGTTCATAGATTGTTTTATTTTCAGAAATTCATTTTGGACATTCAAAATGCTTTTGCTATCTTTTTCTCCGAATGACTTATTTTTTATTCCAAGGATTGTAGCCAAATATTTTGTTTCCAGATTGTGTTCAGTGATGAAACAATGGTTTCAATAGTTGAAGAAAGCCCACAGTACGTCAGAAGGAGGCCAGGAGAAGCATTTAAAAAGGAATGTGTGGTGCAGAATGTGAAGCATCCAACAAAAGTGATATGGAGTGGAATTTCTACTTATGGGGTGGGAAAATTCACATTGTAGAGGGAACCATGAATGCTAAGCAATATTCAGAAGTGGTAAAAAAGTGCATTAGGCCTATGATGAATGAATGGTTTCCATCAGGAAATGGAATATTCATGCAAGATGGTGCCCCATGCCACAAAGCAAAGTGTGTAATGAATATTTTTGATGAACATGGCATATCTGTTTTGGATTGGCCTGATAATATCCCAGATATGAACCCCACTGAGTCTGTGTGGAGTGTCTTGAAAAAAAAAAAAGTTAAAAGCTTTCACCCAACAACAAAGGAATCAATGCTGAATACAACTTTGTCAGTGTGGCAAAATGATGAAGAAATTCACAAAATGTGCAAGACTTCAATAGAGGGCATGCCTGCAAGAATTTCTGCCCTAATAAAAGCTAAGGGGGGACATACTAAATACTAGAATGATAAAATAAATCATTAACATTATAAAAATGAGTATTATTTTGTTAATAGCTGTACCAGATGGAATTTAAATAAAACTACCAGCATAAAACTGAAAATTGCTAATAATTTGCACACGTCTGTACAAAGTTTAAAATTTCAGACTGTCTTTAAATGATTAAAATATGCACGCACGTACACACGCAACAAACAGTTCTTGTGGGATTTTCGAAACCTCAAAACGTGTATTTGCGATAAAATCTCGGGATCAGTTTTTTTTTGGAAGACTATTTTTCGTCTACTTGCTGGAAGTTCCGCAGCAGAGAAAATAACAGGATATTTGTTTTATATATTGTTCTTAAAATGATGAAAGCAACTTGTACGAATATACAGAATATGTACTGTACCATTCAGCGAAGAGGTAGCGGGTAAACAAAAACACGAAATATTTTACTTATCCGTATATGACGATGCGCGCCGAACCGAAAACACGGTTTCAATACGCAGCTCCGCAAATGCACGTAAAACATTACCCTACTATTGTAGTTTTATCAGCGAAACATTGATTTCTAAGGCACGGGCGGTTCCATGTCATGGCACTGCCTTAAAAAGGGGCGGAAATGACGGTTTTAAATTTGCATATTCCTGATACGGTTGTACTTATTACGTTCAAGATGCAATGACATGTCTTGCCTCTCAACAGAAAACTACAGAACCCGAAGGAAGTTACCACACTATTGTATCGATTCGTACCATATGGAATATGACATCGTCTTTATGACTGAAGGACTTGAGCGGGGAGTGGTGCGGCGAAGGGACAGGAGAAATCCCTGCCAGTTAGTTGCTGGCACGACTACTGTTGGCAGCACATATCAATCGGTAGTACCATTTTTATTATACTCGCACAAAGACTAATATGCTTTGGAAAGGTAGACTGAAAAATTCAATGCCACAGCCGGAATATCAACAACGGATCTTCCGGTCTCCGTCCAGCTGCTCTTAACCATTTAGCTATCATGGCAAACGTGCCAGCGTGACATTAAATTCTCCAAATGACTATTTTCCTAGTAAAAACACTCCAAATGACTCGTGTTTTTCATGTGTTTATCAGAACTGGGAGTTCTGATAAACACATGAGAACTATAGTGGCTCTGTTCGAATGGTTATCATGGATTTATCTTTGATAATAGATACCTCTCAGATAACGCACTGACTACTCCACGTGGAGTGAACATATTTCTGTCATTTATGATTCCTGCGAATTCCACTGGTTGAAGTGATGCGTTCATTGGTGCTTAGCACAGGACCTTGGCTCGTCAGTTCCCCTCTCACTCTTACAAGAATAATCAGTGCATTATCTGAGAGGTTTCTGTTAACAAAGATAAATCCATGGTAACCGTTCCACCAGCGCAACTATAAAGTCTGTTTGGTTAATGGGTGTGCAGTTCGGCCGCCTCTTGACAACCCCTTATAATCGTTTTACAACATAGACCCTTCTACCAGTCCTTTCTGCAAGGTTGCAACCTTTCTCGGTAAGTCATGGGTATCCTACGAGGTTTCGTCTAAATAAATTATCTTATGCTACTGCGAAACTTACATAGTTTTGATTGATATATATATCGCCAAGCTACAATTCTACTGGATTCCATAATAAACCCTTATCTTATTCAAAGTGCGGTATTTGAAAACCAGCTCCTTTAGGAGGCCGCGCAAAGTGCAGTGCCCATAAGGATAATCACAAATTTCTTGCAAATGTGCAAACAATTAATATAAGGGTGGCGTTCTCCCTTTTGCATAGAATCTATGAATTATGTAAAAAACTGAAACTGCTGACAGTGAGTGTCAAGCTGAGTGGCTGAGGATAAAGCAGATGTTTGCTTTGAAACCGGTCCCAGGATTTAAATAAGATAAGTGAAGTTGTGTTACTAGTGTTTAGTTATTATTAATAACCTAGTTTACTTCAGGTCAAGCTGAGTGGCTGAGGATAAAGCAGATGTTTGCTTTGAAACCGGTCCCAGGATTTAAATAAGATAAGTGATTTTGTGTTACTAGTGTTTAGTTATTAATAAAATTATGAATTTCTCGGCGAATTAAATCGCATGCGAAATTATCCACTTTAAAGAAACATTACCTTTTGTTTTCACACTTGATTGGCGTCTTTGGAATTCCTTTCGTCACAATTTTTCTTATTGTATTTCTGTGAATACCCAGAATTTTTGCAGGTTCATCGCATGACCCCTTACCAAGATTAGTTTTCCACCACATTTATATGTGTTCCAAACAAGCGCTTGAATTTGCGTAGAAAGAGTTCCCGTTATAACTGTTTTTTGAGGTTTCTCCACTAACATAACTCGGACCAGCAACACTTTCCAATTCATTCACACTACTGTCTTCACTTTTTCATTTAAAGTTATCCACTATTTCATTTTCATTTATCACATTTCCCTCCCACGGTCTCCACATCGTGACAACGAATTTCTGCACGTAATGAAACAGATCAACTGGAAGTTGGAACTTTGGCAACTAAAACTCACGTGGAGTAAACATGTAACTCATTTCGTTATTGGTCTTCAGGCAGTGTTCGCTTTCTGAAGTGTGGAGATAGATTTATGACGTTCATTAGTGGGCGGTAGGGTCCGTTTCCTTTGTAAAGCAGCTACATTCGTGTTGACTAGACAGACTTTACCTGAATGGCGACTTACTATGCTGTACTGTATGCCCCAAGAAGGCTAGAGGGGAATGAAGTGCAGAGGAGCTTGAACTTTTTATCTGCTCCGGTAGCGGATCTGTTTACTAGGAAATGAATGTATGAGTGTGAGATCTTGAATGTTGCAGTAAATACAGCAATAGGTGTTATGTATAGGTGAGCTATGTGACAACTGTGTATTTTAAACGAACCTTTCATCATTGTCATACTCGAAAGACGAGCATAAACACCGAGGAGACAGCAAGAGTGATTACGTTACACATTCCTCTAGCTTGCCTTCTTGTCCTGGGCAAACAGTAAGTACTTTAAGGGCCGAGCTTTATAGTTCGGACCACTACTAGGTCAACTAATGGAAATTGTTTTTTCACGCTAACCGTGTGTAGGACGAAGTATGGAAAGTGTGGAGAATTTAATATCATGCTGGCATGTTGTCATAGTAGCTCAATAGTTAAGAGCAATGACCTGCGGTTGAAATCCCGGCTATGGCATTGCATTTTTCAGTCAGTCTACCTTTCCATACTTCCGTCCTACACAGGGCTAGTGTGAAAGAATTTCCATTAATATGCTTTATTGAAAAATGATAGAAAAGCCACTTATCAATAAGTGTGCAATGTAAAACTTAGTGGAAGCTTTTTATATCACATTCATTTCTCCTTGTTCATACTTAAAATAGTTTTCTAATGTTACCTGCATTGTGCAGCATAGGATTAAAAGAAAAGTTTGCTTCTGCTCGCAATGTACGAGTACTGCGATGTGATTTTATTTAACGTTATTAAAATAGGGTTTTATTTATTTAATTTTTTTAAAACAAAAGATAGCCCATTATCTACATTATCGCTAGTAGAGAAAATAGGAAGATCTGCTCCTTTTGTGTACATAAATAACAAAAACGTGACGCCCGTAAGAACCAAAAGAACATCTACACCAAAACTAATTGGTGATGCGGATGTGAAGTCAAAAATGCTTTGTTCTGTTTTCCATGAATTTTGTTCAGTGCCGATACCGCTAGTGCGGTGGATATAGTTCACGCGCCATGTACGCTACCTACGAGAGTACCTTAAATTGATAAATGATCAATAATTTGTAAATTTTACTGTAGCTCGATATTTGGCTGAGGAAGAAGTCGGCTAAACTTCCGAGCCCGACTGACGGTCATTAGAGGTGGCGCTCAGTGGCTTTCGATATGCGACTGTTTTCCCCACTGATGTCATCGGTGGTGTATGTACATATTGCCTCATTTCAACAATTTGTTTCATTCACTGCTACAGGACGTTAATCATAATATAATTAAGGAGTATGTTATTCAATGAATGTTGACGCAACGAGCGAGAATGAGCCCCGCAAAACTATTTTCAAACAATTGAAAGGTAAATATAACTACAATAATATTAAATAATTTTTGATGTGGATGAAGATCCAGAATCAGTCACGACACATTGATATTAAAGAACTGGGATACTATTATTACGCAGTATTACGAATTCTGCCAGCATTTACAAGCCATTCTGCAGAATTATTAACGATGGATCACGAGATCCAAATTTGTATGGTACTTCACGGCAGGTGTCAGACAGCCTTATTTTGGTAATGTTAAATGTACGATGATTGAGTGTCAGAGGCTGGTGCGATGTTTCAACTTTTAAAAGTTGGCAACCCTGTTGCTCCCATTGAAGCAAGGGACTACAATGAATTGGTCTGGTTATTTAATAAAGCCTTCCCCCTTCAGGCTTGAGATAATCAGTCGGCAATTTCACCAACAGTCTTGCACAAACATCACATGCTACTAAACGTGCTCTTTAGGAAGCAAGAGTATTCGTGCAGAACCTAACGACCCTCCCCCCAATACCTTACAGACAAATTAAATCCAGGACAAAAGGAATTTTATAGTGACGCCGCAGATTATGGACCGCCCTCATCAGTTGGCGACTGCAGAACACTCTCGCCAGACCGTGTTTAGCTGTCCCGTCAGTGACTCATGGCCGCTGCTGGTCACATTCCTTTTACTGATATGCTTTGAGTGTGGATAACTTGCAGCCAATTTGGTTTGGTGGTCTGCAAAGTGTCAGGGTTTGCCTTTATTTAAAAAAAGGCACAAAATAAAAGATAATTGTTCTCATTCACTATGGCATTTTATCACGTCTTAAACTATCTTAGTTTACTCAAAACTAAGTAGACAATCGCATTTTCTTGATGCGCAATGTTAAGATTACCGGAATTTCACCATAGTAGCCGCAAACTCCGTCCAGCCACACCCAGGAGAGTGCGGCATGTGGTTAATAAAGCAGTGGCAGTCAACATGTCTCAAACGTCACTTATTTTCGTAAAGTCGCTACCCAACTGGTCGCAATAACTGAGTGCATCCGTTACGAGGACTCCCAGCGTGTACCGGAAATCGAGACTGATGCAGGGTTTCTAGGAATATAATCTGCAAAATAGTCAAAAAAGAATTAATCGGATACACTTGATGTTGCAGTTGAACTTATTCATGGTTCTGTTAACAACGGCGAGCTTAGTATTTTTGGACTGCGTAGATCTAACCTCTTACCAGAGTCGGTCTGTTCCTTCTCCACCAAGTTGTGGCGCATGCTGACGCGATGTGCTGTGTAGTTCTCCACTGGATCAACCATGGAGCTATAACGTGCCGTCACTGACACTGGCCAACGGGATCGTACGCTATGAAGCCTGTTAGTGCTTACAAAGATCTGCAGAAACCATGGCACGCAGTTAACGTGACTGAAGACACGGCTCCAACACATGAAAGGTAAATGTACAGTGGAACCTCACTTACGCGTTATTCCAAGGAGACTACTAAAATGTATAAATGAGAAAACGTGTAACTGATTTTCTGTTGTATGGAAATTCGTATTAATTACATAAATAAAATTAGTGTATACACTATGCACTTCACACGATTTAAAAAAAAAAAAAATCTTCAATGTTTGCTTTTTGGATTTTTCCGTACAGCTATACACTAGTTGCTTATAAGCACCATTGACCTCTCCATAAATTCTCCGGCCACTTATCTTTTCTTAAACTTTTTGAGCCAGTCAACAGAAGCTCTCAAGTCATTCGTCATGTTAAACTGCTTCGCAAAATCTAGTCCCTTCTCTTGTAACATTTTTCCATCGATGGGAACGTTTTTCTCATGGTGATTGAACCAGACTATAGGATTTGACTCTGAATTTGGTCGTCCAGAACCTTCACCAATCCTACCAGCAAATGTTTTAAACTTAATTTGTATACAATTCCTTGCAAAATCTTACAATAAACGGAACGTGTCCAGCTGCTGTCCTTACCTTGAACTACTATATCCTTCTATAAAGTGATCGGTCTTTACCAGCTACTCTTGAACTTTCTATCGGTTCCAGTTCAATTTAAATACATCGCTTTTCTTCATACTTTGAAATACAAATTTTTAGCTTTGGAATTCCATCCTTTTGAGTGTTGGTTTACCACCAACAAAAGCAAAGAGCAAGTATGTCAAACTCGTATGAATTAAGCGATAAATAAAGGCAATATAAGGACCTTTCTAAAGATATAAAGAATGTTCAATTCATTCAAAAGTGGAATTTCGTTCTTGTTGCAAGGTTAGCTAACTTAAGTGTACTTTCCAGAAACAATTTCTTATGGTCCCAAGTGATACTTAGAGTCGTTCAACAGTTTGAATTATAGTTCTTACGTTAGGAAGGAATGTAGAAGCTGGAGATTCTTTGGCTAAGAGCCTAGAAGAAAACCAAACTGTCAATACAACGTTCAAATACCCATTTGGGACAAAATATCCCACGTGGCTGAAAATTACATGCATCAACGACGCCATGCAGATCTAAGCAACACGCCACGATTTACGAAATCTATGCACGATCAAGAAGAGTGCTTTGTACTAAAAGACAGTATACATGCATACATATGTCAAGATCAAACCGTGAACTGAGCTTTAAGTTCTTGTGAGGGCTGAGTCAAAGTAGACGTGATATGAGAAAGTGTTTCTAGTCTCATACGGTTCTCAATACAACTTGTAATGTATGTGCACATATGGCAAGATATGTTGTAAAACCAACTGTCTGTATCTAGTTTATGACGTCACCCAACGCCCCTGCAGTATGGAGTAGTTTGCCTACACACAACAAACGTCAATATGCAAAACTGTTGAGGTCGAGGCGGCCTGGGTTGGTTAACCACTGATCAAAAATAAAACATTTTCACACAAGTTGTAAACGCAGTCGAGAAACAGGAGTTGGTTAACCTTGCATTTTAGCTAAAAACAAAAGAATTCATTATTTTCATATGTATTTTCAAATGTCAGATTTTCAACACAAGTTGGTAACTGAACAGTTCATACTGTTGAACTGCAATTTCAAATACATGCTGCCCAGATTCTATGGCGTCATCTTAATTGCTCTAACGAAATACAGACTAAGTCGCGAATCGGTTTAAACACTTATGCATGGCTAACATTTATATACCATGACGCTATACAATATCTCGAATTTAACGTGCTATTCACTTCCGTTTAGAATACGCATGTATTAGACGACTCTTCATTGGGCCACGACTGGACTAGAAGGATCAGCTGATTTCAGTTCCATGCGTTGCCAGGCGTATCGTTAGCCAGGTTAATTTATCACAGGGATTGTTAACGCATAATTAAGTCCTTATCATGGATCTGGTTATAAAAACGGATCTTCATTACGTTATTTTGGTCACTGGCATTTATTTTAGGCCATTTTTTCCCGACTGCCTTTCCCCCTCCAAATTTTCCAACCTTTCCATCTTTATTCTTTTTTTTTTTTTCTTTTTCAATTTACAACTGAGTACACTAAAAGTTTTATATACAGCATGTTAATACAAGGGTGACTTCAAACATCACTCACCTGAATTAGGAGTATAGTTGCGCTGTTCGAACGGTTGCCATGATTTATCTTTGATAATAGATACCTCTCTGATAACGCACTGATTACTCCCCGTGGAGTGAACATATGTCATGTGATTCTTGTGAATTCCATTGACTGAAGTGATGCGTTCATTGGTGCTTAGCACACGAACGGGAGGCGCGTCAGTACCTCTCTCTCTCTCTCTCTCTCTCTCTCTCTCTCTCTCTCTCTCTCTCTCTCTCTCTCTCTCTCTCTCTCTCTCTCTCTCTCTCTCTCTCTCTCTCTCTCTCTCTCTCTCTCTCTCTCTCTCTCTCAGGAATTATCAGTGAATTATCTTTGAGGTTTCTGTTAAATCTCATGGTAACCGTTCCAACTGCGAGACTATAACCTTGTATATCACTCGGATTCTTGGGAAAAAAAAGTTATGTAATGGTTAGTCTGAAAAGGTTGTTCCTGGATGGAGGAATGATTATCAGGGCAGCACTATCGATACTATGAACTGAGTGTCCAGCAAGTGACTATCGACATTTACTGGAACGTAAAAACTCTTGCCGTACAAAATTACAGTACTGTTCATTAACAAATAAGATTATCTACTAGGTCGTTAGGAGCGCTTTAATAGCATTGGCATCATCACATTAACAGATTATGGTATGATCTTTAAACCAATGAAAATCTTGATCGTAATTGTCCCACAAACCAACCAGTCTGTGCGAGCTCCAAGCATCATCTGTTTTCGTTCTTCTGCTGGCATCCATCCAGTCATATGCAACGCCTAGATCAGTTTCTACTTCACTTTTTTTGTAAGGAAAGTATAAGGGCGGGACCTGAAGAGTAAAACGGGCTTTAATATGGATCTGTATACTACAGTCTGATTTTTGAAAGAAGATACGTGGTCATCTGTTTCTCCACGTGGGTGCTGCATTGTTGTCCACCATATCCCGTTTCTTTATCCTCTCAACACTCACGAGTTCTTTTAAATGATTTCTGCAATATGTAACGAATATTTCATACCTACCGTTCTTTTTGCTATGCATTTTAAGTTGACATTCCCGCATTAGTGCGGTATTTCTCCATAAAAACATAAGCGATGCACGTACTAAAATCTAACATTTATCTTCAATATATTTATTAATATTTCAGCTAATATCTTAACTACTAAAATTCAGATTCATATAAATACACATAGTGCAAAAAATAATGTAGAGCACAGATGTGGTAAGCACATAATGGAATCTCGAGAACTGAAAGACCTCGGTGCAAGCGCCTCATTTTTTCAAACCTTTCCTCGTTCCGTATACATTAATATCGCAATATACTATTAACGACTTTGTTAATTGACATGTTCATATCAACGCACAGGAATTCTTTTACGTGCAAGCATATCTACTGACATGTGACTGTCACTTTTGGGTAAAAGGAATAAGCTGTTCACTGAAGGAACAAACTCTCGTCTTCCTGTTGGAAGAATTCTCTAAGAGAAATTCTCCAGCTTGTAACAACCGACCGTAAGCTGATCTTTGCCTTGCGCCATGTTTCCTCAGTATACCTCTAATCCTAACGCCACTACGTCTTACTTTCATAAAAACGTATTTTAATTGTTTTAACAAAGTAGGCTAGCAATACACAACGCAACTGAATATTCAAGCATACAACTAGCGATAACTGACCTCAGGAGTATGTGATTCACCAGTATAAGCAATCTGGCAACCTTTATTTACGTTTCCATAGCAACGACCTTCCCTTCTTACTCTTCGCGTTCCTTGCTTGATGACCTTCACGTATCTTCTTTTAAAAATCAAACTGTACGAAACAAGTATGAGAGTGCATGAGTCACCTATGCTGTCAGATCTAATGCTCTTCTCATAACTGCACTGATAAACATTATGCATGGTTGAGTTATGTGACAACACTATTTTACATGAACCTAGCATCCTTATCACACCAGGAAGGATGTGTATAAACATCATGGGAGACAGCAAGTGATCACGTTACACACTCCTGTCTTGCCTTCTTGTACTGGATGGATAGTAAAAGCATAACTTTTATTCCAGGATACGTATTGTGCCTTTCATCCATATTAACGGTACGCATTACCAACATTATCGTGTGGGGAAACAACCACATTAGTGAAGGGTGCAGGACCAAAGCCTCCCATAGCCAGATAAGCTTAGCAGGTAACAACCCCCAAGCCTCCCGCGAAACAGGTGTAATTAGCCAGCAGTTAACATGCAATTATGATGCAGCAAGTAGAAAATTTCAAATGTGGAAAAAATTTCAAAAATGCAATACGGGAAGTTGATTTATAAACCAAACCTGAAAATACATGCAAAAAATAAAAAATAAAATAAAAAAATAAAAAATAAAAATAAAACCTAAAAGGAAAAATACCGCTTATTTTAAAGACGACAAAATACACATTACTGTATGATATAGGTTTAGAATGTCAAAATAACGAAGCATTTAAATGCAGATTCATTGTGAGTAAATTACAGAAAATAATGAAGCTGATAAATGTGGAATCTTTTGGTGTGCGAGCCAGTTCGCCTCCTCGTGGTGAGCCCTCGGTAACGCTAAACGAACTGGAACTACTAATTCAAATGTAAACATCAGAGGTTCAATTTCTTTTGGTACTAGAGCCGCGTTTCTTATTAATCATAAAGGCAAAAAACTAACATCTTCAACTAGAAGTATGTAATGCTTCATCAAATATTACGAGGGCTGTTCAACGCCTCCCACGAAGGCGTTTCTTCAAGTTAGAGAATAGAAAAAAGTCACATGGGGCTATATCCGAGCTACAGGGAGGGTGAGGGATGCACTTCACGTTCATTTTTGCAAGATATTCAGCAACAACATTGGCAATATGCGGCCGCGCAGTATCGTGGTGCAGATTCCAGTCTGCTTCACGGAAATGTGGTCTTTTGTGCCTGATGTGGACTCCCAATGTTTTCAGGACATCCCTGTAGTATTGTCCAGTTACTGATGTGTGTGCAGGTACAACATGCTGATAAACCATTCCATGAATATCAAAGAATGAGATGACCGTAACTTTCCCAGCGGAAGCAACCACTTGTTTTTTCGGGGGGGGGGGGGGGTTGGTGATGGAGATTTCCACACTGAGCTTTGCTGTTTGCTCTCAGGATCAAAATGATGTAGCCAAGTTTCATCAGCAGTGATTACGTTTGAAAGAAACTCCGGATCTTCCTCTAACGTCAACTTAAACTGCATGCAGACGTGCATGTGAATGTCCTTTTGTTCGGGAATCAACAGTCTTGGAACCCATCGCGCACAAACACGTCTCATTTGTAATGTTTGTCACCAACGTGTGGATGGCACCCAATGAAATGTTCAGTATTTCAGAAAGTGAGCTTCAGGTAATTCGTCGATCCACTCTCACAATGGCAGCAGCAGTGTTGTTTTCTTCCGTAAGAGCAGTAACTGGAGCATCGGGTCCACCTTCCTTTGAAATTGTCTTCCCTCTTTAAACATTTTAAACCACCTTCAAGCTGTGTTGTAGGGAAGAACAGACCCTCCATAGACCTCCTGTAACATTGTATAGGCCTCAATTGAAGATCTGTGGAGACGAAAGCAGAATTTCAAAGCTGCATGTTCTTCCTCGCGTGTTACCTCCATTACAGCGGTAGGCGATACTGAACATGTCTGAACTTGCCTGGTTCTCACAGGCGGGAACCAGGTGTACGAACAATGAAACTACGACGGCGTGTTTGTTTCACATTAAGCTAATAGAATATAATAAGATTGAATTTTAGTGCGAAAAATTGACCGTAAAAATTAGGATAATTCTTTATTGAACAGTCCTCGTATGAACACCAAACTGGAACTGTACTTGTTTCGACCGGGAGACTTTTGGGCCTATGTAATTAGGGACTGGATCGGGGGGCTTGAGGGCTATGTAAGAGGCCTTAAAGGGTCCGGGAGGCTTCGGTCCTGCACCCCTAGCTCCTACACTTGTACCTTCTAATTACCAAAAGTTACTTCAGCTTCTTTAAGCACACCTATGATGGAAGTTTCAAATTCCTTACCTCGTAATCAAATGATTTGAAATCTCAATCACAAGCTAACAAGTAGTGTCTAACTTGCAAATTTCAGTTAAGAATGGTGTACAATTTTAGCGCATGAAACACGATGTACTGAAAAAGATATAAAAAATCTCTCAGGAAATTAGATTCAACGATGCCCATACTGGTTCCTAACATGGAGTCAAAATTCTCTTGCACAATAGTCATAAATGGTTAAAATACCATATATTTGAAATACAAAACTATAAAAACAAAAGCTGGAAGTTTAAGCAAAACCTAGCTGTACGTTACGACAGCAAATGTGGGAGGAGCAGCTTAACTTTGACGTTGGAATATTTGGCTCTGAAGAGAAGCACGTTAGTCATTGTTCAACAATAAAACATACAAGCTCGAGGCCCGGCGCTCTGTCAGGTGGCCAAGTCATTCACGCTCTCTGAAGGAGAAAATCGCCCATGTAAGTAGGTCCCCACTGACCAACATATGTTCTAAATTTGGTTACTCATGTAGTCATTTCTCAGACTTAAAAAACATTTGTTATGTGACGGTCATTTGAATTGACAGTTCTGCTGGTGTCTCCTTATAAAGGAGCACGTGGCTCCAATTTATTCAGAGATGAATTACAAATGGCAGTACGTAATGAACGACTGTAAATAAAAAAATTAAGTGTGCACGAAGCACCTACCTTTGATGAAATAACACTTCCAAGCTGGTCTACAAGTCTTTTTGGAAGAGTTTCTTCTTACTGTGAGCTTAGCCACCGAAGGCTACATTGACCGTACACTAACTTGAGGTGGCAGCTAAGTAAAGACGCACACTAAATGGAATTTGTCTCTTACCAATCCTGAAAGGAGACTGCGGATGATTTATATATATGGAGCCATTGATGGTGCATGCATCTACTGTACGTATACAAATCATCGTCAGTCTCCTTTCAGGATTGGCAAGAGAAATTCCATTTAGTGTGCATCTTGGATCAGCTGCCACCTCAAGTTAATTGAACTGTAGACACCACGCAGCAAACTGGCACAAGAGAACCTTGTAAATTATTACAAACCCATTAATTGCTTTATGTTTACATGCATTTAATAATTAGACCTTTACTAAAGCTTTTGTATGACAATAGGAAACTTGATTATTTTAGTTAATCATTTCTTGGCACTAGCCTTATATAGGCTAAGGTTTTTGATAGTCAACATGAAAAAAAAAAATCAATGCCGTGGCCGGGATTTGAACCACGGATCTCCTGGTTTCCGTCCAGTAGCTATAACCCATTGAGCCACCATGGCCAACTTGCCGTTATGACATTAAATTTTCCATTGACTCGTGTATTTCGTATAAAACCTTAGCCTATACGGCTAATTTGAAGAAAATTTCAATCAATTAACTTAAATAATAAGAGTTAAATGTTGAAGCTGGAACTCAAGTACTTTAAGATAAGTCGCCACTAACGGTGTATCTCGAATGCGAGAGCCCCTAGTGGCCTACCGGGGAAATGTGAGTCAATTGGAGAATTTAATGTCATGACAAGTTGGCCATAGTAGCTCAATGGGTTAGAGGTTCAAATCCCGGCCATGGCATTGAATTTTTCATGTTGACTATCAAGAAACCTGAAATTGATCTAAGTCAATGTTGTGGATGAGGCGCAAAATGCTAGTGTTGCCAATAAGCTGGAGATTTCTGATACCCGCCCTTGCATTATCGAGTTATAAAATATAATCTGAAGTACGGAACACTATAGTTTGACAATTATGTACAAAGATTTTCACTTTCCAATTATATTAGTGAAGACAAAAATGCGGCTTTTTATGATATAACATGACTGTAGACGTGAATCTTAACTAGTTAATGGAACTAGACATTGCACTTCATTTGGAGGAAGATAAAATAATTAGCAAAGTATCTACTGATTTTGGAAGTGCTTATGGTTTCTGAATCTTCCAGGTTGATGCCTCAAGTGGCTGCAACAAAGAATACTTTAAAACAGCGAAAAGCTGCAAATCTTTGAGTGGAGATTTTGGGAAGTTCTTGGAGATCTTGAGGAAAGAGGGCAGAATTTGTGACTATGTGTCGTAGTTTTAAAACACAAACATCACTGAGATTTCGTTCAACACTTGATGTCTCATTTCCTTGTCTAATCACCACTCCAACTGTATTGAAGTACTATGTTCATAATATAACACATACATTTCTGAAAGCGTTACAAATAATGCGATGACTGCTGCTGACATGAATCACTACGTCACTTCGTATTAAGCAGCATGAACTTAATTTGCTATGTAAAAGGCTTTAAGAAAATGCATGACAATTTTGTCCGGATCTCAACCTGTCACGTGCAACAACGTCAATTTAACAAATAAGGTGTATGTCTTTAACATAAGGCTATTATAGCTTTGGAGGCTTTTTGCAACAACCTGTATTACCCAGAATCGTCTTGTTGACCTCCCAGTTCTTATGATTGAAGGTTAAATTTGGAATAATTGACCGGATATTTCAACTTCTGACTTGTTATTAAAACGAAAGTGCAACTGCAAACAGAAACAAGGAAAAGTATGCACAAACCCGATTAGTCATGCTACGATTTCCATAATGCAGTAAGTATAGAAAGTACCAGAAACTTGTCACGCTTCTACCCGTTGTGATTGCAGTATCTTGCCACATAACTGCTTTGAACCACTTCCGAGAGGACTGTAAATACCACGTACAAGATCTAGCTCGAGCCTACCACAATATGTTCAATACGCTCACTTTTTTTCTAAAATAGTTACCACTTCTGGGAAATACGAAGATTACTGATATTGATTAATTAGATCCAACTGAAAAATTCAATGTCATGGCCGGGATTTGAACCACGGATCTACTGGTTTCCGTCCAGTCGCTCTGACCCTTGAGCTACCATGGTCAACGTGCCTTCCTGACATTAAATTCTCCAATTGACTCATATTTCCCGGTGGACCACTTAAGGTTCTCATATTTGAGACAACTACTTGTGGCGACTTACTATTGTAAGTACTTAATTACCAGGTCAATTGGAGAATTTAATGTCAGGAAGGCACGTTGACCATGGTAGCTCAAGGGTCAGAGCGACTGGACGGAAACCAGTAGATCCTTGGTTCAAATCCCGGCCATGGCATTGAATTTTTCAGTTGGATCTAATTAATCAAAAATCACCCATATACCGGAGTAATGTATTTAAAAGGATTAATTCTTTAAGGATTAATTCCTCAATATAAATTTACATTAAAAATTACTGATATTGTTAATCATTCATTCTCCATTACTTTCTGGACTTTATTTTCAATATTCAATATTGGTTCAGAGAAAGTATGCAAATAAAAGGTAACACCCATTTATCTGCCTGGCCCAATCAACAGACTAACGGTCATTTATCTCATCGCTCCCTGTCTCCTCCCAGATGTGTAATGCAGTTAATAACACTACATTATAGGCAAGGATGGGAGGGACTACTCAGATAATTTATATATAAGGGCGCTCAACTTTCAAAAACTATTTAACTTTGCTTTGGCTTGCCCTGGCTTAGTCCTGGCTCCGCTCTGGCTTAGTCCTGGCTCCGCTCTGGCTTAGTCCTGGCTCCGCTCTGGCTTAGTCCTGGCTCCGCTCTGGCTTAGTCCTGGCTTTGCTCTAAGCTCCGCTTTGGCTTTGCCCTGGCTTTGCTCTAAGCTCCGCTTTGGCTTTGCTCTAAGCTCCGCTTTGGGTTTGCTCTAGGCTCCGCTTTGGCTTTGCCCTGGCTCCGCTCTGGCTTAGTCCTGGCTCCGCTCTGGCTTAGTCCTGGCTCCGCTCTGGCTTAGTCCTGGCTCCGCTCTGGCTTAGTCCTGGCTTTGCTCTAAGCTCCGCTTTGGCTTTGCCCTGGCTTTGCTCTAAGCTCCGCTTTGGGTTTGCTCTAGGCTCCGCTTTGGCTTTGCCCTGGCTCCGCTTTGGCTTCTTTCCGACTTCACTGTAACCTCACTCTAACTAGGCTCTGGCTAGGCTCCGGTCCCCGCTCCGGTCCCGCTCTGGCTTGGCTATGGTTTCGCTCCGACCCCGCTCCGCTTTGGCTTTGCTTTGGTTTTGCTCTGGCTCCGCTCTGGCGTTGCTTTGACTTAATTTAATTTACTTAGATTAGGGTCAAACACGGATGTGGATCTTGTTTGGGCGTTAGCTCTATCACCACTCAGAAGCACCCAATCGAGAGATCTGAATCGGGACTCCGGGATCGCCAATCCCGTAACTACCGCATTAGGTCCCTGGGGGGAGGGACTACTCAGTTCACACCTTCAGAGTATTCTTACCCAAACCTGAAATAGCTAGTCCTATCATTGCAAAATGAATTCAATTGTGTCTAGCAACAGGAAATGTAAATCGCATAAAAAAACATGTTTTACGTGAAGTTCATAATGAAATTAGAAGATTTAACTTTCTACTGTAAAAAGTACAAATAAAATACCAATACTTATCGATACCATGGGGTTATACTCCCCGGGAACATTTGGAATAGAACGCTTTCTGACAGCCATTTGGTCGTCAAAATGAGCCCATCTGTTGCCCTTAGTGTTGTTACCTAACTCTTGTACCTAGAGTTTCTACTCATTGTGGAGGTGGGAAGAACGACTCACAAGTTGCTATCGTCAGTTTTAAAATGAAAACCGAATTACACGGTCCGTTCCATCGACACTCATTGTCTCATTACCTTATCGAAACTTAGAGGAAAGGTAATGAAGTTCCAATTGTTCCTGGAATGTATGCAATGACGTCGCAGGTTACAAAGCACTCCTTCCTCACATTTAATGGCTCTTGTAGACCTGCATAGGCGCTGCTTACACCCTTTTGTTGATAGGAAATTGCTTCAAAATGCCTATGCTTGCCCAATCGTGTTTCTACACGGTAGCAGCTGTTTGCTCATCTGCGCCAAGTTTTACCTGTAGCAGAGAGGCAAATCAAGTGACCATGAGTCGAGAAGTTCAAACTGTATTCACTAAGTTTGTACACCAAGAAAGCTCAGGCCGACATTCCCGAAATCAATTACGATCATGTACCAAGGGTATTGTAGGCGTTTAAGGGAAGTTTCAATGAAATGCGGTCCGATGTTCTTGAAGCCGCAAACAATTGTCAACAGGGAGACCAATGCTACCCCGGAAGCAATAATTGGCGTGAAGTGTCTATTACGCACATGCCATTTGGCAACCAGTGGTTAGTTCCGTACCACGTATGTAATATTAATATAAATCCTGCTCTAAGAGTAACAACATTCTGGCGGGACGGCCAGTAAACTATTTACAGCTTCTCTGGGCTATGTTTAGCCGATGGCAAGCGCGAAATTAGCACAGCTAGAATGGCGTATGACTTTGTGCCTTCCTGCATGCCTACAGTTAGCTGCAATTGTAATATGGCAATAAGCCACTTTCTGTATCGTCTACTACCAGAAATGTACCGTTTATATCTTTGTTCCCTCTTAAGGGTGCTCGTTATTTTAAATTTTAACATGTTTCAAATAAACATATCCAAGGGCAAAGTTTCAATTTCATAGAATTACTTTCAAGTATTAAATATCTTATAAACAATTAAATCTATTGTTTTAAGTTGAATCAATTAGAGTTTAAACTGCATATTTGCTTACAGAGACAATTCATGTTTGTTTTCCGATTTATTTGTAAAAACGCGGAAATTTTCCATAATTAAAAATTGCTTTCGTCCAAATTTATAGCATTATGGCAAAATTAAGTGAATATGCATACTCTAAATTGTACAATGTAGAAACCCCCACGTCAATTTTCTCAAATGTTTACAGAGCTAGGTCGCCGAAATGGGCGTGATGTAAACTCATAAGAAAATTTGTATACATATGTAGGGTAACCTCAAAAACTAGAAACATTTACCACTGAAAAGCCACATTCTTTTGACAAACATGAGCTATAAAACATCTTTAAATTTTAATTCATAAACTACTGAAAGAATAGCAAGGATTTCTGAAGTCTGCGTGCTTCACGCAGTTTTACGAGGGAAATAGAAAAGATAATTTAATCTTCTTAAAACAGTACTACATGGCAAAACGAGAATGCGTATCGGAAAAAGTTCGCAACAGAGACATGTTTACCTCAGCTTATCGCACATATACGGCGAGTCCAGTGACCAGATATGATCATGTCTTCTGGACAGCAATGTGTCATACATCCGCAGGCGCAAGAAATCATATAGACACACGCAGCTTCCAATCGCTCTATTTGTGTTTCGTAATTTACTGTACATCAACTAATATTTCACT
Source organism: Mantis religiosa (assembly GCA_030765055.1). Taxonomy (NCBI): domain Eukaryota; kingdom Metazoa; phylum Arthropoda; class Insecta; order Mantodea; family Mantidae; genus Mantis; species Mantis religiosa. The sequence goes on from CM060952.1 coordinate 16,258,356, forward strand.
CTTCTAATTGACCACATAAGATCCGATAAGAGACGATCACAGCGATGAACACCTGAAGGTCAATACGCCTCAACGCTCTGTCATGTAATATATTCAGGCGATACCAATGGTAAAATATTTTAATAACCCTCATGTAAACATGTTTTGCTTTGTAATCAAATCCAGGGAATGCTAAACATTTGGATAAAACTGTCCATAAGAAATCAGAAATCCGATATTTTATAATAAAATTTACGTTTGTTTTCGATAGTCTACGTATGGAGCAGTCTGTCTACGTATGGAGACTTGGCGACCTTCATATTCCATGTATATTTCAAGGCGTTCTATATAAGAACTACAAAATTTGCGTTATGGTACCAAAGGAAAGGTACAAAGCTAAGGTATCGTCTATTGCAATTATCTATCCAGTTGCTTGACCATTTCTATCACGGAGAGATTAAAAGTCAAGATGTTTCTGCACTTTTTTCACTTCCTGTTGTCAATATCAAGGGATTTTTCATCAATTATTAGAAATAGTGTACCTGTACGATATTCAAAAATATGCATTCTTCTACAGTAAGTACCTAAAAGAAGTATTGCATTCTGCCCTAAAACAATATTTTCCAGAACTGGCTAACGATTTCGACTAAATTACCAAATGAAATACAAGTTCTGTTCAATTTCCATTATCTTTGTACAAACATCTTGCATTAGATCTCGTTAAAGTACACGATTTATGTCAAATTCCTCGTTGGAGGGGGTGATTTATTTCCGATACATCCCATGTTATTGGTTAGAATTTTCCAATACTTTTCTGATATAATCATTCCTTATTCGTTTTCGTTTTTCTTTTCTCTGGTCATGTCAAAGGTATCACATATTGACCAGCTTTACGAATAGTTTGGCGAAGGGTACAAAGCTATGCGAGTGCAGTATATCGGCTTTTTTGAGGATGTGTGTTGTTAATTTTTTGTAATGTTTAACGCCCGCTTTTACTACATGCTGTACTGCAGGCGATGGCACTGATACATGAGATGCAGCACCGGTGGAATGAGTTGGTGGGGGAAACCGGAGTACTCGAAGAAAACCCGCCCAGAGCCACGTTATCTACCAGAAATCTCACATACGGTCGCCTCGAGTCAAACCCAGGCCGCATTGGTGACAGTCGAGTGGTTCTAACCACTAGGCCACGGCGCCACCTGGTCTGGAATTTATAGGCATGTTGGAGAGCTCCTGCGAGACGACATTACGGAACACCGGCGACGCTAGTATGATCCTGGGAATTGACAGCAACGATAACTGGAATATACTTCACCTAATAGAGTAGGGGAGTAACGACACGATTGCATTCCCAAACGCTTGACATCCCTTACATGAGGGGACAAAGATCAACGTCCTAATTGATTCAGATCGAAGTGTAGGCACCACGTCAGGTAGGTGGACTTGTGGGATGTGGAGATGACATACGGAAGTATTAACTCTAGCTGCGTGCTGACGTACAGAGGCTTGCATAATGCCATGCAATATCGCATTTTGACCACTTTATTACTTCCTGTAAGAAGCACACAGGCTTGCAATCCAACCAAAAGCTCGATACCAAGTTCCACTTAAAACACACGTTTTGATACCCTGAATGAGAACATTCAGCATCCTCCAAAGAAGTAAAAACTACCCTTGACGTAACATTTTCGTTATTTTTCCTAAAAAGATACGGTGTTGATAAATGAAATGTAACTTTGATTTTATTTGGAATAGTTCATGAAGCTCCCTACAACCGTAATATATACAAAAATATTTACATCTTTAACCGAAACACATTTTTAAGGTTTAAGCCACTCACGAGATATTTTTTATTGGCTTTAATTTTCGAAGACATTTTTGAGGTCAGCAATCGGTTGTTTTTCACAATGTTACGCAAACAGAGACCAATTCTAAAATGCCTGATATCGCCTCGATTTTCTGCAGGTTCTTTGTACCAACTACGAAAAAATATGCAAGGAAATCAATTCTGTAAACAATTTATATAAAACAGACACCAAAATATATTAGTAAACATTGTGTATTATTTGTGTATAAACGATAAAACAAAATGTTACATGAAACTAAGGAATTCGATTTTTTGGTTAGTAAAAGCTCTGGTGATATTACTCGTGAAAATTTTAAAATTTGTTTCAAGAGGTTTTATTCAGTGAACTGAATTTATCACAAAGTTAAATAAAGCGCCACAATGAACTTTAAATTCACGTATTCAAACTTTATTTTTCAGGGGTTATAAATAATTGTAAACTAATTACAATAAGAGGAGTGAACTTCTTTTTCTTAAATTTATGACCTCCAACGTTAAGTCATATCGGACGATGAATGAAATGTTTAAATGAGTACAGGGTACCTAGAGCTTGGAGCTACCAGACATTCATCTTTACAGGATGAGAGAAAACCTCCAACGTTAAGTCATATCGGAGGATGAATGAAATGATGTTCAAATGAGTACAGTGTACATAGAGCTTGGAGCTACCAGGTATTCATCTTTACAGGATAAGAGAAAACCTCCAACGTTAAGTCATATCGGAGGATTAATGAAATGATGTTCAAATGAGTACAGTGTACATAGAGCTTGGAGCTACCAGACATTCATCTTTACAGGATAAGAGAAAACCTCCAACGTTAAGTCATATCGGAGGATGAATGAAATGTTTAAATAAGTACAGGGTACATAGAGCTTACAGTTACCAGACATTCATCTTTCCAGGATAAGAGAAAACCTCCAACGTTAAGTCATATCGGAGGATGAATGAAATGTTTAAATAAGTACAGGGTACATAGAGCTTACAGTTACCAGACATTCGTCTTTCTAGGATGAGAGAAAACCTCCAACGTTAAGTCATATCGGACGATGAAATGTTTAAATAAGTACAGGGTACATAGAGTTTAAAGTTACCAGACATTCATCTTTCCAGGATGAGAGAAAACCTCCAACGTTAAGTCATATCGGAGGATGAATGAAATGATGTTCAAATGAGTACAGTGTACATAGAGCTTGGAGCTACCAGACATTCATCTTTACAGGATAAGAGAAAACCTCCAACGTTAAGTCATATCGGACGATGAATGAAATGATGTTCAAATGAGTACAGTGTACATAGAGCTTGGAGCTACCAGACATTCATCTTTACAGGATAAGAGAAAACCTCCAACGTTAGGTCATATCGGAGGATTAATGAAATGATGTTCAAATGAGTACAGTGTACATAGAGCTTGGAGCTACCAGACATTCATCTTTACAGGATAAGAGAAAACCTCCAACGTTAAGTCATATCGGAGGATGAATGAAATGTTTAAATAAGTACAGGGTACATAGAGCTTACAGTTACCAGACATTCATCTTTCCAGGATAAGAGAAAACCTCCAACGTTAAGTCATATCGGACGATGAATGAAATGATGTTCAAATGAGTACAGGGTACATAGAGCTTACAGTTACCAGACATTCGTCTTTCCAGGATGAGAGAAAACCTCCAACGTTAAGTCATATCGGACGATGAAATGTTTAAATAAGCACAGGGTACATAGAGCTTAGAGTTACCAGACATTCATCTTTCCAGGATGAGAGAAAACCTCCAACGTTAAGTCATATCGGAGGATGAATGAAATGTTTAAATAAGTACAGGGTACATAGAGCTTTGAGTTACCAGACATTTATCTTTCATAAGAAAACCTCCAGGGAATAAAACCTTCCCTTGACAGATTCGAACTCGGGACTTCTTACAGATGAGGCAGGCACGCTACTAACTAGGCTATAGAGACGGGTCCTGAACACGTACAATCAGTTCAAACTACACATTTTGTGTGCATTTTGCATTTACCTAAAGTCCCATATGACGTGTAGTAGCAACGACCAGGCAGCGTGCGGTTTCACTGCTTCACAAGGTTCGTTATCTCTTGCGTGTCTCAAGGCTAACCAGACAGTCCTCCTTGACAACTGCTGTTGTACGAGTACAGTCCATTTTCTTGCTGCGATAGTCTTGCTGTTTCTACCGTTCCCTCAAAACCAGACAAAAATTCTTTTGCCGTTACCAACGCTAGACTTAACTACATGCGACTGCCTTTCAGCCAACGGTTTTTTCGTTAATCAGAATCCAACTTCATTGCAGTTTTAAACCATAATGCTCAAAAACTATGAAATAATTCGATTCGACTAGGGCGCTAGAAGCCTTACACTATTGGCGGTTGGGACAAACTGTACAAATCTATTTCTAATCTTCACATATTTTTCTCCTACAAATCTATTTCTAATCTTCACATATTTTTCTCCATGCTTCCTAAACTGCTCAGAAATATCACAAATTTTTAATCGAGATAAACTTTAATTACGTGTTTAAACGTTCATGGATATAAAAATAGAGCAGACTAAAGCGATAGTCAACATTTAAGACATCGCTACAATGTCAAGAGATGGTCTAGGAATGCTTGGGAACATTAAATTTTAGAACTTCATTATTCAATGTTTATTTCCTGTTTCCCGACTTGCTTGCACATTTTTCCAAAGTATCTAATTGACCCGTGAGAATAGCGTAATACGAGATGACATCAACTTCCTGTTGACTCAGGTAGATCATGTACAGCTGACACGGTTGAATTGCATTTAGGAGATTCTAAAAACTATGAAAATGCTGAGGTTTGTTTGGGAAACTTACGTAGCCTTTTGGCGTGAGACTCGATTTTGCATTAGGGATGCCATGTTAGGAGAAAGGTATATAAGGGATGTTAAGTCGAGCAGACGGCGTCCAGTCAACCGGTTTTCCTTCGAGTCACCCTTGGTCGTCACGGGGCAGACATGTTAACGTACGTACGTCCGATCCTCAACGTTCACGATACAACGCTCTAGGTAAGCCCGAATGGGAATTTGTAGACGCATATAACTGCTGTTACCTTAACATTAATAATTATAGTTTAGTGAATAGTCATTATGGAACTAGGTGTCGTCTCTTGCTCTATCGTCTTGCTCTACCATCTGGCTCCCTCATCCTTTCAGTTACGCCCCTGGTTACAAAGTAGATTGTAACATCGTAACAAGTTGCACTACTTAATATCTCGGCTACAAAATTCCTTGTTCTTTGCATAACCATAAGAATGCTCACTTAAAAACTTGAAAATGTGTACGCACTACAAAATATAAGCCAATAAAAGAATACCTCAAATGGTTAATGCCAAAACGTACATTTTTTTTTTTAATTTAGAGTCGCTTTAACAACTAGGTCATATCGCGACCATCTTGTATAATATAGTGTATGCGATAAATTGGTTACAATTATTTAAACAAAAACATAACAATAACTAATCTATGACAAATGTATTCAATATCTATAAATCATAGGGATGATGTTCTGAATATCAGTAGAACAGTAGTATTTGGACAGTAAATTTGTTGCATAATAACTTATGTATATTCTAAATTGGTATCCTTAGAATAAGGTTTTCGTATACAAGTTTGCACTTTGTACGTGTTGAGAATGGTGGATAAGTCTCCAGTGATGTGATGAAGCGTATTCCTTGCATTCTGTGAGGAGCTGGTTTACTGCAGAATTCACATTGCGGTGGCTGACCTTTGCTAAGGCGGTGTGAGTGGGTTAACATTGTATCGTACAAATTTCAGCGTTAAGAATTGCATTTTTGTGTAGTAATATTTTATCTGTTGTCCTGCGCCGTGGCGTAGCGGGCTAGTGGGGGGGGATTTTAGGTCCCGGGTATAGGACCGGTGCCCACTCAGCATCGTGAGGAAGGTGAGGAGCTTACGCTAGGTAAGCGGCCCTGGTCACGGAAACCAACATTCCGGGTGGGGGATGCCAAGATGCTGACCATATCTCCTCCCCGTATTGGTTGGATGATCGTCCGCCTCTGCCCTGCGTAAGTGGGCGTGAGGCAGGCAGTCGGGTTGGAAGGCCTTGGCCCTCTAAGAGCTGTCGCGCCATGGGTTATATAATATTTTAACTGTTACGGTTCACCAGTTATGCAAATCCAGAATGAAGGCCCGTCTCGGTAGCGTAGATGGTAGCGTACCTGCCTCATGTTCAAGAAGTCCCGAGTTCGAATCTCGGTTAGGGTGAGTTACCTGTCCGGGGTTTTCCCTTAACCTGAAAGACTAATGTCGGATAACTAAGTTCTAAGAACCCTGAGCTCATCTAAGCATCATTTCACCCATTTCATACATCGTCCGATACGTTGGAGGGCGTAAATTAAAAAATCCAGAATGAGGAGCTCACAGAACATTTCCAGAAAATTCAAAATACAAATGTCTCAAAAATATTTTTGTTTTGTATTTTAATCAAATTAGAAGCTTTATAAGAAAAGAGGGAGAGGGAGGAAGAGAAGAGAAAAATCACAATATCAAATTTTGGGTGGAATTTAATACTTCCAGTTACTACAGAAGATCTGGACATTAGAAAATAAAAGCAGTAAAATATATAAAACCGCGTAATACAGCTAAGCCACTTAATTCCCTGTAAGTTTTCTTTTTTGATAGAGAATTCCCTCATTTCTCCGGACGTACGTCAGCCTAAGGCTTATTGTGCTGCATGTCTTTGTAATTGCCCTGTGGCTTATTATGTTACGTCATTCAACTGGGTCTCCTTAACTCATGTTTGTTCTCATTAGTCAAGACCGAAGGTTGAGTAAAATGACCGGAAACACCCGTGATATTACTGAAGATAGCATTCGACAACCACTAGCTACTACGTAACAACTTTTTACTCCACATAAAACAAGTTAACGAAGTGTAATGATATGCAATGCTTACACTTGAAACAGCTAACTACTTTCTATTGCTCCAGTTTTTATTTTTCAGCAAATTCACCTATTATGCAATTCGCATACGATAAGTGAAGGTGATTTTAGACGAAGATTCTATGGTCTGATGGCCAGTTTGTTTACTGGGCGCTAGATCACAGATCCATGTCCATCCATCTGCTAGGTGTGGAGTTCTAGCGTGGACTTACCAAATATCTGGACATGCTAAGCACATCAATAGTCAGTCATACACTACGTTATGGAAACTGCGAGTTCCCAGAGGAGCACACGTTTCACCACAAGAATCTGCTGGAAAGGCCGACGAGGTTAATTTGAGTTCCAATACGTTCCACTAGATTTGATACCTCTGGGCCTTCCTACTCAGGAGGCGTTGAAGGATGGCACGTATCAGAAACCATTGTGTTAAAAGCTTCTTAAGAAATTACAGCGGAACACACTGACTACTTCAAATGATTACTCATCGTTGTCATTGACCGTTATCGGCAGCCATTTTGAGAACCGAAAGTAACTGAACAGGTACAGGAAAACTGCAATACGATTAAACAGTAAACCCCAAATAACGCGTGTTCATTACATACATTTTACAGACCCTTAGTTCAATCGTTACTCACAAAATCAAATTCACCTTGAGCAATACAAAAAAGCAAATAAAGCTATTCTTCACGTATGTAGAGGAATTAATTGAGTATGTTCAGTCCTCATTTCCTTATAACCTCGGATGCCAATGAAAGGGAAATTAATCGTTGTCAGTGATCATGCACATAAGGTCTTCAAATGTAGGGCAAGGGAGCCATATTTCGGATACCATTTTTATTTTTGGACATTCGACATGTTATAAGTACATCAATACACACGAAATTCTGTGACAACGTTCTTTATTCACATTAGCTTAGTCAAAAAAGGTCTTATAAAGTAAGTTCACATAAGACAATGAAAACCATTAAAGAACATTTGGTTTAGGTCACAAAACTGGTGCCTAATTTCGGATACTTTTGTGGAGTGCGATAAGCCAGTTGAGTTTTTTCATAAAATCCCTGAGACATTTGTTTTCCAGCCATACCGCTACTCCAAACAAATGGATGCTTTATATTGTTTATCAAAGCTAGCTGGAATGCCATTCGTCTAATGTCTTTCTTTGTAAGTCCAAAACAGCGATCATCCATAACCGTACAGTATGCAGCCAGTTCGGTTTCTAGCTTCTCACCAAGTGCGCTATATTTTCCGATGTTTAAAGTCAACAAACTGTCAATATCTTTCTGTTTGTGGTTTACAATTCTCTAGTTCAGAGCGAGGTACGCCATACCATTTGGAAGCTTTTAAAAACCCATATTTTCTTCTCCTTGACGGCCTTTACTGCTTCTCATTGCTTCTTCTGACCACCTCCTTCTGCGCTCTGGTGCCATCTAATGAACAAAAACTTTTAGATCGGAAAAATGTTGTTAATTCCTAATTTCGGATATCCGAAATTATGTCCTGTGGTTTCCAAAATTAAGAATTCCGCCATACTGGATAAATAACAGCTTGGATTAAACAAGATACAAGTAATTTCAAATGTTACTGCATATAAGAAAACTATCATACTAATATGTTCCAGGCAGTAATTACGTAATTAGGAACTTACCTTAAGCTCAAGAAATCGCTCTGAAAAGTGCTCTTTGAACACTCTGATCGTGAACATAACACGAATGTTACTTCACCGCAACTAACTGCATAATGGCTGGAGGTTCACTGTGTTACCTGGTACTTCATCCTACTTTTTCACATTATTTCCGAGTGAGTGCAGTAGCTCACGGGCAGAAGTTGTACAATCCGAAATTCGGCACCTATCCGAAATATGGTGCCCTTACCCTACTACTTTCAGCTCTAAAGTGTCCGGACTTTTCAACGGGAAAGATACCGACGATTGGCGCATTACCATGCCTCAGAACATATTTCGAGAACGAATTCATAATCTGTGTTTATAATTGTGTTTACTTCAAACAAAGCACAATGTCATCCATTAATCAGCTTATCATTGACCTAGTTTTCAAATCTCATTAATGAGGACTTTAAAGAGCACAAGGAGCAAAGGAGCCCAGGTTAAGGCTGTAGCTGTTAAGCATATAACACAATATTTTGCAGACTAGGTCTTAAAAATGGAACTGAAATAAAACTACAAATCTCATGGACGTGTACGTCAAATTAACTTCTGCTCCACAACGCAAAACGATAGGGAATCAATCTGGTGACAATGCGTTTACTTCATTTTGTTTTAAATTTATGAAGGTTATAACAATATAACCTCAAACTAAGCCATAACTTAGTTGAAGTGCAAGCCGGTATCTGATTAATACATTTTAAAGTCTGATTAGAGATACAAGGTAGGTGTTTCAACAGGTATAAATTGTATTTAAATGAAACACATACCAAGGTCATTAAGTCGGTGAAGATCCCCGTTAAGGAAATGCCTGGTTTTCGAGCAATAAGGTCACACTTTCATAAACTATCTCCGTTTTGCAGGCTATTAGCTAACGAAATAACTGCAATATATTGGAAACTGTTCTTTCACACTACTCATGTGTAGGGCAAGGTTTCGAAAGGTAGACTCAAATTGCAAAATTCAATGTCATAGCCTGGATATGAACCACGGATCTCCCGGCTTCCCTCCGGTTGCCATTAACCATTAAGCTACCATGCCAACGTGCCAGCAAGACAAATTCTCCAATTACGTTTTTGTGCAGTAACATTCTATCTCACGGTTTACCACTTATACAAGTCATTCAGAAGGAAAACTTCCTCACAACACTGCCAGAAAAGTTAAGAGATACATTTCATTTGCATTGAAAATATCTTAAACGTAGTATTTAAAATCGTTGGCCTTTTTTTCGAAAAATCAAAAGTTTTGAAAAATGTTCCACGTAAACGGCAGTTGATATTTAACCAACGTTTCCTTTCTAAAACGGCACTTTTTTTTAATCAGAATCTCAAAACGTTTATTTCTATTGAAATTCGGTATCGACATTAAGTAAAGGATAATTAAAATACGGTGATAATTAAAATATTTTCCATTTATCTCAGAATAATATTTAACATAAAACAGCTGTTAACTCTAATATGGATAAATGAAACCTTCAAAAAATGAATATGAGAGACTGGTCCTAGACCGAAAAAGAATACACACATTTGAAGACAAATGTGACGTATAATCCTCCCTGACGTCGGGTTGCAGACCTGTCTATGTCCATGAAGAAGGCCAGCGACTACTAAAGGGAGGAAGACAGAAGTAATTACCTCGTCCAAAGTTTCCATACGCCATTTGTGTATGTTGATAAAGTTATTTACTACTCAGCTTTCACCGCTTTTCAGTAACCGTTTTGCATTTCCATATGCTTATCAGTTGTGTCACGACATGTGAAAGTTAGCATGACTATGCAAGCGGACAAATGTTACCAACTTAGTCAATCAGGGCTTGAAAGAAAATCATTTGTGAAGCCTTCACACATACATTTATCTTTAGTACAATGATGCTTACAAGGCAATAGTTTGGATCTCGAAACTACTAAATGAAAGAATCGCTTAAACCGGGTACGGTCAACCGATAGCTCATTACTAGGGCCCGGAAGTTAAGAAAAAAAAAAAAAACAATACAAATTAGTAGTGACAGGGTTATACGCTACCTTCGTCTCGTAAACATGGTTGAGTGCCATGCAGTCGCGCACGTATTCATACAACTAAGGTCACTGGCAATCTATCAAAAGTACTGTTCTCCACAGGAGAGTATGTCTCCGACGCCTGAGACGCAGGGGGGGGGGGGTTGGCGAAGGTTCCCACACCCTCCCTGGACAGGTTTGACACCCGATGTCAGTACAGTTACATACCATTCAAAAACATTCCGACGACTTCTACTTTTGTGAATGAATCTTCTTGGTTTTAGTGTAGAGTGACTAGGGCGTATGTTTGTTAAAGGTTCTACTCCTTGTGTAGCATGCGTTCTCTGCCACACACATTCGCTGTCCTTGTTCCACTTTCAGGGACCTTCTTTGCGTTGCTGGACAGTACCAGTAGTCACACGACGGACACTCATAGAATATATTGTACATTAACTCAAATTATACAAAACAAACTTATCTTTTCTAGTTATATAAATATAAACAAAGTAACCAATATTTACAATGTGCACAGTATATGCAAAGCTAATTCGTTGTGCCAATACTATATCCATTATGTCTGTATACTCAGTGTACCAACATGCGCTATAGTCAGTTACTTTTATAGAAACCCATGTTCTGTTGTCGGACACGGAGTTTCTAATATCCTGAAGTATGTCTTCATAGCACAGCTTTAGGTATTCCTTGAGCATTGTGGACTCTGACACCAATATTTTTCCTGTATAAAAACTGCTTTAAGTAACTATTTCCTACTTTTCAATAGAGGATGCTTGCTCCATTATGTTGTAGATCATGACAAAAACTACTGCGTCTGCATTAACATTAGACGTTGAAGGTACATTTTACTTTTTCACTGTTTACCAACAGCACGAGTTGACTCAGTTGACGATCTATACCCTGTGCACAACTGACTTCACGAAATTTTGGGTGAACTTCCTGGCCCTACTAATTACAAAACTTTTTCCAATCCAAAAACATGTTGCATTCCAGCCTGAAATACATATTACCTGCCCTTACAAATGGGAATAATAAACACACCCAGGACTTTGAGCATTGTAGATCACCCATGTCTCGTAATTTTGAAAATGCCCCAAGAAGACGTGAAATTGACGATCAGCTGCCTTTAAGGCTGACACCGGTGTTCTCCTGCACGAAAACGAATGAAATCACTGCGGTACACTTCAACCGTCGACTGTCGCAATAACCAACAAACTGCCGCTCTAACACCTTGCGGGATATTTGTACCTCCCCAGCCACTGTTTCTAGAAAGCCGCAGACCTTCCGAGAACTTTCGCGGTCGCAACAATAGGCAGAACATTGCGAAGCCTGTCTTTCTCTGCTGCCCACGCACCCGGCTCCGGCCCGTGGCAGCAGCACAATGCCACACGGTGACAATATGACTCCAAAACACGTTCTTGCGAGCCAATCATCTCCGATGTTCTTAAACTTGCGTTCAAAAATACATCTGGCTAATTGTGGGAACATGCTACAGTCAATTCAAGTGTTTTAAGTTACGTGGTGGCTCCATTCACCTTGGACTGCCAGGCCATTACCAAAAATGACATCTTATCTCCAAAATTGAAATTAAGATGCAAACCATATATATGACGCAAACGCTTATCTCCATTTATTTTGTATTGTTCTAACGGTATGCATAAAGTACTAAGATTTTGTTAGGTGGAAAAGTCATCCTGGAGTTTTACATTTCATTCACCATCAAAATATCTTAAATTTATGGTATTTTAATAAAAAATCGTTAGCCTTTGAGGAAATGAACATTTTCAAAACAAGTTAGGTTTTTTTTTTTTTTTTTGTGATTTACGTCCTCCAACGTTAAGTCATATCGGACGATGAATGGAATGGGTGAAATGATGCTCAAATGAGCCTAGGGTCCATAGAGCTTGGAATTACCCGACATTCGTCTTTAGGATAAGGGAAAACTCCGGAAAAAACCTTATTCAGGTAACAACCTGACCGAGACTCGAACTCGGGACCTCTTGAACGTGAGGCAGACGTTACCACCACGCTACCGCGGCGGGCAAAATTAGGTTAGTTTGCTGTGGGGATATTTTCTTGAAATTCGTGTCGTACCCTTGGAAGATTTTGAACTTAAATTTGGTATATAAAGAACTTTCGCTTTTTCAGCTATACTCTTATAGAAGGTCGAACTCGCTATTTTTTCCAACTTTTTTTTTTTTTAATTAAGGAGTCTTCAAAACTATTTCAATGAAATTTTGGCATCGAAGTTTTGGTGGAATTCACACCTACCATGTACATGGTACACAAAGTAGAATGTGAAAAATTAAATGAAGTAGTTTTCAACCATAATGGTTTTAAATATCGAACAGCTATAGTTGCCAGAGTACTTTTATCAATGAGTGAATCACCTTACTTCAGTCTCAAAATAATTATTAATCTAAACATAGCTAAATGGCCCTTTAGAAAGTCTGATATTTGCTGCTCTTCAGGGCGTTGGTCTTGTTCATAGCTCTAGGAAAGCACCAAAAGTTTCCTGGGTCCTAACAATAAAACAGGAAGGATTTCCATGCCAACGCCTTGACGATATTCACCTTGTGACGTCACACTACGACCGTGACCTGACGGGGGAGTCACAAATCTCTCTCCTTTAAAGTGCAACAGCGGAAGTTGCGATGTTAGCTCCGAGGTCAATAGCGAACTTTATTGATGACACTGCTGTTATTTTCACACATTACGGTGCAATAGCACATGCAAACTATTTCCGGGACAAATAATGTTACTTGACCCTCAAACTATATTTACCTTAGGGTTCAATGGTCTTAAGCTAATGTTAGCAGTCAAATGCACTTGCCAACTGTGAAATCGAGCACAACAAAACGAGGACATGACATTTAGAATGCACAAAATGTACAGTGCAGTAAATCATAATATAATCAAGCTCGTATTCACTTGGAGGCGGTATGGCGCAAGTTACTGTCTTCACTGCTATGTACCTATACAACAGTGCTGCTATATTTCAATTCGTTAGCTAATCTCGTTAAACACACACACACACACACACACACACACACACACACACACACACACACACACTATAAACATACATAAATTTAACATGTTAAAAAGCTGATCTGCTTCTCTGCTTGTATCTAATGGAGTGTAAATTATACAGAATCTGGTGCAATCCACCTTGATATTTTCGCACTTCTTACACCGACAGAACAAACAAAAATGACATACACATTTACTAAGTACTCAATGAACTGCAACCTCACAAAATGTCTGCAATTCCTTGTGAATGATTGTGTGTATATTGTCCCCAATCGCATTGTGCTGGAGCTGTGATAATCCAGTGCCGACCGCGCGTGGGCAGGAAAGACTGGCGGGCAGAGCTAGACGCTTGCCGAGAGAGAAGTCTGGAATTTTCCGCTTTTCTGATGCCATCGCGATTGTCACCGAACGGTCTACTGCATTCTAGAACAATGATTGGGAGGTATAAATAGCGGTTAAGTGTAAGAAGCAGTCAGTTATGTTGTAATTGTGAGTTGTGTGATGGTGGACATTTGAACTGTGCCGCAGTGATTCTTTTGTTTACGTGAAGCGGAGCCTCAAGTCGACCTCGAAGACTGCTGTTTGTCAATGTCACGACTTTTTGCTGCTGCAAGGGTTGTATAAACCCAAGGCAACTAGAGTACTCAGGTAGGCCATTCCGGAGAGTCGCGCTGCCGTTGGCTAACGCGCATGACGTCACTGAGAATACAGTTCAACCGCGAGAGTTAAACACTAGCCCCTCAGTATGAGTTATTTAAGTTCTGCTACGTGTAAAATCGGAAGAAATAAACACCCACTTGTGTATTATAATGAATGTTCTTTCTAGCAGTTGTATTAAGAGTTTAAAACATGTTACTATTCATATGTACTTAATCAGTGCAGCTCAAGAAAATGACGAAGCAACCCATTGAAGATTTTTCTTTGCTGCAAGTTTCCTGATCATTTCTGCCTTCGCTCTTTTGTTTAAGTGCCTAATTCTAATGAAGGTTCTTGTCCTCACATTAAGAGAGATCACTTTGTGACGAATTTCGGGAAACTTGGAACTTATTATAGAAATTAAGTTTTGCATCACTCCATTACACTTCGCAGCACTTTGTCCATGGAATCTACAAAATACAGGGTGTCCATAAATGAATATCGGGGTTTTAACGCTTTATAACATTATAACATTATAACATTATAACATTAATTTTATTAAACTTACAGTAATGAAATATATGTCACATGAAAGAGCAACTCAAACAGTTTTATATACGAGCTTACTGTAAGTTTAATAAAATTAATGTTATAAAGCGTTAAAACCCCGATATTCATTTATGGACACCCGGTATTACTTCTGTACCTTGTTCTGCCGTTTCAAAACACTTTTCTTTCTCCAGAGCTTGCATCCGAGTCTTTAGTCTAATTATTTCCTCTTCAGCAACAACAGAGTGGTCAGGAGCTACCTCCGTGCTGGTCGACGGGTCCACTGTTTTTTTTTTTTGGGGGGGGGGAGATAATCATACTATAGTAGACAGTGCCCTCTTTCGCACGGTCCTAACTTCGCACCGGCGATCTCTTGCTGATATTGCCTATTAATAAAAATAGTTTTATTATTATTATTATTATTATTATTATTATTATTATTATTATTATTCCACGCATCAAACTTTTCTTATAAAAAGGAGCGAATAAACTCAGTGTACACATAGAAACAAATACATAAATGGAATGTGTATCTGATAATTACCTGCAAATTGGTTTTGCTGGTACTTGCTACTACCGCCTCAGATGCATCCCCATGCCAATTAGGAATTTTCTATGACGGTACAGCGTCGCCCTTTAATTTTTTTTTTCAGCGGCAAACCTAACAGCTCGTTTTTTAAATGCCGTTCATAGTTTTCGGGAAGGAAGTGATCGGAACAAATCCTTGCATTATTCAGATTAACCGTATCAGCACTTTTACAGCGTAAAACCCACTTGCGCTGTAGTTCTCGATCTTTAGGCAAACAATGGAAAATCACATTCGTAGTTTTATACGAAGCATGTTTGCTTTCAGCAACAGCGCAATGGTTTTCATAATGTTACGACAAAAAACACAGCCAATAACTACAATAGCTCATAAGCAACTGCATCTCGTTTATTTCATCAGAAGGATTGTGGAATTTGCATGCATCAGCGCCTTATCTTATAATGTGCAATCACAATATTGCATTACGCACATTTACGTGTAAGCGCTCTTGCGTTGTATTCTCAGTGACGTCACGCCCTTCAGTCAGCAGTGACAGTGTTTCGCGCGGGAAGGCGGGAATGGCCTGCCCTGGTATAAACCTTCTGTTTACTGCAATAGTTTTCAATTTCTGCAAACAAGACTTGTTTCTACCAACGCAGGAAGTCACAATATGACCAAAACCAACAATACTGCAATCCAGTGGTACTCAACCATAGATCGCATGCTCGCTTCCCCTACATCGTTTTCTCCCTACCAGTGGCCAAGACAAACAAGCCTAGAGGCGGACGACTGTGTACATCTGATTTCCCGTAGGTAAAAATAGCACCTCAGTGACACCACTGAACTCAGGTGAGTCATTCTGCAGCAGCTGCTGGAAGGCGACTTCTCCCCTGTCTTGCATTCACTTCACCACCCTTCTGCAATCTATACTTTAAGTTACAAACAGAAATCTCTCGGAAGATTGGAAACATTCAACATTGCAGTTCAAATTTCCAACATGTGTGTTAACATTCCATGTGACCCACCAATACAAACATTAGCACCCTGAACTAGACGGATGGCCCAGAATACCAGGCTCCATTTCCCCTGAATTCCTACGTTTTTATGCCTTTTCCTGGTACGTACGCGAAAGTTGGAGTGGGTTTTATATCACCGCGTATGTTGTGCTTGTCTGTTTATTTCAGAGGATGCTAATGATGCTCAGTGATGTAATGCCCAAAGCTTAATGTAAAGCAACCTTGGCTGAGGTGCTCAAATCGTAATCTTTATTCCAAACTAACACCTTCAAGACGATTTTACCCCTTATCTGACTGAAGTATAAAAGAATTCCGTTTAATAGAGAATTCTTTCAGACCTAGTACTTTCTTCTGTACATGTTTACTGAAATCCGAGTCCGGCAGCCATATTGTCACAAGTGACTTTTAATTAATACAAATAGTAGTTAATTTGAATTCAGTAGTACGTGTGACGTCACTCCCCCACTCCATCACCCGTTGGATAATAAGTTTGTGCAAGCCGGTTTCTCGCTCACTTGTAGGATCATTCGGCCTGAACGGATGGATTTGTCCGTAGCCTCTTGAGGCAGTGGCCACCTATGTACCTTGCTTTATTGTAGTAAATGTTAAGTGAATTGTAGTTTTAGTGTTACCCATGCCTTTTGTAGAAATGAACCAACTATAAAACCCCAACATCTCGCAAAGCATGTATTCCCTACTTTGAGCAACTCCCCCGTGTACGATCGGGCCATGTGCTCCTTATCCATTCCCATCCATGGTTACGTCGCCACAATACAACAGGGATAAGATAATTTACGTGATCAATTCACGTCGCCTATTGTCGCACGATTTACCATCCCTTATCATTAGAGATAGTGCAATCAAATTTTAAATCCAGTGAGTGAGTGGAGTTTTAAGGGCCCCATCAACAGCTAGATCATTTGGGCTCCTTTGTTGCAACTCAGTGAAACACCATGATGGATAGACGTACAAAAACTGCCCTATCACAGAACTGTATACCAATTAGCATTGCACATTCAGCTTGTACATTGTTATCATAAACTGCAACAGAATTTCAACGTTTTGACACGTTCATGTGGAAATCTCGCTGTAAAGCCTAAAATGACTCCATTGCCTTCGCTTCCATAAGTTTTGAGGGCCGACCGCAAAAGTTGGTGCGTAATTATTTGACAATTCCATTTTCTACCCCATCTCCCTTCCCGGGCCTAAGTTCGAACTTTTCCATTTTCTTAATTCATAGTCCTATCCAGTGCGTATCAAACCTTCCAAATACCTTTTCTGTAGTTTCTGACAGCATATGCATTTAGAAAATGCATGTTAAGGTCAAAGGAATTCAATACATACAGGCACCAATTAAATTTCTCTTGCACGAAGATGCTTGACCTCGAACGCACGTTTCGAGTTTGCCAGGTATATTTTCCCTCCTTTAAGCAACAAATTAACAAGAACGTAATGGAATGCAATGATTAATGTTTTACACGTTAAATAGACTGGGTCGATAAACGCCTGAAGCTGTCTATTGTATCAAACTTTCTGGGTAGTAAAGCTAGTAGAGCGATGCCTCGAGCACCGTACCATCATAGAGCAGTTCTAACACTTAAACATTCCATGTGGCTTACATAAAATGCGACGTTTTACATGCACAATTAAATTTCTCTATTCTTCTTTACAGAAAGTATTCCTTGAAACACTTATCTACGTCATGTTGAGATAAACCTTTGCAAAAATGTCTGCGTTATGTATTTCAAATGCGGGAAGAAGATTTAATGTTGAAACAGTTTATCCTTATACTCTGGCACTGACAACTATGAGAAATTTTAATCATGACAATTCTGTTCAAACGTGTCCAGAGTCCACAAAGCTTAAAGAGTTACTAGACATTGATCTTTCAGGATTAGGGAAAACCTACAACGTTAAGTCATATCGGAGGATGAATGAAATGTCCAAATGAGTACAGGGTACATAGAGCTTAGAGTTATAGACATTCTATCTTTCAGTATAAAGGAAAACCTCCAACGTTGTCATATCGGACAGTGAATGATATAATGTTCAAATGAGTACAGGGTACATAGAGCTTAGAGTTATCAGACATTCTATCTTTCAGTATAAAGGAAAACCTCCAACGTTGTCATATCGGACAGTGAATGATATAATGTTCAAATGAGTACAGGGTATATAGAGCTTAGAGTTATCAGACATTCTATCTTTCAGTATAAAGGAAAACCTCCAACGTTGTCATGTCAGACAATGAATGATATAATGTTCAAAAGAGTAGGGTCCACAGAGGTTAGTTACCAGAAATTCATTTTTCAGGATAAGGGAAAACCTCTGAAAAAAGTTATCACAGCGACCGAGATTCGAACTCATGACCTCCTGAACATGAAGCTGACACCACCACCTACGCTACAGAGGCGGTGGTGAACCTTTATCACTTATATAGCTACGCAAGATTCATTTGAAATGAACAAAATTTCACATCCCATTTCCTGAAAATTCCACAAATTTTGTGCAAATATTCTAAGCTGATACGGCTTGAAAATAATAGAAAATAAAAACTCCATGTGGAACGTTAATCTGGGATCGGGGGGGGGGGGGGAGTAGCATCCTTGATTCTTAGAACTTAAAATACTTAAAAGCTTGGAATTCGTTTGAGTTATACTGAACTAAAAATGCTTTAATTTATGGACTCTCAAAACCGGTTAAAACTCTGTTTCGAAATTTTAAATGGAATACAGGAGTTACAATAGAGTAAGCAAAGAGGTTGGCCCGTCGGTCACAGGCCCAAACTTATATTCGGGCAGTGATACGTGTTCAGCATTCAAACGGCACACAATGCTCCTCTTATACATACATATTGGATTTGTATGCAAATGTATATTTACTTTGATTTCCTTGTGATAATGGGTCTGTGTTTGTATACATATTTCAGATGTTTCCCATGCACCAAGCATGACAAAATCAAACTTTTAATTTTAAAATTAATATTTAAACACGTGAGACAAAAAGGACTTAAGTAAAGACGCACACATGAAGGTTCATAGTTAACTTAGGCGCGCTCATTTTAAGTATGCCGGAAAATTAAATGCTAAAATGCAGTGTTTTGAAGAGAAATGCCAACAAAGTTGTGTTCAAGGAAAAACGGGAGGTATTTCAAATTTCCCTTCTCAGTATACGAACGTGTTATTCAATATAGGTCAAACTTATACCTAAGTATTTCTTACTTAAGTACACACGGTCCAGGCCAAGTGCGAGATCAGTAAGCCTGATCCTAATCAACTCAACCAGCTAGACCAACACACAAATCCGATGTCTACTTAATTTGCATGTGCATTTCAATTGCCCACAAAAAACATTTCTTGCGCTGTAAACTACCTTCAAACTACATTGGCTTAAAGCACGACAAATGTTAAATGTAAAGCTTATTTAACTGAAACGTCCTGAAACAGTTAATAGCTCCAAAATATTTCAAATGACTCATTTGTATCACGGTACCATGAATCACTGTTTGCTTAATCCCCATTAGGAATGTGTACAGCTGTTATATCCAGAGGCCCACAGTGTGTTTAGAAAGTTTGTGACAGATAAATGGCAGAAGAGCACTATCATGTAGTCTTCGTCAATTTTGTTAATTTGTTCCATTAACCTGCTTCTATAGGTTCCTTTTCTGTGCTTCACGATATTCTGTTCCAGTGTTCACAAAACCTTACTTTACGACTTGTAAATCTCCATGAATAACACTGTTACATAAACCTCTTACTTTATATTGCTAGACGATTGTGTGCTTACATGAGCCCGCTTCTGCAACGTAGGTAGTAGCGTGCCTGCCTTATGTCCAGAGGTTTAGTTCGAACCTCGTTCAGGATGTTTAGTTCTTTTTTCGGGCGTTTCCCTTATCCTGAAAGATTTATCTGCTAACTCTAAGCTCTATGGACCATGTACTCGTTTGGACATTTCATTTTTCGTCTGATATGACTTAACAATGGAGGTTTTCTGTTATTTAGGAAGAAAGGTAACAAGCTCTATGTATCCTGGACTCATTTAAGCATTTCATCCATCATAAGACATGACAACGTTTGAGGCAAATATTGGCGAACTAAGAGCTCCACTTGGGGCGACGGTTTGATACAGTTTTGTTTAGCTCAGGGTAAAGCAATGAGGTTTCTCTCAGGGTATGCGTGAGCATGTATGAGAAGGATAGTTTTAATGACACTGGAATGCCTCTTTCAAACTGGTTTAATGACTGCTTCTTTTATCAGAACACCAAACTTGAAGTTGCCGACCAAGGGTTACCAATATCACTGTTTAGAGTTACTGTTTATGAAATGTTTATTACTCGATAAAACTAAATTCGTTCTTCACGTATATATGAACCGACAAATATATTCTCTCATCGCTTCTGGCCTGCCCTCGACCAAGACAAGAGGACTTTCTTAATGTCTTGCCAGCCACGAACTGCAAGTCCCTACTGGTTTGACTTTCACTTTCTTGAAGCCCATTATTCAACCAAAGATTCCCTTTGTGACTATTTTGTCATGCCATTATGAAGGCTCCGAAGAATGCCCTATTCACAAAGTCAAGTGCTACCCTTTAGAACTCTAAGGACACTGTTTCTTACATTTCTTTAGTTAAAACAACTATTCAACCACGTTGCTATTCAACTCAACTACACCTGGCCTTGTAACAAAGAACCAACATTCCTTTGAAATCCATCATGATTCTTTATACATTGCAATTCTTAATTTCGGTATCACGTTGGAGAACGTTAATAAAAATATACATAAAAGAGGAAACGTTTTGAAGGAATCCATGTCGGGTGGCTGTAAAATACATTGACGGTTATTTGTTTTCTAAATTTTAATAATTTATTTTGAATTCTTCTGGAAGAGGTAATTTGGTAGGCCACGCAAGTTAAATGTTACACAACATTGTTGCTATTGGTAATTGCAATAATGCAATTACGTAATGTGGTAACGTGGACCAATAAAAGAAGTAATTTAGTTGATCTAGAAACATGTGCAGAGAACCCAGATAGCTTGGCGTCGTTCTGTAAACGACGGTCTTGATAGAAGTATTTGTGTCGCTCTGTGATTGTGCAGAAAACGTTTAGTTGTGAATGCATTTGTGTTGCACTAGTGGCTTGTGCCAGAGTTAAAGTTATCGATGCAACAACCATTGTGAAAGGACAGCACCTGCATTACTTAAAATTGTAGCAGAATTGACTAATTGTTTTGTGGAATAAATCCTATAATATTTAAAACAGATTTATTTTCCAACAATTGCAGTATCAAATTCCTTTGCTCCGAGACTGCGACCAGAGGTAAGACTCATTGCTTCAGAGCTTCGAGAATCTACAAGATTTCTACTAGATTGTCACCAAAGGTGAGAAACTTATCAGTAGCATCTTCCATCATCCCATTTGCGACAATGTGGCAATATACTAAGAGGGGAAATAGGGCACGAAGCAGTTTCCATAATCCACACCTCCAATTTCAAATATTTCCTTAAATATTGAGTCTCGTAATTGTCTTCTTTATGCTTCAAAAAACCTGTTTGAGTAGAAGCGTTAAAAAAAAAAAAAAAAAAAAAAATCACTCATAGCCTCCTAAATTATTCTTACTAAATCATTATAGCTGTCCAATTGGCAGCATTGCGATGCTGAAAACCCGTGCTGAAGTTAGGCAACTTTATTAGTTACAAGTCTTTATTATTGTTGAAAGATCGTGTAAAATTCAGTGTGAAGTACACAAGAAATAAAGACTTCAATTTGGTCTCATTTCTATTTCCAAATATTTCTCGATTCTGTAATCCCACGCTCATGTAGCACTACATCAAATTACTCATTTATTGAAGTTTTAAATGGGTCACCCACCACATACTTCTAGTAAAGATTTCCAGTAGTGTCAGAAGAGTCGATTATCAGACAAGGTATTTCCCTTCAGTTCATAACCAATCGCACAACTGTGCATCTCAAATGTCAAAAGTTCATTTTCTATGAAGCCGTCAAGTTTTCATTATCACCTGCTTAGTCCGAGTGCAACAAAAAACGTGAAACGAGCTGCAGGAAATAACAGGACAAGCAGCTCCGTTGTGGTGCTGAAGGCATGCAAAGCAAAACATATTTGTCACTATCTCGCAGTCAATGCGTGGCAACTGCTGTATAGAGCAATTTCCGCTTCCACACGACAGTTCGGCGCAATAGCCAGGCTCTGACAATAACTGAAGTAGGCATTTATTGCTTAAATAGACAAATGTGCTGCACTCTTGTGCAAACTTTCCATACAACCCTTACGCTTCTAAATGCTTTACATTAATGAGATGCTTCATAAATATAACAATTTGTATCAGTAACTTCACTTATCTTAAAAGAAAATGATGTAAATTTGTCTTATTAACGGCTGAGATCGATTTCGTAAACTCTTGTTTACAAATAAACATTGCGTAATGAATTGTGAAATACCGACAGTCGATTCTGTTTAAGTTTATATCATTTTTAGAGTTTGGTAATGCTAGAAAAAAGGTAGTGACCTCTGGTGATGGTAGCGTTGACAACGCAGTTTGTGACTGAAGATGTAAACAAGAGTTTACGAAATCGATCTCAGCAATTAATAAGACAAATTTAAATAATTTTCTTTTAAGATAAGTGAAATTACTGTTACAAATAAATTAAATTTGTGAAGCATTTTTTACTTCACTATAGCTAGCTTCATTTTTTACGTAATCTTACTGCTTATTTCCGAGAAAACAAAAAGCCCGCAATTATCTTGCTCACAAAATCCTCCACAACTTCACAGCATCAGTTTTCACGATGCAAAGCTAAGGGGATTAGTTTGTAGAATTACGCGTTGTGAGGCCCATGTGGAAATTGTTAATGCATCAACAATAAATAGGATTTATCTATTTTCTAACACTCACATTTCCTCTGATGTTTGAATTAATGGGATAACTTTCTCACCTCTTTCAACCAAACCTCTTGTAGCTTTTAAGCAGCAAATCCTGAACGTACGCACCTGCAACAAACAGAAAATGTTTGATACAATGTAAGATCACCAATATCTCTTGTTTACAATCAAAGTCTACTAAAACAGAACTTATTTTCTAAAATATTTTACAAGATGAATAAAATGTCTAATTTCCTAATCACACCCGTCAATTTCTTCATGTTTAGTTTGCAGTTGGATTGTGTTACAGGGATGGTAAATATTTGAGTTGTGGCGCAAGTCTAGGCCTAGCAAGTCGTCTGGCGACTTCAAGCCCATCTGTGAATGATCCACACGTACTACACGAGGAAGTGATGAAGCGTCTATCAGCTGGAATGCTGCCTATCGCAGCTCCTCAATTTCCTGACGACGTAGAGCTCCACGCCACAACGGCGGTCTGTGACAACTCTTGTCAGTCTTCAGAACGGATTTGGAACACTTTTCATTTTATCTATTTCTCGAGAATGTGTGAATAATTCGCAGTTCCATGGATCCTATTAAGTATACAAACAGAAAATATTTCTACCATATTTTATTAGGCATTTTACCACGCCTAATATAAAAAGAGCAAAGTTAAATCTCACGGCGTTGGTACCAAATACGTTTCGAGAGCAATACGGTACGTACAGCCTCCTTCCTGCATGCTACGCAAACACATGAGCTATATAAAGTTAGTGGTATAAACCACAAACAGAAACCCTGTCCACGTCCCCTATTACCTGTATAGGACGCACTGCAAAAGCCTGAATAGCGATAAGCCAAAAAGTGCTTTCGCGTGCGTGCGCATGCTTAGTTAAAAACGAAAAGACAGTTAAATATCAAACTAAGCTCTGTATCTTCCAAGCACTCAACATTAAGATTTCAGAAAATACCACCACTTACAGCTACTCTTTACAAGGAAAAAGTTTCTAGACAGTGGCTGCAAAGATTGACATCTAAATCCTATAGGTTTAAGACATTTCATGACAAAAGACGAATCTTTAATGTTTCGAGAACAGTCTGTGAAGTTCTTTTTATTGAACCGAGCGACGTAGCATCCCAGCAACGCATTCGATGTCCAAGGTTATATCCCCGGTGGCCGAACAATCCTACCAAACATTTGTGGTAGGTGGATTGGTTTATTTCCTTTCTGCCACTTTCCACTTGATTTCACTTTCATTTCAATCCGTTTTTCCGGGTAGGAAGTGCTGATGATGGGGACTTTGCACACTAACTCTGTTCTCAGTACATGGATAGCGTCTCAGGCATATGCACCGCAGGTGCGAGCCCGTGTGGGCCAATCCTGCCTCACGTCCCTGAACCGGGTCCCAGCACACTCGCAGAGCACTCCCATCTCATCTCTTCCTCCCAGGGGGCTGTAGGTTACGTGTGGATACCTTCCATTTACAATCCAGTCCAGCTGTTACTACTGAACAACTTTTACATAATTGGTGCACCAAAACACGTACACGTTGCTTTAACTTTGCTTTTCTTAATCATGGCTTGAATTTTCAAGAAGCCTAAATCGTTCTTTACATTTCTTCAAGGTCATGCAAAGAACTTGTAACTTCAACGTCCTCACATAACGAATGACTTGTTCTAAATTAATTCTTATATCTACAAAGAAATGTGTGATAATTTATCTTCATTAAAAAGATGTAGATATAAGTATTTAAAACAAGAAAAGTTCCGCTGCCAACGTTACGTTGAAGACTTGATTTTCCAATTAACGTTATTTCTGGAAGTGTAACAATACATTAAATACGCACACCAATTTTATTTTTTTCCCAGTCCATGAAGGAAGACAACGAATGGACATGGATAACCTCTAACTTATCCTAGTACTGTACACCAGTGATCTTAAAGTTACAACAGAATTACATACTTATTTAATCATATCCATGGTACCCGTTCCTGTATATTTCACATCCTCTAAAATAATCAGCTACCAATCCGTCCCCTTGAAGTCACAGGAAATGCTGTGATTATGGTAGGGACAATTAAGTAGGTGACCTCGAGGTCACAGACTGGCTTCAAGCCAGATACACAAGCAATGCTTCCAAATAACTCGCCCTAGCATTCAGTCAGTAACACATTGCCAACTTGTGTACATCTCGTTATAATCAACACCAAAATAAAGTTTCGAAATGTCAAATTATTATTATTAAATATTAAATTATTTGTTTGGGGTTATTAAAAAATCACATTTCCATTAACAAGGACGATTCCACCTGGAGGAGAGGGGGGCGGACTACAGTGAACATAATCGTTCACAATTCTACAAATACTTTTCTACGAGTATTTCATCCCGATCACGAACGTCAGTGCAGAAATCGTCTAAATTATCGAAATTCCGGACAAAATCTGGGCAGCTTGGAGCAAATGAGATTCCAATACCCACTACAAAACGCACACTGTTTAGGCGTAAAGTATCATCCAAATTCAACACAAAAAAAGGTTACATTGATGAGAACTAAACTTTTACATAAATATACGTCATCGTGCCGTGGTTTATTTCTCAACTGTTAATTAAAAGTTACTTTCAGGTGGAATAAACATGTAACATGTTTCTTCTTTCCAAACCGCCTGACTTTCTAATTTAACATTAACAAGATTCCCGTAATTTTTGTCCCTATATACGCTGGACTTCTGCGTAATTCTTGCAGATTTTTAAACATTCCTTGCAGATACGACTGACTAAGGCTAATGCGACGGTCAATAGTTCTGTTCATTATGTGATGGCTTTAAAACACCATGCTTCAACGACCAGACGTAGCATTCACATGTATGAAATGTTTTGCGTATGTTGAATATAAAACTAATACTAAAAACAGCCACTGGGATAAACATGTAGGTAGATTTCCGCTAGCCCAGTCAGTAGACTCCTAGGGAACAAACTTCCGGCTCATCGGCGACACTTAAGATCCTGGATATCGATAGCGTCGTACACAAACAAAATAATTCACTTTTATATCCACTGCTCAAATTCGACTCGTATTGAAAACCACGTTGGTATGGCAGCTTAAGAGGGCACTTAAAGGGAGAACAGAAAAAGCTAAAATTGCCAAAAATAACATTTTTAACTGTTCGTGCAGCCTTATTTATTGGAATTTACTATTTAGTTAGTCATATTTTACTAGCTATAAAAGGCGTACTTAAAATGTATACCTACTTTTAAAACTGTACCGCATTTGTTTTTGCATCGTGAATTCCCAGTAGTTCAATGAAAATTGTCAATGACGTCAACGTAGTACTTGTCAAAGTTATCTCCAATTATAAGAATTAGCAAAAGCTCTTCACTGATAACCAAGGATAAAATAAACCTGGTAAGACTGCAATTCATTATGAAAATTAAAAAAAAAAAAAAAAGGTATGCTCTTAAATTGAGTAACTTCGATAATACTCAGCTTAGTTCGTAACTAAGGACGACATCAATTAAAATAATTTCAAAAGTCTTAGTCTTATAGATCCTAAACAAGGAATAGACAATACAAATGGATTGCTAGAATATGAAAGATTTTAAAAACTTTAAATTAGTATGGAAGTTTTAGGGTACAAAAGGAAGTGAGATAGCTGATCAACTATAAAAATGCCCGCCTCGGTAGCGTAGATGGTAGCGAGTCTGCCTCACGTTCAAGAGGTCCCGACTTCGAATCTCTGTTAGTGTTACCTGGATAAGGTTTCTTCCGGGGTTTTCCCTTATCCTGATAGATGAATGTCGGGCAACTCTAAGCTCTATGGACTCCGGACACATTTCACCCACGCATCAATTCACCCTTTCATTCATCGTCCGATATGACAACGTTGGAAGACGTAAATTACAAAAATCTATATAAATGGGCAAGACATGAGGAGCCAAATTACAAGGCTCATCTTGCTAATAAGAGTAGATACGTAGTAGTTATCAATAACATTTATACAAAATGCAATATGGAAAATGAAGCCATTAAAGCATTAATTGATGCGACAGGTAATGAAGCTTCTATCATATCAAGAACAGAAATGGTCCAGCAAATGTCTTATGTAGTTGTAGATATTTAGAAACAATTGAGCGTATATTTGGATGTACAAAAATAAAACAAAATGATTGTGAATCGTATAATATTAAATAGACCTATCTTTCTCCCATCCAACATTTTATAGAATACTTTTACACTTCAAAAACGGCAAAATGAAATTTTAATTTTAAAAAACAAAGTGAAGAGTTGCATAGGCAATAATTCTAATTTTAAAATACACCAATAGATCAATGCTACAAGGAACCAATGGAATCTATTTACGAAATCGCGGGCGAAGACACTGATACACGAGATGAACATGGAGCACCGGTGGAATGAGATGGGGAAACCGGGGATCCCGGAGAAAACCCGCACCACCAGCGTGTTGTCCATCAGAAATTTCACTTTGCGGTCGCCTGGGATCGAACCCAGAGAGCCAAGCGATCTAACCACTCAGCCACGGCGCGGCCAATGGAATCCAAAGGCATCGTTAAATAACATGTTTATAAACTTTAATGAAAATACGATCTTCCTCAATAAAAAAAATTAAGTGATTCATTTAATGATTCATCTACATGCTGTGAACATTTTAGTGACACTTGCAAGCAGACTTAACCTCTTGTGAAGCGTCGCAAATTACAAGATACAAAGAGATGCACTGTCTCATGGCTTTCTGAAGTAACAGACTAAGCTATTAAAACCCATATGACCCCATTATCCAGACATATTAACCTAGATCTTGTCACAATGAAACATTTCTGTCATTACCATATAACAGGGCGCCTGCCTTCTATGTGGGCTGACCTTCACACTAATTGCACGCAACATTCAGTAAATCAGTGCTTTATGTGAATCCTCATGCAAGTGTAAATTCATGTATGGTCAAACTATTTGCTATTAGATGGACGCAAACATCAATTGTTCGTACCAACTCCCTATATTTCTACTAAAAGTTTATATACTTTTAACATAGAATGGATATTGAATGCAATGTTAAGCGCACGAAGGCTGTCCTATTACGTGCTGCAGACTTTACGTTACCATTGGCTCAACCCATTTCCATTCTTATTTTGTAGCTACTCTAGTGAACATTAAACAGTCTGTTAAGAACAAGACTATGTCACGTTAATACTGAACTTTCTGTACAATCAGATTATCTTACTTTGGACACCGAGTGTAAAGTATTAAGAATTTATCTAAATCGGAGGCTACCTCTGAACAAAGTCCGCCATTATTTTGCCACTTTAATATACACGATTCCTATGTTGTATTTTAAAAACCACTGATTTGGGCACAAATACCTTAACTGTCAATACAAGAGATCAACTGTAACTTAGTCCTACGATGTTTTGCTTTCCTGGCACGTACAAGAATATTCATTTGCATATACATTCGATGTATAGTTTGCCGCCATCTTAAATTGAAATGCTTGGTGCGCTTGGACATTCTTATTGTTCTGGAGGCTGCTGATGATTAGGATGCAGTGCATCATTTTCCGGAATACACAGAACACACTGACGTTTCAGCGCCAGGTGGTTGGTGCGCTGTAGCTTCAGCATTTGCCCGACATGTCCTTCATTTTATCCATCTGTTTTGTGTACGGTAGACCTTTTAAATGTATGGACTAAGTCGGACATTTTCTGTCTACCACTTAGCCGAGGATGGACGTGGCCGACGATTGTTAACTTGAGTTTTGCATACCGTCATTTCTGATGTAACATTGGATAAGTAGTGCAGTAAATGAAAGTG
Organism: Mantis religiosa; assembly: GCA_030765055.1. Classification (NCBI taxonomy): domain Eukaryota; kingdom Metazoa; phylum Arthropoda; class Insecta; order Mantodea; family Mantidae; genus Mantis; species Mantis religiosa. The sequence goes on from CM060952.1 coordinate 16,287,245, forward strand.
CTTATAATATAAAAACTTGTACTAAGCAGTGAAATTTAATTTTATTTTTGATATTACAAGTAGTTAGGCAACGACAGTGTTTTCTCTAATGCCCAGTGAACAATCCGTTAGGTACATTATGGTAGTGTGATAACTTCAGAAACATTTACGTACAATTTTACAAGGTCCGTTCATGTTATAACACTATTTTTTTGAGAACTGGGACCAGATAGGAACTTCTGCTGATTTTTTAAATACACGTGGACTGAATGCGTGACAGATGGCAGCACTGTACAGTGCATAAAACTAGTGGCAGCGACGAGAGTAAGGGCGATTTTGGATACTTAAAATGCCGACGTTTTCATTGCAAGAACAGCGTGTAATCATTCGTTTTCCCATTTTTGTTGTGACGCCCATTGAAATTCATCGCCAGTTGAATGAGGCATGTGGTGATGGTACCATGGACGTGTCTAATGTACGTTCCTGGGTGCGACAGTTCAATGAAGGCAGAACATCGGCGACGACAGTACAGTACTGACATCTGTCACTCATTCACAAAGAGTCCACGTGTATTTAAAAAAACAACAGAAGTTCCTATCTAGTCCCAGTCGTGAAAAAAAAGGTGATATAACTAACGCACCTCGTACAAGTACTTGTCAGGAGCAAATGTTATCTACAGCTGCTATGACTTCAGTTAATCTACAGAATAGTGTGCAACGTGTGAAACCACCTTCCTATCTTTTCTTATCTGATAACCTTTCTTTCATACCGACCATGTTTAGGCTAATCAGCTTTGATCGCTTCGACTACGCCAATCGACATTACTACGAACGATGTTCAGAAATGACTGGGATATCGATCCTCACCGGACGTTTATCTTGTATAATGCTTGTTTGGATCATATTTTATTGGATAAAATAGTGTGTTTCTGAACCGTAATAGTACCACTTCTTTTCATTACCCCAAACCAGCAGATTCCTTTAACCGATTTCCAACAAATTGTTCTTTTTGAAAATAAAGTGTATTTCTTCATTGCCGCTGTTAGTCCCATTGGCTAGCCTTCCGAATACATTCCCCTTCTATTGGCACTACTGTATACTGACAACTGATACAACGGTGACGATCTGATTGAAACTCAATTGTTATTTATACATTCCTTTATAAGTTATTCACGGAAGAGCCATGAATACCATGAGGTCACGAGCTTCCTCAGATCAATTCGTAATCCATAAAAATTCAATTTCCAAAGCGCCAAACGTTTTCCGTCGGACGAATCTATTAAGGGAAATGGGAGGAAAGACCGTCTCCCCTTCATTAAAATTTTATATAACTGGGAAACATCCCAGGAACATCCAGATCGAAACTAGAAAGGGAAAAGAACCTTCTGAAGATGCAGAGTTTACCTACGTCATTTTCCTTTTTTCAACTTTTCTGAAATATACACCTACTAATGAGGGAATATTTATGTTTACTTTTTTCACAATATGACTGCCAAGGTATATTACATAGTTCATTTACATATTAACGTCCTCCAACGTATGTCATATCCGACAATGAAATGAGTTCAAATGAGTCTTGGGTACACAGGGCTTAGAGTTACCAGACATTCACCTTTCAGAATAAGAGAAAACCTCCAACGTTGTCATATCGGACGATGAATGAAATGAGTTCAAATGAGTACAGGGTACATAGAGCTTAGAGTTACCAGACATTCATCTTTCAGAATAAGAGAAAACCTCCAATGTTAAGTCATATCGGACGATGAATGAAATTATGTTCAAATGAGTACAGGGTACATAGAGCTTAGAGTTACCAGACATTCATCTTTCAGAATAAGAGAAAACCTCCAACGTTAAGTCATATCGGACGATGAATGAAATTATGTTCAAATGAGTACAGGGTACATAGAGCTTAGAGTTACCAGACATTCGTCTTTCAGGATAAGAGAAAACCTCCAACGTTAAGTATTATCGGGTGATGAATGAAATGCTCAAATGAGTCCAGTGTCCGTGAGCTTGGAGTTAGACCTCTTTCAAGATAAGGGAAATCTGAGAAAAAACCTTATCCAGATAACTCCCCCTGCCCAAGATTTGAACTCGGGACATCTGGAATGCTAGATTATGCTACCACCATAATACATAGACGAATCAACATTGTTGGAGTGCCAGCAGACAGCTCAAGGAAGAGGGAAAGTTTAGTGGCGCGGCCAGCATATGCAAAAAAAATTCGGGATTTGGAGCTTTGTTATAAAGAAACCAAAAGAAATCCAGGAGAGAATGACTTGTCCCGTTACCAGTTCCAACTTTTTGGCCAAGCAATTTGAACAACCAGGGAATCGATGGAACAAAATCGATGTTTTGGTCCTTAAAGGAAATAAGCCTAAAGAAAAATACGTTTCCTTTGTTGTGTGAAGCTCAGGAATGAAACAATTCAATTGACAGGCGTTAAGTACCACTGCCTTGATGTCAAAACTTGACCAAAGAACGTGACATGCTTGCAGAAAAACTATGACTTCTACACAAAATTTACGAAGATGAAAAGTTTCTTGAGGTACAAAAGGAGTTCTGTTACAACAGTCGAACACTAATGGAGACACCTACATTTCATGAATTTCCAAATAACGGATATGATGGAACATCCACGCTTTAACGAGTGGTTATACTTCTGACGTCACAAAACGTGGCTGAAGGAGTACCGACCATATAAGAGATACCAGTTCTGGATTGGCCAGCTACGACCCTGAACCTAAAGAACATACATGGGCAAGTATAGCACAACAATCTGGTATCTCCAACACTTTCTATGTTCCTGTCATTTACTTTCACGTCGTTACACACTTACACAAGAGCTTACTTTTTGGTCAGCTTCATGTCAAGTCAAACGTTTGTAAAACTCGTTTAATTACGAAGTTGTAGCCACATGGGGGTGGTAAAATAAGAAAATATTTAAACACTGGGTTGTCATGGGTTGCCACTCTGATCAAGAGCAACAAAAGAGTGTCCGCCTCGTTCAGGATGAGTTACCTGGATAAGGGTTTTTTCCCGGGATTTTCCCTTGCCCTGAAAGACGACTGTCTGGTAACTAAGTTCCATGGGCCCCGGACTCATTGGAGCATCATTTCACCAATTTCATTCATCGTCCGATATGACTAAACGTTGGAGGACGTAAATTAAAAAAAAAAAAAAAAAAAAAAAAAAGCTTAATTACCACCTCAAAAATCCACGATGAAGTTTTCTCCTACACGGGTAATGCTACAAAAATGTATTTCATTCATATTGTTTCATATTTAAGATTTATCTAGGTGCACCAGTTATTCTCGTGGATCTTCTGTAAGGTGTCCGTTTGTTGCGCCTACGTTTCAGTTAGTAAATCAAAAGAAATAAGCTTTCAGCGTGATATTGTTATGCAGGTACGTGGGCTGTTAGAGTGAATATCTACTGATAAAATAAAAGTAACAGGTACTTAATTAAGTCACGACATTGTATTCTCTTTGCATAGGCAGATGAATAGTTTAGAAGTGTACTGCTTAGAGATAATGCGTTTAGGAGATTTGAAAATCCACAATATGGCGGATGTCTTATTGAAATGTTAGCCAATTATTCACACTTCAGTAATATTTTACATTTCAAAAATTGTAGCTTCCACGTTGTACTCTCAAAAATTCTTGAATTTTTAAAATTGAATTGTCTCTAGATTAGTGGATGTCATTTTCTAACTTTTTTTAAAGTCAGCAGAAACAGTACTGAACAAATCAGTAAAAAATCTTATGTGGAGCATTTTGAAAACTAAACAATACTGGGAGAAAAACTTACAAGTAATCAAGTTGAAAGCGTACATGCCTCTGCACATTTACAACTCGTGTTAATAGATCGCTTAACTGATCGATGTGGAAAGTTTCATTTTTTCGTTAGTTTCGAGTTATTTTTAATTTTTATGATATTTCATGAAATTACAGAGACGTTAAGTAGAGACGATGCAATGGCGACTTTGTAAAGTTCGTTTATTACATAAGGTCAGCCACTTCCACTGCGACGGTCCAATTGAAATTTCCAATAATGCTTTTCTGAAAAGGGCTATACTCTTTTCCCTTCTGGTCATATATAGGTGAAGGCCTAATTCCGAAGTAATTACACCGACAAGTGGTTATTAACTTCACAATCAAGAGGTCGCGGGTTACATTCCGGACACAAGAGAATGAGAATTTTTCTTTAACAAAGCACTATTCTCCATCCTCCTTGGAATCTGAAACTGTGATGGAGTATTATCGTGCTGCTCAAAAGGTTACCCTGGCTTTATATTTGGTAATAGAAAACTCACGGATAACGCAATGATTCCCGGAACTGGGCCGTATACTAAGCACCAATGAACGCATCACTTCAGCCAATGGAATGCGCAGGAATCACAAATGACATGTTATGTCCACGTGGAGTATTCAGTGTTATTATCCGAGATGTTTCTATTGAAGATAAAGTCAGGATAACCATTCGAGCAGCACGAATTTAACATAACATTTAACTTTTACATAAATACGTGTAAATTTAACAGAAATATCTTCGCGCTATCTTGCTCCTTGACCAAAGCCAACACACAGCGACCAAATCTTGAAGATTTTGGATGAGTAGAGGCAGACTGTTGTACGAACGTCCGAAGACTCCGGCCTATCTCCCGGGAATGGAGATCTCTGGGACGCTTTCCTTGAGTCTAAAAAGCCCTCCCCCATCTCAAGACGGGTGGAAGTGGATACGCCACTTACGCCGAAAACCTCGGTGGGGCCGCCTGGTGATCTAGCACACCTATGCTTAGCAGCCATTGTACCCGGGACATCTTAAGCAACCCTCTGCCCCCTCCGGGAGGGCCTCGAATGTTCGGCCCGAGGTTCCTCTAGTAACGTCAGAGGTACCACGAGTGCTAGGGATCCGCAGCGCCCGCACCATGGCAGCTGAAGGGGACGGATCCCCTCCCCTACGGGAGAGTAGAGCCAGATTGAAAATATTCAATTCCGTAGCCGGGATTTGAACCACGAATCTCCCGGTCTCCGTCTGGTTGCTCTTAACCATTGAGCTACTATGGCCACTATGAATTTCTCCACCTGGCTCTACTCATGCAAACCTTAGACTGCACACGACTAGTGTGGCAGAAATGATTAATGTCCATCTTTAAGATTTTACTATCACTTGAGCCTACTGTATCCCCCTTAAAGAAAATACATACGCAACAAAATCATTCTACATTAACGTGAAGTAGAAAAAAAGAATGAACATTTTAAGAATAGTTAACAAGAACGTCATTTATTTAACCTTTTGACAATCCTTAGATTTATCTGTGACAAAATTCATCCTGAATGAAGAGGACTTAGACACTATCCCCAGAAAATTCAAGATACGTTCGTCTTTAAAATAGGGTGATGAAATAATTACGAACTATTTTCCATGCAAAGTACTATTTGAGTGGTTTCGGGTACATTATTAAAAGCCCTCCATGACCCTTGACCCCTCGGTCACACTTGGGGTCAAACACTGAACAAATACTGAGTTTGGTATTGGTCCGCCTTTTCGTTTGCGAGTTGTTCTCTCACCTGTTTCTATAACTGCTATATTTGGATTTGAAACATCTGTTTCAATAACAAAGCAGCAAAGACAAACGTCAGTGACAGAGCAATAAGATAGGCGTCGAACCAATGTCCGGATCAATATCGTGTGCGCAGCAAACCCTCGCCGAAACACAACCGACGCGCATATTGACCGACACACCTGCCACATCCCAATCTACCTCATATTTCACTTATTTGTCTCAATTGGAGGAGACAATGTTCATATATTTTATCCCTCCTGGAACTCTTCTCTTAACCCGTTTCTCCCTAATTTATTACTTTCTGTATCAGTGAATAGAGAACGCTCACACGATGCCGATCTTTTTTCGGCAATATTGTTTTGCGCCTCCCAGAATACAAAAAGGCGGGGTCGCACGCGTGCATTAGGGAACACAACAATTAGGCTTTACACCAAATTTGAACTTCCAAGGAAGACAAGTTAATCTTGTTGCTATCCTTTACATTTTGTTACTTTTTCTTAGAAAAAAGGGCGAGTAAAGATACTGATTAAAATAAGATATTTTACAGATTCATTTAAGATATTTTAATGACAAAATATTTCTTGGATTTTCTAGGAATATCTTTGAAATTCATTGCATATCTGCAGAACTTGCAAAATTGGTAAACCGTACGATAGACAAAATCTAACAAAATAATTAGGGATAGGTCCTCGATAGTTGGGTACCTCAATACTCTTACTAATCGACATCAAACGATACTTCAGAAAATTAGCTGGTACTTTTTCGATACTTTTGTGGTGATTCTGCAATTTTAATTTCATTTTAAAATTTAAAACTATTGCCGTAGGTAGAACATTGCAAAGCCCGATGAGAAATTGTCAGGAATGTGGTACCTGTTGAAGCTGATATTGCATACATGGACATATTAAGTAAACATGGCCATCTGTAATTCAACTTTTAATTACCAAGCAGACCATATAGATGATGCAACAAATGCTTAGGTTTATTGAAATCCCAAATTGTGAAGTAGGCCCAATCAGAATTAAGTATTACGGTAACTTAGCAACCAAAACAGAAAAAAGAACCAATGATTTTATTCTTAATTTTTTTTTTTCTTCTGGCTTGAACTCTCGAGGAGGGTAAACGCGTTTTCGGTAAAAGACTTCTTGAAACTATTAGAAGTTATTTGAGTTCATCATTTATGAATGTTTAGTAAACGTTTAAAATATACATCGAATACGCGACGCTACGATAAATAATTTAAGTAAAAAAATGTTGCATCATTTATAAATAAAAGGAGAAAATTAAAATATAGTAAAGGGCTATATACATCAGTAGGAAAACTCGCATGTAAAGAAGAAAATGAAGTCGAGAAATATAATTCCAAATAAAGTGAAATGGTACTATTTTATTCCATAGTTGCCCAAAAGTGAAATCCCTTTTGTATCGATACGACGCCTGAGAAGTTTCACATTTCATCGCTCGCCGCAGCTGCCGGAGAGAGGATTTACAGAAATCTTCGAGAACATCTTCGCGGCTTTTAGACGAAAGGTTCATCGCTTCTACATCAAGGTAAGGTTTGGCTTCTACATGCGTCGCCACACCGAGGGAGCGCGAAACTTGTGCGCGTGTGGGGCGTAGACCTCACGACGGGGCGAATCCTCCTTCAGATATGTCACAGCATCGTGTGATATAAATCTAAACCACAAGGAGGGGAACCGCTCCACTGTATAGTAACACTATGCAAGAAAATAATCCTAGTGCCAGTTACCAGTACGTTTTGTTACCACTTCTTTCTAGTAAACTGGATTCCTGGAAAATAGATTTAAAATTTCCACACAAAAAAAAAAAGCTAACCGCCAAATATTTGTGCATTCCACATACAACCGTTTTCTCTGAAAGACTTTAGCACAGCAGGACCCATGTGACTGAAAAAGTAGACTTCAGGATACCTATGAAAACTGGATATCCTGAACTAATAACGCTAGCTTTTTAGATTTATACCACAGATGTAACTTAGTGCTAATATGAATCAGCCCAAATGTCAGGTTCGCTGTGATAGTTTGGAAAATATGGTCAAATTTATTTATCTTTTGTTACGTCACCCAAAAAGTCCCTTGCGACAAAATAAATTTGGTCTAATATTTTAACAAATATGGACTGCTTAAAGGACACAGTGGAATTTTAGGTAACGAGAGAGCTGAGTGCTTGGCTAAGAAGGCTGCAGAATCCAAGCTTCCTGTGACAATCTTTATGTCCTATTTCTACTGTAAGGAGAATACATCAACATATTCTTGAAGAATGGAACCAACAATGGCTAACAACTCCAAATGGAAGTTTAACAAAAGCATTATTTTTCCCTAGTGTATATGACAGAGGAAAATGTGAAACTCTTGTACCAAATTTTGTTTTGACACAATTTTTAAGTGTACATGGTAAATTTGGTGAACACTTATCACGCTTTCACGTAACATCCAACCCCGAGTGCATGTGTGGCGAAGAATTTCAAACTGTGGTTCATCTCCTTTTCTGTTGTCCCATTTCATGGAGAGAAAGACAATATTCAAGCTAGACTCTAGGAACTGAATTTTCTGCTCCGCTCACATCTTTGCTAATGAAGCCACAACAGTATAAGTACTTCATGTTTATAAACTCAGTGTTTAAACGTCTGAAATAGTTTAAATTAATATTCATTAGAATAAAACATCATTTCTTCCTTCTAGTATTTAAAATATTTTTGTTACAATTGTATATTTTTATGTATCAACTCTAACCCTAATATACCACTGTGTAAAATAGGGTTTGATAAATCTGGATAAATTTCAACAGGTTCTCAATACATCCATTTTTTTAATTTGTCCTAGGTTTATCTGTCTCAGTAACTTAAGGCTCCAGAAATTTTTAAAGCTATGAAAATGCTTTTTTGCTCAAAATTTGAAATGTTTGTGTTTTGAACTAAAGGAAGTGTGCTCAAAATGCATCTCAATAAAATCCAGGGCAATTTCGATTCACTGTCTCTATGAACGTGTGCAGCAAGTTTCATTACTCCAACACTAACGCAAGGATCATTTTAAATGATGAAAAATGCTCAAATTTTCAATAGCGAGAAAACAAAGATAGAGAATTAGAATTCATATTGCATTGCATTGCATTTCAAAATGGCTTGCGGACGCTAAGCATTCTTTGGATTCGGGAAGGCTTACACAAAAGAGCAAAAGGTGATTTTTTGAAAATGTTCATGAAATTTCGGTCATACATATCCTTAACCCCGAAAAAATGCTAGTATTTTTTAACAAAACCCTATAAAGTGGACTGTTTTGGTTTTAAATATCTAATGTAGAGTTTAAAAATAAGAACACTGGTAGTTTTAAGTTTTGTCTCATTAAATACGTACGCATTTAATTTTATTGGCATTATACATCTTGTATTGAAACTAGAAGTAGAAATGACGGTATCGAAATATCGGGTGTCGTAGAAAATATCGTGTATCGGTATCGAGAAAAATCAAGAGAAATTGGTATCGAACGATCGCTAAAAAATGTAGATCTCTAAAGCACACTTTTGTTTGCGTCGTTAACCATTTCCAAGATAATCTGTTATTGGCCATTTACAAATACTTTTGTTTGTTTCTCTTTCTCACCAAAGCTGGTGCTAGGAGTCGCTCGGATTCCGTCAATGCGAGGGAGTCGAAGCATTTGACCTGAGATACTAGGGTTGAGGGTCGGCCCAACGCCTGAGATGATGGAGAAGAATCATGGAGCAATCGATGCAATAATGGTGGGGGAAACCGGAGGAAACCAAGGAAACCCACCCCAGCGCCATGCTGTCTACCACAAATCCCACTTTGTGATCACCTGGGATCAAACCCGGGCCGCCTAGGTGAGAGCCAAGCGGTCTAACCACTCAGCCATGGCGCAGTCTACAAATACTTAAACCTTACCAAAAATCTCCGCCACCCCCTCCCCCGTGCACGTGCAAATAGAACGGAATTTCAAGCCATCACATAACCATTGTTCTTTATAGATCTAATTGTGCCCTTCCAACACCAACAACGAAATGTGTTCTCGATTAAGAAGAAATAAACAGAACAAAATGTTTGAGATGATTACAGAAAATCATGTGAATATAACAAACTGAGTTTGTTTTATATCGACAAGTGCCACTGCCGTGTATTCGCTAAGAAGAAACACGACAAACCAGTGCAGCAGACTCAGCAAATGCGTAAGAATGCTTCCCTCCAAAGTCACCCCCTCGCACTTGTCGTCCAAGTACCCCTTGGCAAGTACGCAGCAAAGGGGCGTGGTACCAACATCCAACATTCGTTGAAAGGATCAAAGGCTGCATTTTCATTTCCAACATTTGTGGTAAGACGACAGGCAAACTCTGAACACTACCAATTAAACCACGGTTTTAACGAAGTTTCCGCGTTTCCTTAACCGGCAGCAATTACACTGCCCACAATACCTCGTGCCCATTCTAGGAAATACAAAATGTGCTGCACAGAATCTTTCAGAAGTATTTCCAAATTCTCGTTGTGTTAACTGCACAACGTGTGAGGCTTGCATTTGGGAGCTACTGGGTTCGATTTATTCCCTAATATTTCGTTTCTCATATTCCGGGTGGATCTAGAGGCCGCCCAATAGCAGCCTTCTCTGAAGCTCATCCTGGGGATGCTAAGCGAAATATTTACATTGGTTCAAGGTATCCCCTGGTCAGCCATAACCGCAACTAAACAGTGTGTAGTGGAAATGTACTCTTGAGAACTTTTAGTGCTCTAGAAATCATCATATTTGTTCGTAATGATGCAATAATCCAAAGAATAACTTATATCCGGGAGATAAAACGCATGAAAAACTAGAGAAACCGCATTTTATCGACATACACAATCTTAAAATAAGACTTGAAGCTTTCCTGGCGACGCATATGTTGGAGATATTCTCGGGAAACAAGAGAGGTGAAAAGACGATTAGAAATCGACGTTTCGGGAGCGTACATCTCCCAAATCAGGATATTTTAATAAACGTTATAACCACAAATGTATCACTAGATATAACACAAATCTAAACAAAGACAAAACACTATCAATACTCGCATCACTGAACAAAAGACTTTTCAGTAAAATGTCAGGTCAGGAGATTCTTGAGTATAATTATTTGGGTCAAAAAACAACTTCTTGACCAAGCTCTATAGATATATGCTTCTTAAGTCGACGGATTTCCATTTTAAGGTAGGTTTCCAAGAGGAGCTGAACTGAAATGCAAAATCACGATTAAACGTGCTCCTCTCTGAGGAAATGGCCAAAGCCTCCCTAATTCTCCGCTCCCAGTAACTGCTGTATTTAGCTAAGATGGTTGTCTCCTGAAAGTTGGCTCTGTGGTCGTTATCAAAACAATGCTCTACCAGTCCAGACTTCTCAGGTTGCATTAAATGAATGCTCCGAGCTGGTGACAAGGGGCAGCCATTGCTACTCCACTTGTTCACAGAAAGTTTAATGCAGCCTGACACCATCTTTTCAAAATGCTAGTTACTGGGAGCGGAGAGTTAAGGAGGCTTTGGCCATTTCCCCCGAGATGAGCACGCTTAATCGTGATGCTGAATTTGAGTTCAGCTCCTCTTAGAAACCGGCCTTAAAATGGGAATCCGTCGACGTACAAAGCACAGATCTATACAGCTTGATCAAGTAGTTACGTTTCTTTGATTCAATTAATTTTCTATACTCACGCCATGTCCTGATCTGGCATTTAATTTACTGAAAACGTCTTTTGTTCAGTGATGAGAGTATTGATAGTGTTTTGTCTGTTTAGATTTGTTATATCAATACATTTGTGGTTGTAACATCATCCTTTCACCTGGCTTGTTTTCCGAGATCTCGAACATACACAATCTTAGAAAGCCGCGATTCATCTACTGTACATTACAGCTTTCATTTGTCAAATCTTCCCAAACTTAACAGCTGTGATGTATTACCGAAAGTCATCTGTTAAGTATTCAAATACGTTCTGTAACATGCTTGCCCAAACTACATATACTGGCATACTGTGAACCCAAGTACCAATATCGTGTCTGGTATATACATGTAGACAGTAGAAAGGTTCTCTAAAAACTATTATTCAATGAAACTACATGTGAACCACGCCCAGATGCAACCTATAGGTTTGGTTTACCAACCGATCCCTAAAATATTCTATTTTGTTAAACGTTTACTTGTTCGTTTCAACAAGCCAATATCTCCTCAAGTCAAAGACACTGAACTCTATAAGGCGGTGAACGAACTACACGCCTTCTGAGCGCGCTCCGAAGCACTTTCGTCTACGCTTCACGACGTTCTGTTTCAGTAGCATCAAGTCATAATCATGCGATTGTTCAATGTGTGAATCGCAACGTCAACTAAACAAATCTACGTCCAGAACTTATTTCCTCACCGTTCGAAAAGACGACTAGAACTCGTTAAGCATAGAGGAATTATGACGGAACAAAATCACCTTATTTCAGCCTCAAATGCACGCGTTTCTCTCCGGTCCAGTGAATATGCGTCAATTTTATGCAACACCAAAAAGGACAGCAGTTACGTATTTAGAATTATTTAGAAGTGGTGTTAGATACTGCATTGAAACTAAACCAAATTGTGGAGTATGTTAATTTTTAAGCGATTTACAACCAAATCACTTCAATACAACGACTGGAAACAGCAGCCATGAAACACTGACGGGCATGTAAACATCACCTGATGAGTGCTGCCTGCAAACATCAACAGAAACTGAGTGATGGGGATGGTTTATAACCTATGACGTCACTCAGCGAAGACGCGTAACAGTTCAAGTATTTCTCTTCGTCCTGGTTTTTAATGCTTCGACATTCATGTGCCTATTTATTGGTAATTAAGTGTTAAGCAGACCCCAAAAAGGTTCTTGAAACACCGTATGGACAAACAGTCCAGCCTTCCAAAATTTCCAAAAGGTAAACACATTCGCTTTCATGTCCAAAAATTTACTTAGAATCTTAAGCTTCAATTACAAATACACTGAATTTACTTTCTTTAGGATATTAAACGTTCAACACGCGATCATTTCAACACCCGGTCTAGTAACTCCTTTACTTTTCTCGCATGGCTGCATTTAAAATATTCCATGCGATACAGTTAGTAGCCAATTTTGTTCAAATTTTCAGCAATAGCTAGCAAAGAATTTCCTTAATATGGTTTGCTAAACTTTTAAACTGGTCAAGAAATGGCACTTATTCGGCCACCGAGATGTTACAAAATGTATTATTTTAAAGGTCTTAGAATAGCGAGTCTGCCTCACGTTGCGAGTCCCCTTATCCGGAACAGTTATTGTCCTGCCAATCTAACCTCGATGAACTCTGGCTCATCTAAACATCATTTGAATAATTTCATTTATTGACCAATATGATCTAGCCAGTTGAACAATCAAAAAAAACTATAAAACATTAATGAATGCAGGAGAACATTAACTTTATGGGTTTGTAGAATTAAAACTCTAGTTTGCAGAAATTTAATATGTCCTTTATTTCAGTAGAAAAACGTCTGTAAACCGCTTACAGGTTCTAAAAATGACGTACTATACACAAACGTAGTCTCTCGTTGCTTCACTACACGTAAACAAAAGAATTCACCTGCGGTACACTTCAGCCGCACCCAGCTGCACTCTCAATTAACTGCGGTACAGTTCAAATGTTCACACTGCACAACTGCCACTCCATTCGCTGACTAGTCGGCTCCAGCTCAGCTACATTTATACACGAGCCGCTGTTTAGGTTGACGAAGTTTCTCGAAAGCTACCGAACTAGCACGATCTTTCGTAATGTAGCGAGAACACCATGGAACTGTCTCTTCCTCTTGCTCTCTGGGCATGGCTTGAGCGCTATCTGTCTTTCACTCCCCGTTTCTATCTCTCGGTGCTGGTCTACGCAGTAACAAAACAATGCCTCGCGACAATATGGATATAATGCCTGCCACAAGTTAACACTCTTCTAAAGAGAAGAGCTAAGAATTGTGGCGAAACTTCCTTAAGTGACACCTACCACATTCGTTTACACGTTTCTAAAGAGGAAAGGAGGTTCCATTAACCCTGGCGAACTTACCTACCATTGCGCAATAAAAGCAAGTAAATGACCGTCTTGGAGGAAACGCCGAGATTCGAAAATTAATCCTCTGTACATTGTACTTGGTTACAACATCCAATGTTGGCCGACCAATTAATGAACAGCTTAAGGACATCGAGTAGTTCCATATAAGAACAGTTACCTCACAAGAATCGTTAAGGATGAAAAACTCAATCCAACAAAATAAACTGGCAACAATACACCACTTATGCGATCAGAAGCCAAAAGAGAGAAACCTCTGTGAAATTATCATTTCAATATTACGACAATCCTCGCTTTTCCTCAGGTCCATGGTGCGTCACCTTGAAAAGTTTTTTTTTTAAATCAAATTCAAAATGGTGCATGCTGAACAGTAATTGTACACTTTTTGTTTCACACTTTCGAAGCAGTAATTCTCAGCTTTCATGCTCTGAAAAGTCATGTCTGGAATAAGGTCCTATAGTTAACTTGGTCGAAAACAGTGAGACAAAAGAGAGATTAACTTGAGAGAAACTTAAAATTTATAATATTGTGCTTTCATTGCCGTTTTCTGTCTTTGGTTACGTTTATGTACAAATAAAAGCTTTATGGATCGAATTTCTTCTGGAACTACTAATCAATCTCTTGCGGACTAATGGAAGCCCTTGGAATCACGGAACAACACTGGCCTGCAATTTCCGTACGAATCATCAATGACGTATTTCCACAAAGCTGGAATGGCCGTAGGTCACCTAACTCCTCACTCCAGCGTTGCCATTTCGATTCGACCTCTCAACTTGATGGGTTACCATCGGCACAATACAGCAAAGCAACGGAATTACAACCTATTGACCAATCCCCGCAATTGCAACAAGACTGCGACAAACTTTCACTCTAGCTGATGTTGCACGGATAACTTAAAACCCGAATTACAAATTAAATACATTTACTTCCCCCTATTCTTTACAAAATGGTTATAAAATTATCCTCACACGGCACCTCGGCATTTGATGATTCTGCTGCTAGCTGCTCCAGTGGTAAACTGAGATAATTTTATCAGGGTAGGTATGCGTAGATGGGTGTAATAGACAACACCAGATAAATTGGCCAACAGTTTACTATTTGAAGAGCTATGTCAACTGAGAATGAACAATTAACTATTTCTGAATCTTTCTGCTAGAAACTAACCATTGACATTATATCCGTAACTTTACTATTAAATAACAATGAGCAATAGAAGTTGTCACGAGTCGCTGAAATGTTAATCTGAAGGTTTCCTTGCACGAGTACTATATCTGTATAAGCCGAACGCGGTCCTTATACCAGTGATCACATCATGAAGTAAAGGACACAAATTTTACGAATACACGTTCTTTTATGAACTCAAGTCCCATCTACAACTGACTTCCCACCAATGTTCCTTCATTACGTCCCAGGTTTGAAGCCCCATTTTGCCTATGACAAAATTTTCACTCACTGACTTGCTGAATGTTCGGTCCGTCACTTAGTAATTGCACCTTTCTTAACACAACTGGTTTTCTGGCATGCTTTTGAGCTAATGCTTTTCTTGTCGAATTAACTTGCTAGTCATTACAACCTAAAGTATGCTTATCCTTAACACGGAAATTAACCATTACGTTCAAGCGGTACGGAGTTCTAATCTCGGTCAGTGTGGTAAGGTTTTTTCCGTAGTTTTCCCTTTCCTGAAAGAATGGTAACTCTGAGCTCTATGGACCCCGTACTCATGAGCATCCTTTCATTCTCGTTCGATATGAACGTTTGAGGATGTAATTTAAAACATTAACTAACAATTTTTCTCATAATAAAATGTAACCCTTGCTTTCTCCATTATATATTAATTTTAACAAACGAAAATTTATTGCAATCCCTTATTTTTGAAACTTAATGTTGCTCATCAATAACTCCAGCACAACGATCTGGATGATTTTTTGAATGATGAATCCCACCTATACTTATAGGTTTGCTTGTAATTTTGTACAGAACCGGCTATTCTTGATATTTACGCAAAAGGATATATCACTTTAGTGCAACCTCTGACTTGCTTACTCTTCCGCCAGAAATTTCATGAAGTCTAATCTCGAGCTGTGGAACAATCTCCAACCAGAATGGTCGACTATCTTGTTAATTACTGAAGGTGGTATCTTAAACTTTTTACCGTTGCATTGGCACTATTGATATTTAGTAAAAGATGGTAGTTTTCACCCTCACGAAAAGGTGAAAGTGGTGATAATGTACATTCGGCACACTAGTAAAATCAAGGGTTTTTTTTTTTTTTTTTTTTTTTTTTTTGAACGGATAGTACGTAACCATAGAGAAATCTATTAAAAATGTCTGTTCATTGTAATGTTAGCAATTTTCTCGCTTAATACAATTATTTCATGTCCAGGTAAACACAAAGGAAATAAAAAGACAGTTATTAAAATATTTTAGAATTTGTATTCAATGTGTTATGTGACCATTTTACGATTATGCATAAGGAATTAGTACATATTTTGGAGGAATATAAAAAACAGCAAGACAGTTAGCAAACATGTTGAGATCTGTCCGACAGAACTACTTGCGAAACGTGCCCAATTTCCTGGCTAAAATGCGCGAAACCACAACACATTTATTCGCTTAGAAGCAATTTTCTCCTCTTTCGTTCTGCGACTTTTTCTTCCGTTTCCCTCTGTCACTTTAAATAGGCATACACGGTATATGACCCACGTATTTCTATACCAATACCACATCCACCTATATTGTTTTGAATGAAATATCGGCTGAGACTCATTTTACGTAAGTATTCTGTGGAGCAACAACTTTTTACTCCATGACATCATCTAAATGTCAAGGCGGTTCGTCGCAAGCATGTAAGTAATGTGCTTGGATTCAATTACGTCTCTGTAAATACTTTTTTAATCTTAGTAGCTTCAGAAAATAAGTCATATGGCGACATTGCCCCAATGTCCATCAGAAGGATATGAACAGTTGAAGGTCATAAGAGATACACCACCAATGTCGAGAGGACTCATGACGCGTTATTTACCTCTGAACAGGTTACACGCGATTAACGTAAAACGGATATGACTGCACTATCACCGAAATTACATCAAAAGCAAGGTTTGACGCATTTCTTTTATCAGAAACGTCGGGAGACTTTTGGTACAACAGGGAAAACGAGAGATTCACAAATTTTATACAACAGCAATACCAGTTTTTTTTATGGGTCAAGATACAAAACTGACGAGCAAATTGTCCTAAATTTCACGTTAGATAAAATCGAGAACAAGCACCTAAAAGGGCTGGCCCCGTAGCTCAGTCGGTAGAGCACCTGCCTGCAGTGCTAGGCCTTCCCGGTTCGATTCACGACCGTAGAGGTGGGGATTTTTCTCCGGCCAAGATAATTCATCTTCCCCAGAGTCCGGAAGTATGAATGATAGTGTGAATGTGTGCGTGATCTAATGATTAAAACCCAACGAATACGAGTTAACACCGTCGATATGTTCCAAAGGAGGACGGCTGCCGATATGACCATTGGAGTTAAAGACGGGGTATAAATGTGTACGTGATCTAATGATTAAAACCCAACGAATACGAGTTAACACCGTCGATATGTTCCAAAGGAGGACGGCCGCCGATAAGATCATTGTTGTTAAAGATGGGGTATAAATGTGTACGTGATCTAATGATTAAAACCCAACGAATACGAGTTAACACTGTCGATATGTTCCAAAGGAGGACGGCCGCCGATATCATCATTGTAGTTAAAGACGGGGTATAAATGTCTACGTGATCCAATGATTAAACCCAACGAATACGAGTTAACACCTTCGGTATGTTCCAAAGGAGAACGGCCGCCGATATGATCATTGTAGTTAAAGGCGGGGTATAAATGTGTACGTGATCTAATGATTAAACCCAACGAATACGAGTTAGCACCGTCGATATGTTCCAAAGGAGGACGGCCGCCGATATAACCATTGTAGTTAAAGACGGGGTATAAATGTGTACGTGATCTAATGATTAAACCCAACGAATACGAGTTAACACCTACGATATTGTAACAGGAGCGTTGGAGCACCCTGTAACCAGCTGGGAACGGAAGGTAGGGGAGGACCGCGTTAGCCACGCCCTTCCCTCGTTTGTCTTATAGTGGTGACAGCCAGTGGTCGGAAAGAAACATAATTGTGCGTCTGTTTTCCTTCCACCTGGTTCTCGATCTTTCTGTTACTAGAACAATCTTGCAAACACTAGAAACCGGCGATATTCCGATATAAAGAGGGTTACAGACGGACAGAGTTAGTCAGTCAGTTGTTGTGCTGTGTTGAGTTGGTCGGTCAGTTAGTGAGACAGTCGCAGTTCTTGGTGTAAGAGTTAGTCAGTGACGTGTTAATGAACGAGAAGATTGTGCAACGGAAGACTGTACGAACCGTGTATGAGTATCGGAGTTGATGTAATCGCGAGTACAAGGAAATTGTAACGGACGAACTGGTAAATTGTAACTGTGTGCAGTACGCAATTTTGTGTAATTGGCAAGAGTTTGACTGTAAGTCGGTGGAAATAAAGAACATTGTTGAGTAGTGTAATTGGACTTTTTATTCCACGAACCCACAAAGTCACACTGGTGTCAGGAAGCGGGAAGATAACATCACCGAACATTACAACCATGGACGCGAAATTGGAGAAAATTTTAGAGATGATGATGGAAATGACGGCGGAACTGAGAGAAATGAGGACGGCAACTGAAAAGCTCGCTGCAAAAACAGAAGCGGCTAAAGACAACATCACCGAGAAGATGCAACAAATGAAGGCCGAGTTAACCACGGAAATGAGAGCAGCGAATGACGGTCTGGCTACCGAAATGAAGGTGGCGAACGAGGCTCTCGCCGCAAAGTTTGAGGAACGTTTGGCCGGCGTGAGGGATGACGTCGCGAACCTGGGCAAACGGAAGGGTCAAGTAGACGACCGCCTTAATGATTTAGAGGAAAAGGTCGACAACATCGCAAAACCCCTCACCCGCCTGACGGAGGAAAACCGGCCTTATGTGTGGACGGAGGACGTCGAAGGCGCTTTCCAGCACCCGAAGGGGACCCTGTGCAGTGCTTCAATTTTGGGTTTCCCACAACCGGGTGGCGCCTTCATTGTGGACACCGACGCTAGCGACCATTACATTGGAGGTGTCCTACCGCAGATCCAGGACGACCATGAGCGCGTAAGAGTGGAAGAGAAGGAGCGTGCCGCAGCAGCCCGAGTAGTTGTGGCAGTGCCTGCTGAAGGCTGGGATAGCGCAGGCCTGAGGAGGGAGCAGCTGGCGGACGCAGACTTGGGGCCACTCTTGAGGGAAGTGGACGCAGGGATGAGGCCAACCTGGGAGGACATCGCACCGAGGAGCGCCACCTACAAGTCGCACTGGGCAAAATGGGACTCGTTGAAGACCAGAGTGGGCGTGCTGTTCCGGGTATGGGAGTCACCCGATGGGAAGGCGCAGAGAGAACAGTTGGTACTTCCCCGGAGCAAGGTCCCGGAAGTCTTGGAGGAAGTGCACGCCGGTACTTCAGGAGGACACCTGGGAGCGAACCGAATGATTCACAAACTACGGCAGCGCTACTTCTGGCTGAGCCTCCGAGCAGATGCTGGTGGTACACCTGGACCGCCTCGCACGCTGCGATGGGGCTGTTCGGGGCGAACAGCTTTGAGAAGGGAGCAGTGTAACAGGAGCGTTGGAGCACCCTGTAACCAGCTGGGAACGGAAGGTAGGGGAGGACCGCGTTAGCCACGCCCTTCCCTCGTTTGTCTTATAGTGGTGACAGCCAGTGGTCGGAAAGAAACATAATTGTGCGTCTGTTTTCCTTCCACCTGGTTCTCGATCTTTCTGTTACTAGAACAATCTTGCAAACACTAGAAACCGGCGATATTCCGATATAAAGAGGGTTACAGACAGACAGAGTTAGTCAGTCAGTTGTTGTGCTGTGTTGAGTTGGTCGGTCAGTTAGTGAGACAGTCGCAGTTCTTGGTGTAAGAGTTAGTCAGTGACGTGTTAATGAACGAGAAGATTGTGCAACAACGGAAGACTGTACGAACCGTGTATGAGTATCGGAGTTGATGTAATCGCGAGTACAAGGAAATTGTAACGGACGAACTGGTAAATTGTAACTGTGTGCAGTACGCAATTTTGTGTAATTGGCAAGAGTTTGACTGTAAGTCGGTGGAAATAAAGAACATTGTTGAGTGGTGTAATTGGACTTTTTATTCCACGAACCCACAAAGTCACAATATGTTCCAAAGGAGGACGGCCGCCGATATAACCATTGTAGTTAAAGACGAGGTATAAATGTGTACGTGATCTAATGATTAAACCCAACGAATACGAGTTAACACCTTCGATATGTTCCAAAGGAGGATGGCCGCCGATATAACCATTGTAGTTAAAGACGAGGTATAAATGTGTACGTGATCTAATGATTAAACCCAACGAATACGAGTTAACACCTTCGATATGTTCCAAAGGAGGACGGCCGCCGATATAACCATTGTAGTTAAAGACGAGGTATAAATGTGTACGTGATCTAATGATTAAACCCAACGAATACGAGTTAACACCTTCGATATGTTCCAAAGGAGGACGGCCGCCGATATAACCATTGTAGTTAAAGACGAGGTATAAATGTGTACGTGATCTAATGATTAAACCCAACGAATACGAGTTAACACCTTCGATGTGTTCCAAAGGAGGACGGCCGCCGATATAACCATTGTAGTTAAAGACGAGGTATAAATGTGTACGTGATCTAATGATTAAAACCCAACGAATACGAGTTAACACCTTCGATATGTTCCAAAGGAGAACGGCCGCCGATATGACCATTGTAGTTAAAGGCGAGGTATAAATGTGTACGTGATCTAATGATTAAAACCCAACGAATACGAGTTAACACCGTCGATATGTTCCAAAGGAGAACGGCCGCCGATATGACCATTGTAGTTAAAGGCGAGGTATAAATGTGTACGTGATCTAATGATTAAAACCCAACGAATACGAGTTAACACCTTCGATATGTTCCAAAGGAGGACGGCCGCCGATATGACCATTGGAGCTAAAGGCGGGGTATAAATGTCTACGTGATCTAATGATTAAAACCCAACGAATACGAGTTAACACCGTCGATATGTTCCAAAGGAGAACGGCCGCCGATTTGACCATTGGAGCTAAAGGCGGGGTATAAATGTCTACGTGATCTAATGATTAAAACCCAACGAATACGAGTTAACACCGTCGATATGTTCCAAAGGAGAACGGCCGCCGATATGACCATTGTAGTTAAAGGCGAGGTATAAATGTGTACGTGATCTAATGATTAAAACCCAACGAATACGAGTTAACACCGTCGATATGTTCCAAAGGAAGACGGCCGACGATATGACCATTGTAGTTAAAGGCGGGGTATAAATGTGTACGTGATCTAATGATTAAAACCCAACGAATACGAGTTAACACCTTCGATATGTTCCAAAGGAGAACGGCCGCCGATATGACCATTGTAGTTAAAGGCGGGGTATAAATGTGTACGTGATCTAATGATTAAAACCCAACGAATACGAGTTAACACCGTCGATATGTTCCAAAGGAGAACGGCCGCCGATATGACCATTGTAGTTAAAGGCGGGGTATAAATGTGTACGTGATCTAATGATTAAAACCCAACGAATACGAGTTAACACCTTCGATATGACCATTGTAGTTAAAGGCGAGGTATAAATGTGTACGTGATCTAATGATTAAAACCCAACGAATACGAGTTAACACCGTCGATATGTTCCAAAGGAGAACGGCCGCCGATATGACCATTGTAGTTAAAGGCGGGGTATAAATGTGTACGTGATCCAATGATTAAACCCAACGAATACGAGTTAACACCTTCGATATGTTCCAAAGGAGGACGGCCGCCGATATGATCATTGTAGTTAAAGACGGGGTATAAATGTGTACGTGATCTAATGATTAAACCCAACGAATACGAGTTAACACCTTCGATATGTTCCAAAGGAGAACGGCCGCCGATATGACCACTGGAGCTAAAGGCGGGGTATAAATGTGTACGTGATCTAATGATTAAACCCAACGAATACGAGTTAACACCTTCGATATGTTCCAAAGGAGGACGGCCGCCGATATGACCATTGGAGCTAAAGGCGGGGTATAAATGTCTACGTGATCTAATGATTAAAACCCAACGAATACAAGTTAACACCTTCGATGTGTTCCAAAGGAGAACGGCCGCCGATATGACCATTGTAGTTAAAGGCGGGGTATAAATGTGTACGTGATCTAATGATTAAAACCCAACGAATACGAGTTAGCACCTTCGATATGTTCCAAAGGAGAACGGCCGCCGATATGACCATTGTAGTTAAAGGCGAGGTATAAATGTGTACGTGATATAATGATTAAAACCCAACGAATACGAGTTAACACCTTCGGTATGTTCCAAAGGAGAACGGCTGCCGATATGACCATTGTAGTTAAAGGCGGGGTATAAATGTGTACGTGATCTAATGATTAAACCCAACAAATACGAGTTAACACCTTCGATATGTTCCAAAAGGAGAACGGCCACCGATATGACCATTGTAGTTAAAGGCGGGGTATAAATGTCTACGCGATCTAATGATTAAAACCCAACGAATACGAGTTAACACCTTCGATATGTTCCAAAGGAGGACGGTCGCCGATATCACCATTGTAGTTAAAGACGGGTTATAAATGTCTACGCGATCTAATGATTAAAACCCAACGAATACGAGTTAACAGCTTCGATATGTTCCAAAGGATGACCTCCGCCGATATGACCATTGTAGTTAAAGGCGGGGTATAAATGGAAAAAAAGAAATAAAAAGAGAAAGTGCACCAAATGTGGCATCGCTTGAATAAAAGACTACATTTTAGAGAGTAATGGATGTAACATCTTGATAAAATAGTTTCCCCCGCCAATTTAACTTCATTGCATTTGGTGGTACTAGATAATTTTCTGTTAAATATGATCATACAAAAACAAGTGGGTTGTGTTTACGGGAAGCTATCCAGCGGTAGTAGGTATTTCGTTAACTGATGTCATCGTGCGAAATTCGGAATCTTAGCTGGTGAGCAAGAATGATGCAGCGGTTGGACCTGTGGGAGAATTTGAAATCCTAGATCACCAGGGCGGTATCAAGGCGCATTCAAGTGGGATGATGTTTGTCTTTCAACGCTACTACTGAGCAACCAATTGGAGTTCAGCGGTGTTGTCATATTCACTCCCCATAGTGGTGAGACGAGCACCCGCTGAAACCATCTCCAATAAATATTATTTGCGCTTAGTTAAAAATTCAAATTTTACAAAAAGCGATCCATGGAAAAGGTAGGGAGTAATGCATTTAACATAACCATAAAATTTCCATATTTTTAGCACAAATAGTTTTCCTAATACAAATAAAGCATAAATATTTTACAATGCATCGCGATGTAAGCACCGCAATGAACATTATTGGTTGCCATGTGTGCGCATTCGTATCTGCAATTACTCAGAACTGAAATGTAAAAATTTGACATGACGTGATAGAATTACTTTGAATAAGCCAAGGCGTTTAATAAATTCCAGCAAGAGCCAACAGTACACTTCCTGCTGGCCCGGCAGAATGAGTCGTCATAAGTTTATGGTTTGTAATTATTCTAGAGAGTTCAAAGCAGTATCATTCAGTTCTTCCGTTTAAAAACAAGAGAAAAGTATCACCTGGATAAGCTTGCCATTGAGACACGAGGTAATCCGCCTTCCCCATTTACCCTGCCAGTACAATCCAATTGAGTTAATGGGGTCTCTTATATTACAAATATAAACAATATTTTCAAACTGACTGACGAACGATTTATTCACGAAGAAATTGAAAAGGTAACAAGACTGGGAAAACTGTGTGAGACATTTTCGGAAAGATATAGCACGAGACACGATTTTGGAGCCTATCGTCATAAATTTGCAATACTCGAAATGAAATGTGTAGTGTTTAACGCCCGCTTTTACTACATACGGCACCGCAGGCGATGACACTGATACATGAGATGAAGATGGAGCACCAGTGGAATGAGATGGCGGGGGAAACCGGAGGTCCCGGAGAAAATCCGCCCCAGCGCCGTGTTGTCCACCACAAATCTCACTTTGCGGTCGCCTGGGATCGAACCCGGGCAGCCTTGGTGAGAGCCAAGCGGTCTAACCACTGAGCCACGGCGCGGCCTACGCAATACTCGAATGATGAAGACGAATTGTCTCTTGACGTCAGCTATATGGATGCGTCCCTGGTATTAGAAACAGATAATTCATAAACTATAATTGTAATGATAGCATTTAAAACATATGCATATGGGAATATACATGTTGCAATTGTGATTCCATCAACTGCATTTTAAAAATTTGGAAAATTCAGTTTAGGTTCCCTCAAATTTTGCGCCATGGTCTAGGATAATGTGCGAGAGGGGGAAATATGGAAAGAATGGAGATAACGAAGTGGCAACGCTAAGCGTGCTAAGGCGGTGGTCCAGAACTCGCCCCATTTGAAACACACAATACTCACCAAGGTGAACAGATTCATGAGGGGTGCCTTAGCCGATTCCATGGTGGAGTTTCTGTGAGCCTCATGTCCAAGATATCAGGTAAATTTCACTGTGCGTATAGGCCCTAAATACAGGAAGGTGAATGACCTTACAAATGGAGGTGAACCTGGCGATTATTGATTTTCGGGGATCCGTTCCACCACAGATGAACATGAGTAGCTGTAAACGCACAAATACTCGTACTTAGGGTTATGGCCGTAGTGAGACGAGAATGAGAGAGAAATCAGACAAAAACAGTCTTGGGGACTGCTATGGACTGTGGGTAGATTCACACTTTCGTAATTGAACTGTTGTATACAGTGTATCGGAAATTCAGGGTTTTAGTTTCCCTATTCCAAATAATTTTAGCATATTGAAGAGAGGAGGGAAACCACGGAAGGAAAACTACAGTAAAAGGACGAAGACGAAGATGCTTTTGAGCAGTAAGTATGTGGTACCTAATTAGAGTTCTTGCTTCATTTGTGTGGGTAATTAGACGAGCTGAACTACATTTGAAAGTCAATGCCACAGCCGGGGTTTGAACTACAGACGTTCTGTGTCGGTAAAAATTCGACATTTCAAATACTATGAATCACATAAGGTGGTCAATGTGCGTACGTGTATCACTCAACCAATAACGGCATCAAAAAGGAGAGTCAAAGGTGTGTGGTTCTAATCCCGGGCATAGCATTTAATTTCTCATTTCTGAACAATTTCATGCCTAAGGATATAAATGAGCAGTAGACCTGAAACATCACTAAGAACTGTAAAAATAAAAACGAATTTTTCTTACAGCAAAATGGGGTTAAATTAATGTACCTTACAAAAGATTTTACATTAATTTGATATCTAGGAACGGTAACTGAGAAGAGAGGAATTGGAGTGAGGTTTCTGGAAACTGTTCAGAAATAGGAGATGCAGTAACTGCTTTCTATAGCGAAAGAAGAGATTTAGGAGATAAGACAAGGTATTACAAATATACGTAAAAGGGGTGGGGGCAGGATTAGCATGGTTTAGATGAGGAATATGGATCTTATGGGGTATAAGAAACTCTTAATTTGTTCTTGATAGAGTCAACATGAAAAATTCAATGCCACAACCGGGATTTGAAGCACGGACTCCTGGTTTCCGTCCAGTCGCTCTAACCCATTGAGCTACCGTGTCCAAAATGCCGTCCTGACATTAAATTCTCCATTTGACTCGTATATTTCCCTGGTAGGCCACTAGGGGCTCTCGCATCCGAAATACACCGTTGTGGCGACTTACTATCGTAAGTACTTAAGTCCCAGGCTTCATCATTTATATCTTATTATTTTAGTTAATTGATGTTAATTAATCATTTCTTCACACTAGCCGTACATAGGCTAAGGTTTTTGATAGTCAACATGAAAAATTTTAGGGCATGGCATTGAATGTTTCATGTTGACTTATCAAAAACCTTAGCCTATGTTCGGCTAGTGTGAAGAAATGATTAATTTCCATCAATTAACTAAAATAATAGGAATTTGTTCTATTTGTAGAAAAGCAGAAAATGCACAACTCGTCGGGAATAAGTGAATGGCGTAAACAGACAAATAGCATTAAACGATCAAATGGCAGGGTGAAAAAAAAACTAATGAAACTCAAATCCAAAACGGGAAGCCTGGAGAATTTGTGTATCTAGGGTTAAAATGGTAAATGGTTACGGTCAATAAGGGGAGAAAACCTGTGTTAGCCTTCTGGAAGAATATGTGTGTGTGTGTGTGTATGTGTGTGTGTGTGTGTGTGTGTGTGTGTGTGTGTGTGTGTGTGTGTGTGTGTGTGTGTGTGTGTGTGTGTGTGTGTGTGTGTGTGTGTGTGTGTGTGTGTAAACTACCTCCAACGTTAAGTCATATCGGATGATGAATGAAATGATTAAAAGAGTACAGGGAGCATAGAGCTTAGAGTTACCAGACATTCATCTTTCAGGATTAGGGAAAACCTCCAACGTTACGTCAGGTCGGACGATGAATGAAAGTTCAAATGAGTACAAGGTACATATAGAGCTTAAAAGTTACCAGACATTCATCTTTCGGGATATGGGAAACCATGGACAAAAGCCTTATCACCTTGACCGAGATTGAACTACGGACCTCTTGAAGGTGAGGCAGGCGTGCTACCACTTATGCTACAGAGGTGGACTGTTTTGGTTGTGCATGTACTATATTAGATTACAATGAAGTATATTTGGCTGGATACTGGATTTAAAAGTTTTTTTGTAATTTTGAGTGGTAGTGACGCGATAGGGCTATAACCTGGTCTCAACCAACGTATGAAACTTGATATAAATAACGGAGTATGGTAAACATTTAAATCCGTTAAACGTTACCGCATTATTTCTATGAGTTGTAAGTGGTGCAGTTGGAACTTTACTGGCGGGTCGTATAAATTTCGAGGTAAAGAAACGAAAGCCTAGCGAACAGGAAAATGCTCAGTTTTCCTCTTACGTCACTATCAGCGTCCTTACACAAATCGTTGCCTGCATTGAGGAAGTTCAAAACTAGTCTACAGAACAGCTATCTTATTTCTAATAATAAACTACGTATGTCGCTTCTTATTTTAAACCACGCCTACTACATTATGCGATAGTTCTTACGTTTTTTCGGAGTGTAGAATTCAATATAATATTTTGTTAAGATTTACTGCTTTGTGTTATTAAAATCCAGTTCTCATCTGGCAATTAAGGGTACCATCCGCTCTTTTCGGCACACGCGTCTGAAAAAATGACAGTATAGTTGACAAAATGTAGCATTTCCTCTATTCTTGAAGAGCGCTTATTTTTGTGAGCCAACGCTTTAATGGCATAAAGTCGGAACGGAAAGTAATTGAACTATCGCTGGACTAGGCATGATATCGCCGTGTAACTTGCACAAAGTAATTTGGTATTTGCAGATAGCCAGTGACCCATGACCTTACTTTGCTTTCTGTGAACTGGTCCATATAAAGGGTAGTTTGAGTTGAGAAATAAATTCAACATATTGTCACCCGAACATCGGAATTCCCGATAGGACCAGCTGGCAGGTAGGGACCAGAAGGGAAGCATTCAGTCACGCCTACTCATTTATCTTGTAGCGCTAACGAGGGGATGGTTGGAAAAACATCACTAGCCATCTCTTCCCCCTTCCCATTCGCCTGGAACCTTCGGGGTGATTCAATGAACCGCGAGACTTCCAGAAACAGCAATCTTTCTATAAAAATGGGCTGCAATTGGAGAGAGTTCAGTTCTTGGCGAGCAGCCGTGAGGAGCGCCGAGTGAGTGAACGGACCGGAAGACTGTAGGTGTAATTGTGTGCGCTACGTAATTCTTTGTAATCGGCAAGTGTTCCAACTATAATTCGGTGGAAATGAACATTTTGAGTTTGTGCAATTGGACTTAATTTCACGAACCCACAAAGTCACAATATTTAAGGACATCTCAACGACTTGAATTTTCAAGCAATAGCCTTTGGAAGTCCTAAAGAAGTTTACGAAACAAACAGATGTTAAATGAAACAAAATCTATACAAGATATCTATTTGAAGTACCTGCTTTGTGGCATGAGCCGTTTCCCAAATATATATTAATTTCGAATATTTCAATAATTTCTCGTGAAGTCCTTCAGTTTTATGCAACGGTGTGGAATTTTAAAACCAGCTTCAGCGTTCAGTTAAAACATGACTCACTATTCCCTTTGTAATGTAGGTACTCCTAAAATATCACAAGGAGCAGAACCATTATAAACAACTTGTGTCCTATTCACTCGATACAATAAAAAGGAGAAGATTCATTTACGAAAGTAGAAGCCGTCAGAATGTTTTTGAATGGTCTGTAACTGAATTGATATGGGGTGTCAAACCTGTCAAATGAGGGTGTAGGAACCCTCTCCAACCCCCCTACCCCGCGTCTCATTCCGCGGAGACTTTGCTGTGCCAGAAACTTATGTACTTTGCGTTGGTGGACAGTACAGTATACCACAGGAGAGAAAGTCTCCGGACGGTGAGACGCAGGGGGTTGGAAAAGGTCCCCACACCCTCCCTGGATAGATTAGTGACACCCCATTCCGTTACAGACCATTCAAAAACATCCTGACGGCTTCTACTTTTGTGAATAAATCTCGGTTTTAGTGTACTGGGTGAATAGGGCACATGTTTTTTTTAATCGTTCTGCTCCTTGTGTAGCATGCGTTGTCATACACATTCGCTGTCCTTGGTTCACAGTGTACGGGTGGCACATTCCCCTCAGGGACTTACTTGCGTTGGTGGACAGTACAAAGATTTAGGTCCCAATAAAACTAGTTGGAAAAACTTTCGTAAACAATGAAGGGTAGATGATGTCGTGTGAATGGTTAGTTATCCCGCACTACATCTGAAGAATAATTCCAACATTGCAAACGCGAAGACTAGTTATGGTCAGCAGTTTGACTTCACCCAGAGGTATTGGGTTTCGATTTCTGCCCGGTGGGGAGGATGTTTCTTTAATTACCTATCCTGCGTATGAGGTGGAAGTGAAGCCAAATGTGTTTACGTGTAAGGAAGTAATACAAAAAACCAGTTAAGTTTCAACGCGTATAAACACTACCACTTGTTTCTCCAAGCCCCAGATATGATCAATTGATCACTGAAGTTCAAAGAGCTATATAAAAATGGAATTAAACAATGGATTATACCTACTACATTCTTGAACCAATTCCTACAGATTCGATAAAAGCTTATCCAATAAGTGATTTCAGTCGTTTGTTGTAATAAAATCAATCTGCACTGCTTGGAATCGCATCCTCAATATCACATGCCTACTTCAAATGGCAATGTGGTAAAGTGGCTTGATGCAATCATTCAGATTTAAAGGAAATTCACTTCAGTTTAGTCGTGAAGTAATCCTAACAATTGTTACTCGAATCTTCTATATATGTTCTCTTTCTCTCGTGTAATTTACGTCCTCCAACATTGTCATACCGGACGATGAATGCAATGCGTGAAATGCTCAAATGAGCCCGGGGTCCATGGAGCCTAGAGTTGACTCACCCTCACCAAGATTCGAACTCGGGACCTCTTGAACGTAAGACCCACGCTACCATCTACGCTACCGAAGCGGGCGTACGTTCTCTCGTCAAGGTTTAGTGATGTTTTAGAAATCACTTACAGGTCAACCAAGAATGGACGCTCAATTGCGTTCCAAGTAGGTAAAAGGATTCATGACGTTCTAAAAAACATGGGGAAAGACAATGTACCTATTTAAAAAATTCGACATATTTAATTCGCGAAATAAAAACGCGGGACGTAATGTGAATTCACGGAGTTTAACCTAACCTTACACACACAACCTGCGCATCGACCGTTTACCAAAGTCAACTTCTTCTCCCACTACATTTCCTGAAATGTTCGTGAGGCATTTGGCTTTGAGCAAACTAGAAGGTCAGTATTCTAGTAACTACGCATTGTGTAAATTGCGGCAAAAGAAATAGCTTACAAATTAAAAAATGATGGCTTACACACATCCGATTCAAAAATTATGGAACAGAATAGACGGCACATGTTTCAAGTAATAGTGATGACAAAGTTCAAGGCTACCTTCTATTTTCAACAGCATGCGAATTCTATTAGCAAAGATGATATCGATTTCATGACATTGCTGACGAAGGATGAGCTGTAATTAAAGACGAGACATCACTGCACTAGGATCTTCATACCCTCCAAATTCTACACTTACGGAAAGAAAATATTGACTAACAATGAAGTAGCAAAATGGGAACTTATAGTGAAAGAGAAACATGTTCACTATTGTTGAAGAACATAAGCAAACTACTGCATGATTGGCTTTTTATAGCTACGTTATATAACTTTCTTAAATAAAAAAAAGTTTTTCAATCTCACAGTATATGGAGCAGTATCTTCAAAATCCTGAAATCATGAACAGTTTAAAAAAAAGATAAGGGTAAACCTGTCCGGTCCACCTTCGAAATACATCATGATACATTTTCGAAAATATTTGAAAGAATAACAAAATTCTCTAAATCAAGTCCTTAAGTCGCCCGGTACAAGCCATCTTTGGTTACTAGAATGTTGTGCTTATGCATTACCTCAAGTTTGGTCATTTTATACCATTTTATTTTCTATTGTATCTGTTTCCCCTTTTTTCCCTTAACAAGACGTATGCTCATATTAGTAACATTTGATCAGAACCTAACAAATTTCACTGTTAAACTCAGAAAAGAATAACCTAATTATGTTTTTTGGAAGTGTTGTGGTCTAAAGCGAATGAGATGCATTTGCGTGCTCAGCATTATCACCTCGCTACCCTCGCTTTTTTCATATTTACTTCTCTCGCACACTATACTAGAGCACGCGAGTTTACTTTGCACTAGACGCAATGGAACACAAGAGCCCGCCTCGGTAGCGTAGATGGTAGCGTGCCTGCCTCCACGTTCAAGAGGTCCCGAGTCAGGGCGAGTTAACAGGATAAGCTTTTTTCTGGGTGTTTCCCTATCCTGATAAATCAATGTCGATAACTAAGCTCTATGGTGCCTGGGCTCATTTGAGCATCATAACAATTTTATTAATCTGATATGACAACGTTGGAGGGCCTAAATAAAAAATAAAAATAAAACCGAAACCAAGGTGGTTTTTCTATCCTTATGGGGTTTTTATGGCGTGTTAGAAACCTTACCCCTTACCTTCTTTTTGCAAAATTTGAATTTTTGCGTTAGCACAAGTAGTACTTATTAGAGATGGAGTCACTTGGCACTCTTACACACAAATTAAGGAGAATCCAATATAACACCGCAGGACTTCGATTGATTGGTTGCTTGCGTGGTAGCATTCAAAGACAAAAACTTCCCCATTTTAAAGTGCAGTGCCTATTATTGTATAATTGACTTACATTCTTGGAAAACGAAGCATTGCTATTTAGTACACACTTCCAATTAAACTTAACAGAACTTTTCTACTACAGAAAAGAACAATCAGATACCTGGCAAAAATAAAAATAACACGCATTAGTTCACGCGGACCCTATTTTAAAAAATTAAATACTCACTCTTCCCTGCATATTTATTTTGTAAACAATACTTTTTGTACATAACAAAATATAACCTCCACCAATTCCGATATCCACACATATCAAACAAGGCTAAAACTTTTTGAACATAAGCCCCAATACTTTGGTCCAAAACTACTTAAACTTCCCGAAAACCTAAAACATACTGTGTAAGCTGCTAAGTTTAAATCTAAACTAAGCTCTTGCTCAGCAGACCCTAGTATAGCATAGATCATAACTTCAGTGGTTTTGAATAGATTATGCTTGTGTATCTGAGTGTGTGAGAGAGGATGACAATGTTAAACATAATATATACTGTCTGTATTAAGTTATAGTCAGCAATAAATTGAATGGTATGGGTTAATTGGCGGGTGAGGGTGACCTAAGGTGAGCAGGTATACACGTCCCAAATTAGGTCAGTTTCCCCATTTTTGCATATTAACCAGTCACTTGTTACAGGCGATGAGTACTCCCATTCGCAATAGATTTTGCATAATCCGAGATTTCAAAAGAATTAATGCTCCGGTTTTAAGATAGCTTCAAAAATCTTAATCCTTGACAATTTTTCAAACAAAAATATACAATATATAAATTCATTTCTAAATTATTTCATTCTTGGGCTTGCATAGTACTTTATGAAAAATTCACATTTTTAACTTTTCAAGCAGTAATATTAAAACAATTGTTGGTAATTTTGTGTGTCTTTTTTCCCGAGCCCAGTTGGAGACGTAGTGAAGAACGTGAAGCACGAGCTTGTGATGTTATCTATGCAGGAGGCGTCGTAATGGTTAATGTTGTTACGGCCAAAAATATACATTTAAAGCGTCCGTGACCACCACACGCTTCTCTGCTACCAACACACTACACTATAACTTTAAACTCCAATAGCCAATGACTTAAGCTTACCCTTCCAATATTAGGATGTGGAACCTCCCCCTATGTCAAAGTATCCTCCAATCAATGGTTCAGTAATGCAATCCCTAAGTGACGTTTTAAACCATGTATCTTTTCGGTCTCAGTTATTTAATATCAAAGTTAAGTTTTTTTCACGTAATGCAGAAACCAGTAACATATACAAGGAAATGGAGGCAAAGCAGGTGAACACAGACTTAGCACTCGCAAGTCACCAAGTTAACACATTCTACGACCGTCAAGCAAAAACAGATTTAGATTTCAAATTTGGTAATCTTCTTGAGTGGATATTAAAGATTACCCTATAGATATGTGCAAACATAGTATTTGAAATAGCCTTGTTTCGTTAATGAATTTACCATGACAAAGAAACCATGTACGCCAATCAGTTTTGGCAAGTTAATATTTAAACAAGTCTAGTCCTTGTGGCCTCTAATCTATTGAATTGTGCAGGATGCCTTCCGAAGATGCAATATTTGGATGTGTCCTCTTGAACCGTGGACCAGAATTCGTAATCCGTGGATTTGTCCCAAATCACTCCTGGGTTGTAAGGGGCTTAATCCTAGTGGAAGCTACAAGAGGGATTTGTACACTTTGACCCCCTTTCCGCAGAAAGGTCCCTCAGGGCCGTTGAAGCATTTTCGGTCATTTCTGAGGAGTAACTGGCATATACCCTGTTATTTTTAGAAGTCTCAATACTGGAAACATTTTTTCATCAGTGATACCAGGTGCGTTCAAGTTATAACACCTATATTTTTACAGGACTGGTACCAAATAGGAACTTCTGTTTTTTTAATACACATGGACTCTGAATTCGTGACAGATGACAGCACTGTGAAGTGCATAGAGCTAGTGGCAGGGACGAGAGTTAGGACTGTTTCTAATACTTAAAATGGCGACGTTCTCATTGCAAGAACAGCGTGTAATCATTCGTTTTCTCCATTTTCGTGGAGTGACACCTATTGAAATTCATCGCCAGTTGAGTGAGGCATATGATGGTACCATGGATGTGTCTAATGTACGTTCCTGGGTGTGACAGTTCAATTAAGGCAGAACATCGTGCGACAACAAACGAAGACGATCACGGCCTCACACCAGCCGATCTGACGACATGATCCAGTGATTGGAGAACGTTTTGGAGGACCGCCGTTGCAGACATCACCTCCAAAATTGGCATTTTCGTGGGATCTGTACACACAATCCTACATGAAGATCTGAAAATGCGAAAAGTGTCTTCCAGGTGGGTGTCACGAATGCTGACGGATGATCACAAGACTGCGCGTGGCAAATTGTCAGGCGATGATGACGCGTAATGACGACATGAATGGAACTTCGATTACACGCTGTTCTTGCAATGGAAACGTCGCCATTTTAATTATCAAAAGCAGTCCTAACTCGTCACCGCCACTAGAGTTCTATGTACTGTACAGTGCTTCCATCTGCCTAGCATTCACAAAGAATCCACGTGTATTTAAAAAAATTCCTATCTGGTCACAGTCCTAAAAAAAAAAAAAAAAAGTGTTATAACTAGAACACACTTCGTAAAATGATTTTATAACATTTGCTAAAGCAAGCGTACTGTTCAGAATGTGCAGGAGGTTAAGTAGAGGTATCCAGAACAGATTTTACATCTCAAAAACTAATTTCATGAAACGCTACGAGGTGGAGTACCTTGATGTTTCGGTTATTAGCAGCAGAGACAAGGTCAGGCTGATTGAGAACTTTATATGGCGTGTTTCCTTCAATGCCTTCACACTTTTTTCAACGTCACATTCTCTGGAAACAAGATATCCGTGAGCCGGACACATTTCCTTAACAGTAAGCTGCAAACATATCACTGTCATACCTTCATAAAAACCATTTGTTTACATCAATGTTCAATTTCTTTTAACTTAGCCATAAATGTACACTAAAGTGTTAACGTAATTTGTTTCCAGCATTCGCAATCGCCCATATATTGTCAAAAGTATTCGAAGTGAGAAATTGTTGGAGAAGACCAGACCAAGTCGAGACTCCGTTATGCATTTCATATATATGTATTCCACAATTTTTGTACGATCCTGTTTTATTTATAACGAATTATTAATACAAAATTATCTATAATGTTTGCTATCAAATTTATAACCTTCATTCTATCTACTTCATGTCGAATCTTCCAAGGGCTGCTCGCTAGGTTATGGCCTTATAAAATTAGTTGTGAAAAGAGCTTAAAACTTACAGTACCTATACAAGTCGTTGGCCATTTTTGAGAGAACAACGTTTTGCATATATTCTCCATGTAAAAGAGATGATTACTCTTCAAGATAACCCGGAACATAACGAAAACACATGATGGTGCAAAAATAAATGAATGAAATAAAAAGATGCCTGCTCGTCAACGAGAGTGAAAGCAGATGCATGTAGCGTCCTAGACCAACCAACCCTGAGAAGCATCAAGTGGTGCGAAAAGCCAATCTAACCAAGTACTTTCCAATTAACTCTTCAGTTGTTAAAAGGAACATGTATTTTCAGAACCAAGGCCAAGCCAGATAACCCCACTACTGCTGCAGCCTTGTACGAATGAGTTAAACCACGCTTGTGTTTCCAGCACAAATGTCCACGCGTTGTTTCGTTGCGATGTGGGATTTCACGTTCATTTGTTTTTCAAAACTTACCGCATACAGCTGGGAACGTTAAAACAAAGATGTGCGCCCTACTAAACACATTCATGGCCACATTCTTTTAGATCAACTTATTCTGGATATCTAAGGAATGTAACTTCACGTTGCCGTCGCCCGTGTCTACATTATTCTGAAACAAATTTCAAAAAACGATGGCAAAAATGTTAACTTTTTAATGTGCTTCATTGTTTTCTCTATTCATTATCCTCCATTTTATACAGCAACTATTCTTGCCACAGCCTATTTTTCTATCTACTGGTCCATATAAACTAGGGATAGAGGCTAGGGATAGAGCCCGAGAAATTGCCACCAACGTGGTAGCTGTACACTAACAAGAAAATAATCGTGTGTCAAATTCAGTGCCAGTTAACAAACAGTTCACCACAAATCATTGCATATCTCAACCGACGATTTGTCACCAGCAACAGTTTTCTCTCAGACTATTTAGCACAGCAAGAATCACGTGACAGAAAAAGTAGACTTGAACCCGAAAGAGTGAAAATGTTAGTATTTTTGAACAAAAACTTATAAAAATGGACTGCTTTTCATGTAA
Organism: Mantis religiosa; assembly: GCA_030765055.1. Lineage (NCBI taxonomy): Eukaryota > Metazoa > Arthropoda > Insecta > Mantodea > Mantidae > Mantis > Mantis religiosa. The sequence continues at coordinate 16,322,625 of CM060952.1, forward strand.
ATGAGTAAAAATAAAAACTGATGGTTTTCAGTTTTGTCTCATTAAATATGTGCACCTATTTAATTTTATTGACATTACACTTCTCCCAACATTCTATTTTGTATTGAAACTAGAAGTAGAAATGGCGGTATGTGTATCGTGGAAAATATCGTGCATCGGGATCGAGAATAACTGTTTCCCTAATATAAATGTTCAGAATTCGTTTCATTAGATATTCCTCTACATATAAGGTGGATAGAGGAAATCTAATTGAGAATCAGATGTCATGTGACATTCCTTAACATACCCAGACAATTGAATGAAGACGCCTCAAAAAGAAAATTCAACAAACGAGTGACTCTACCCAAGGAAAAAAAAGGAAAGAAAAAAGAAATAAACTACCTAGAGCATTTCCAGCGCAGTAAATTGAAGCACTCAGATTGATAAGTCAATGTTTTTGAGAAATCCTGTTAAACACACGATAAACACTGAATACTAGTTCTGTAATAGTGCTAAAAGATTTGCGGATCAGAAGATTTTAGGTCGAACATGTTGAATGGGCATCTATTTCAGAAATAAAAGTTGTTAAGTCTGCCTTTTCGAGTTAGATGTTAAGTAGTTGCCGCATTAGCCGTTTGGTGGTGCAACTACCTGCCACACAAGCTCTTTGATATCAGCTGTTCATACGTTTTAGATAAGACGTTAGACAACTTTAGGCATTCCTTAAATGCACTTTCAGAAAGTTAAATCTGTACTTCCCAATACCAGAGCACTCTTCCATGCCTATTGACAGAATTTCTGGCAATATTAAGAAGAAACGATCAATGGATGAAGTCTTAGTCCCTTCCACATGGGTGAAACTGATCCAAGGTTCACTACAGAAGCAGCCCATTGATGTCATGTCAAACGTCCACTGACCGATAATGGGGAACATGATGGCACTCCAGTTGAAGTTTTTGACTTCAAAGATGCCCTCGACCATGTCCTTGTAAGAAGTGTTCTTGAATTCACTTTAATCCGGGGTGTGTATTTACAAAGAGGATGTGTACCTGCAGTTCGTCACACAATGTCTTCCTCACTTATCGTCCCCAGTCTGAGGAGAGTAGTGAGGTTGCAATCCTTACACAAGGCACGTGGTAGTGCGAAAAACACTGGATAGGCTTCGGAAGATTAAGAAGGCAAAATATTGCAATGTTCGTTCACTACGGGAACATGTCACTGCCAGAGGGTACCACATTTTATGACATAATGACATATGGAAGTGAGGTAGCAGATGATGTAGAGATGGAGTGATGTTTTGATGACAATGTTGTATGTCAATCCATGAAGTGCATACTGGATTTGTCCGTAGTAGAGCATGCTGGAAATATAGTAATGGTTTATCCATGGCTACATATAATATTGTATGATGGAAAAACTTAACATTAAGAATCAGAAGCTGTTAAGTGAAGTGACTTAACTTTCCATTCATTTTAAATTAAAAGTTAAGTCCTAATAATAAATATCCTGTCACACATACTACACATATCAAACCATGAGAAATACTTCAACAGTACTTTGTATCTCCAAACGGACCCATCACATAAAATTCTTTCATTTTTATCGCTATTTTGGCATTTAAAATTAGTTTCGAAAACTTTGAGCTGCTCTCCAGCACAATTTTGAAACAGTGACCCTGCAACTTCTGCTTCTGACCGCTTCAATTTTCGTCTCCTATGGTTAATCAGTTCTACAAACCCCTTCTGCTGGCTATTGCCAGAAAATTCATCATATACATTCTATTTTCCATATAAATATTAAATATTTTAATTAAAATATTTTCTGAGAAAATAACAAAGGAACGTTTTGCTCGTTATGTCTAAAGGACAGTTTGGGGAGGAGGGGCGATTGTCTTCAAACTTTCGTGTCACATCTTTGGAAGTTACTAAACTTAAATACCATTTGGCATATACCCAAATGTCACCGAGTTCAGCTGTTCACCTGGACACGTTAGTTTTATTATATTTCGTTCAGGGAGAATCGAAACGTTATTTCCACTGAAATGAGCACTTCCTCTAACAGAGCAAACGCGTGGATAGCAAAAACCACATTTCAGGGATGTCACGTATCAATTATAGATGAATATTTCCCTTTGTTAACCAGACCATGGTCAGCAAAATATGATCTATCCATGTGATCAGCAGTTTCAAAATTATCCACAATCAGACTTATGATTGCACTTCAGTTGCTGTGCCGAATATCAAAACTAAACGTCAACTAAGCCCGCCTCGGTAGCGTAGATGATAGCGTGTCTGCCTCACGTTCAAGAGGTCCCGAGTTCGAATCGCGGTTCGGGTGAGTTACATGGATAAGGCTCTTTCCAGGGTTTTCCCTTATCCTGAAGACGAATGCGTTAAGCTCCACGGATTCCGGACTCATTTGAGCATAATTTCATTCAATGCCCGATATGGCATCGTTGGAGGACGTAATTATAAATAAAAAATAAGCCTCAACTACGAACACTTCGAATCGTTCGACGAATGGTACATCCAAACAAAGGAATTGCAGTGCTACGCCCCCGATTTGCACTCTATAGCTTCAGAAAAACCTTAGAAGGGTCAACTTTAAATTCTGTAATGAACACCACCTTGTTAAAGTAGTTGAACTCTTGCCGGCATTTCCTCTGGATTACATAAAGTAATCTTGCTTCGTTGTACATTAATTTGCATAACAGTATATACCATTTCACCTAAATGACTAATTTACAATATTGCTAATTCTGCTGCACTACGAACTATGCAGAAGCCCTAATGCACAATAACATGCATTACTCCAATCATTTTTATAGGATAAAGAGTAACTCACATTTAACATTTCAAAGAAATTCCCCTAACCTGTAACCTCCTTAAACTGAGTCCGATTAATAAGTCATTTCTTTGTGGAAACGTAGTCAGACTGAAAAATTCAAGTCGCCGTTAAGGTAGTCTCATGTCTGTATGAGAACTCCTTGTGGTTTACCGGAAAAAACAAGAGTCAGTTGGAGAATTTAATGTCATATCGGCACGTTGGCGATACTACCTCAATGGTTAGAGCGGCTGGACGTAGACCAGAAGATCCGTGGTTCAAATCCCGGCTATGGCATTGAATTATTCAGTCTGACTACGTTTCCACAATTTAGCCTACACACGGCCAGTGTGAAAGAACAATTAATTTCCAAGTCATTTCTTTATTTCACTTATTCTTAAGCTGTTTTCTCTAATCACTTTTGCTTAATTTTGCATTTCCGAGTTAAACGTCTTACATATCATACAAAAGTTAATAATTTCACAGCAACCTTCCCACACTTACAGGAACATCAATGGAAAATGAACACATCTGGTATTGGTGAACCTTGACATTTGTCAAACGTAAGTACCTTCACGGCTTGGGCGTAAGGTAAGATTTAGACAAATAAAAGATTCCCACATTGCTTTATCTTTAAGGATACCTATGACTGAAATTTTGAAATCTTTAGGCTCATGGAATTTTTAAAGCCACGAATATTGCTTTTTTCCCAAAATTTAAAAATTTGTGTTTTGTAGTAAAGAAAATGTGCAAAAATGCATCTCACAATAAAACCCAGGACAATTTCTATTCACTATCTCTATGAACGTGTGTAGCAAGTTTTAAATGACCAAAAATGTTGAAATTTTTAATAACGAGAAAACAAGGATAACGAATTAGAATTTATATGTAAGCAGTAGCATTCGCGTAACTTCCAAACTAGATTAGAGGATTTAAAAATGGTGTGCGGAGGCTATCTAAGCATTCTTCGGCTTCAGGAAGGCTTACACCATTTTATAGACTAAAAAAAGGAAAAGGTGATTTTTTTAAAAAATGTTCATAACATTTCAGTCATACATAGCCTTGACATTTCAAAGAAATTTCCCTAACCTCGTTAAACTGAGTCCGATTAATAAGTCATTTCTTTATTTCACGTATTCCTAAGCTGTTTGCTTTAATCACTTTTGATTAGTTTTGCCATTTCCGTCTTACATCTCAGCCCACGTATAAGTTGACAATTTAACAGCAACCTTCCCAAACTTACAGGAACATAACCAATGGAAAATGAACACATGCCTGGTTTTGGTGAACCTTGACATTTGTCAAACATGTAACTTCACGGCTAAGACGTAAGATAACATTTAGGCAAATAAAAGATACCCTCAACGCTTTAACGGTAACAGTAAATTATGCACATTTTTAGAACGCCATGTTTCTAAAAACAAATGCAATCTTTTATCCTTGACAGCTACTTTGTGTTGCAAGTCGACTGCCATACAGTTCGATTTGAACACTTCGACTTTGTGTTCATCAAAAATTAATTTGACTTTAGAGAACTTATATTAAATCTCAATTACAGCCCAAAGCAAAGTGACGATAGGGTTCTACTACACTTTGAGAAGAAGTCCTATGTAAGGCAACAATTTATAATTTACGAATTAATATGGTTAACACTGGGCACTGGTACCAGTCAAATCCGAAACATTTTACATCAACAGACGTCGTAAATCTATCGATTCCACATAAACGGCCCCTGGTTAAACACATTTATTGGTCCAAGAAAACTGTTGAAAAATTCCAAAGTAACCTTCATATTTGGCCTGAAATATCGGAACTAATGACGAATCTTGGACTTGTTACGATAGGACATACTAAAAAGAAAGGTCATCACCTGAATGGGGTTTCTACAAAACCTACGTCTACAAATGTCTCACTGCTGGTAAAATGGTTGGTAATATTTTTCTAAAGCGGGTCATATCGATACTAGAGCATTAGTAGAAAATCACTAAAAAGGAAAACAAAATGTACTAAAGCTCAGCACCAAGAACCCTTGACGTAATACCTTATTTCCAGTTTCCAAAACTTAAATGCAGTGAAACATTATAAAAACCTGATTTCTTAAGTCCCTCTAGGAAGCGTGAATCATTGCTGTAAGAATGTGTACTGATAAAATGCCAATATTTTAAGAGGGGAGATCATTAAGCTTTAAGCTTATTCTAGTTTGACTTTCTATGGACGTGTTATGTGTAACCTACATGAAACGTTACCGTAAATTTGATGTATGATAACTAGAACTAATCGACGTGAAGCGGTAGCACGAAAATAAGTCATTCCCGTTACGTTATGTGCATCCTGATGAGACCTTCAGTTCAGCGGCATCGTTAAAGTTCACCGTAACCCCAGCATTACTGGGCACTTCCAGAACTTTCACGTCTTCCCTCAATTTGACCTTAGTATCCGAGAGTTTTGCCCGGTTTTATATAAACACCATACATTTCATTTATACTTATCACTTAATGGTATGTGGTGATAGCAACACCTTGGCTAATCAGCTGTTTCATGTCTGACAATTTGTACACGATACGTACAATTCATATGGCTTCTTCAGACCTTCACCCTATATTTAGCAACACAGTTTTCGATTACTGCATCCACTTCTGTTTTCACGATATATACCATGAAAAATGAGCAGCTTGCTTTTGTTTTTAGGCCTGTTTTCTATTATAAAACCATCTGTATTATGAAAACCTGTTCGTATCTGTACCACGAAATATATTAAACTTCTTTAGTAAGGAGTTGAAACTATGAGTTTGAATTTGTGAATGCATTTTAAAATATACTAAGATGGGAGAACGTTTAAGGTTAGTTTTTTAAAATGTTGCTATAATTTCCAAGGTTCTTACCTTGTAACTTGTTGCCTGTACGCAAATATCCTTTGAAACACTCACTGTGCACTACTACATCGCAGAGGTAACAACGACACTACTACACACGTACGTATGTGTTTCCTCCTGCACCTCTGGGCCCGAACTGCGACAGGCTATTGGTTGGATACTGGTCGAGACTGCGCCGCAGCCTGTGACGTCAACCTGATCGTTATCCAACGCCATCGCACGGTACAGTGTTACATCTGACAGCGCACTTCTTTTTTCTGGTCCTTTCTAACGGGTTTACCAATAAACCAGTACCGGTATTTCTCTATGTTGTTCCTTTGTTTAGAATCATAGACTATGTTTCAAGCTTAATGCAGTAAAGTTTACCAATCTTATAGTTATGTACCTTTTCGTAGCTTAATGTAACAAGGGCTTTCCTCTCAGCCTTTGCATATCGTAATTTTCGGAACTGACTATTATTTATTAATATTCCATAAACTATGTACTTGGTAAATTTTGTTTCCTCAGTTGGTCTCACTAAGTTCCCATTTCTGACAAGATAGCAGCCTATGACGTCACAGTTGCCCACATGAGAATAACAAACCCCGTCCAAGGCTTGGGGGTCCTCAACCTCAAAGCCTAGCCAAAACGTGCAGCTAAAACCCACTAATTGTTGGAAGCAGTCTTTCTTCTTGTGTTTTTGTCCCATACGCGACAACTTTACTATAAAAAGAAAGCCTTCAAGGAATGGATGGGCCTCAGCTTTTAAAAGAGCCAACTATCCCTGCCATCAATAACCAGATATTTCTCCACTTTTCAAAATATGCCGTAGGTACAATAGTTTAGCCATACTATTTGTGATAACCAACTATAATGATATTTCATGTTTTTCCCTGTAAACAACTAGGAGTTCCCATAAACACGAGACAACTACCTTAACTGTGACTTACTTTAAGGTCCGTCTTTACTGTTCAGTCAACTGAACTGGTCTGAACTATAAAACGGACATGAGTCAGTTGCAAAATTTAATGTCATGCTGGCAAGTTGGCCATGGTAGCTCAATGGCTAAGAACAGCCGGACGGAGACAGGGAGATCCGTGGCTCAAATCCCGGCTATGGCACTGAATTTTTCCATTCTTGTGCTACATAGCGCTAGTGCGAAATGATTTCAAAAAATTAAATCATTTATAAGAATAAATAAATTGTTAATAAGAACTTCAACCAATAAAAATATAATATCAATTTAGATGAAGAAGGTAGTAAAACGATTTTTCTTAGGATCTTAGAAAAAGTTAACGTGAATGTAAGACTTTCTGGCGATAGTTATCTTACAACTTGAAGTACGTACTGGTAATTCTGGCTTTAATGTGATTTGAAGGAATAATCAATCTCTTTGCTCCTCCCCAAGAGCGATCTGAGTTCATTTCACACAAGCTAGAGTATACATATCTACTCTTAAAACAGGTTTAGTAAAATGCTTGCAATGGTTGCCAAAGGCAAACTAGTCGATTTAATGTTAAAATAGCAGCTCAAATGCATTCATATATTCCGGAGCCCTGCCGAGAAAGGAGACTTAAAACAACTGAAATAATAAAGACCAAATATGTTTTCTTAGCCTTTAAAAACTTAAAATACTATTTTGTCTACTGCTGTATATGAGTTTATAAAGCTCTGTACAATACTGTAACTAAAGCCAACAATTCTCATTAACCCCATTAACAGTCTCCAAATTGTGAAATAACGTTTTTCAAATATCCTCCAAACTTGATTTTGATCGCCCTTCAAATCTGCTAACAGGCTCAATGACCAGATGGCATGGCTTTCTATCACGAATATTATCAATATCAGTAGGAGAATATATATTTTTGACGAGCCATATCCTACTCAAGAATTTCGTCCGAATGTACAGTTTTGTAGAGAACATTCTACGGGCGTTGTGCTGTGCAGTGCAGACAGACAGACGGGTGCCTTTTCAACAGGCAAATAGCACTCAGTAAAGCATAAACATATCAGGGGTATAACCATACAACCATTCTTCAAGATAGTTATTAGCTATTCTCGAGAGTGACTTCGGTCAGATGTGTGCGTTTAGAAACATTACTTGTTGCTCCCTTTAATTTTGGATATCTCCTCCATCTACATACCTTGCTTGAGCAAGAGTTCAGCGTCCTTGGGCAGAGATTTCAATTCGACTGAACGTTTGGGCTAAAGTACAGCGTCCAATGAAGCATGCCATACACAAGGTCTAACATACCATGAGAAGTTATGTAGGAGGCTTAGGATGGTGTAGAGTAGTTCACACGAACATGGTTGTGATGGAATTCTCAAACTTTTAGTGAATGTTATGGAATACAAAAGTGTTTACCACATCTCGCATTTAAAATAATACAAAAGCTATGGATAATACGTTGCAAGCACATCACTATCAACTGATCATAACTATTAAATCCTGAGAAATAATTTCTTTTATCGCTTCATGTTATGAGACCAATTTGACAAATGTGATTTATTTTATAACTTTAAAAATTGGACTGTGGCGCCAGTTTGTAAAACTGTTGTAACGTTTTACTATTTCGCGTGAAGGGGTCGATTTGGCAAACATAATGAATACTTAAATCTCCGGGCGTGGTCTGGGATCAATTTGGTTTTTATGATTCCACTCCACTATCTAATACTTCCTTTTCTTCTTTCAATATTTATTTTGACACAATAATCTAACAGAAAATAGGTACAGTTACTCCAACAAGTATTCGTCTAATGCATAAGTTTATGTTTAAGGATGTATGGATAGTGTGAAAGCATCAGAATGAAGTACAGCAGGGAGAAAGTCTTATTTATTGATTAGTGAAAAAGAGAATACAATAACGAAACATCTTTCACATAAACATAGTTAAACATTCGAAAGTAAAGATATACAATATTGGATGCAAAATAATTATTGGTCTGTATATTGAAAATGGTGTAGAGTGTTACGGTTAGTACTTAGTAGGCCTTCGATTCCTCTTTATAATATCTTGTATTCTCCTTGGCATGGATTTCACCAAAGACTGTTGTTTCCACTCTAATTTTACGCCATTCCTCTCGTTGAGCGTGTTTTAGATCCTTTATATTAGATATCTGATGATTCCTAATATTTTTGTCCAGTATACTCCACAATTTCTCTTGGATTCATGTCTGGGTATTGCGATGGTGTCGGCATCCATCGTGGAGTATTATACAACAACCATAACCTTACATCTAGAGCTGTGTTTTGGATCATATTGTGTAGAAATGCAATCCTCAGAAAGACCCATATTATTCAAACGCCTGGACAGATGTGTTTTCAGGAGGTTTATCAATTCCATTAATAAAACACAAATCCCCCCCCACACACCATTTGCACTCATGCAACCCCAGATGAGTACTGAACCGCCTTCATGTTTAACTGAAGCTGTTATATTTTTCTCCTCAAGCTCACAATTCATTTTATTCTACACTATTACTCGCCCTTTTGTCTTAAAGAGCTCAAATTGACTCTTATCAGTAAATACAACCTTTTTCCAGAAATCAAACCCACTGTATATATGTTCTTTTGCGAAAGCAACTCGTTTCTTTCTGTTGATTTTACTGAAGTATTGTTTTCTAGGGGCTGTTCGGCCTCCATACTCAGAATCATAAAGCACGTTTCTTATAGTTTGTACTTAAATGGACTTTCCTGTGTGTGTGTTTGAGCTGCAACAGCAAGTTTTGGAGCACTTGGTTTAGGATTTTTCTTGACTTCTCTAAGAAACCGTCGTTTCTCCATCTCGGATCTACTGCAGCACGACCGCTTCTTTATTGATTTTAGTTAAGTTTTGTTCTGATCAAACCTATATATAATAGTATTCACTGTACTGGTAGGTCTCCCAATGGTTTTTTCCAATTTCTTGAAAAGATTTTTCTTTTTTAAATAACCTGGTGCAAATTTCACTTTCTACTTTTGTAGTTTCACGACGTTTTCGGCCCATATTACTTAAATAGCAATCAACGACTTTGAAAACAGATGCAACTGTCAACGACAGTGGATGAATCACAACTGCATAAGAAAAGGGAAGGGCTGTGTGTCAGTGAGGTACCATACCTGGGATCTTGTCTACTAAGACGAATACTTGTTTGACATCAAATGGGACATGATATTAAATAACATAGAGCTGTTCATAATTAAGCAATATATGATTCCTAATTGTGTTTTATTTTTTAAATCTAGATACCAACCGATGTAAGGAAATAGTTATTTATCTATATTTTTCTGACTGTGCTTGTTATATTCTATGTGCTATGATAAGACGAATACTTTTTGGAGTATCTGTACTATTACTCTCTTTACTCCGAGCGAAACTTCATGTCCATGCACAATCTTCTTAGCGTCTCTTGAAAGGTAATCCTTAGTTACAATTCTCTTTGTTTTATTAATAACTATATTTACACTTTATCACATCATTATAACATTTCAACTTTTCTTTGAATTCTAATTAATATTTCTGAAACTTAACTTGAATCCAAAACCATCCATAGATAACGGATTCAATTCCCTTGACTCTGTAATACTGGAATGTAGTTTAACGCTCTTTGTTACATGTTTACATTATCACGCATCTGAAAGATAGAAAAGCTACCAAAAATTTCATGGACACACTTTACAGTAAGCGTACGTCTTTACGTCCTCTAAATCTAACGGAAAAAGAACATCCGTGTATACGAAGATCCCAAAACACGAGATGTCTGTTTAGTATCTTCGAGAGAGACAAGAATTTTCATGGAAAAGCCCTACACCCCAAATTACCTTTCACATAAACCTTTTTCTAGCTGTCTTCAATCTTCAAAACTTATTCTATCAATTTCCGATACATTAAAAATATTAGATGACAAATAAAATGTGTATCTTTAATTTTCTGAGAAGTCTGCTCATGTTGAATGACAAGGGAACTAATCACTATGCTACTTGAGAGTTTGATGGCATCTCTGTTCTATGTGGGACCCGTGTGCAGAGTATAGCTGGAAGAACAGGAAACTAGGTCCAGAATATGTAGCAATATACGGGTGGGATTGTTTACCCCTGACGCTACCGGCCTACACATGGCGCACGTAAGGAGCACCAGCACAGATCTGACGAGGGACGTCCAGCAGCTACTTTAGTTTTGGACGTTGCCGCAGCAGATTTTTGGTACACAGCAGGCATTACACCATCACATTTTCAGGAACGTAGCGGCGTCAGTACATTGATTGTTCCCTTTAAGTAAACCGCAAGATATAGGTAAAACATCACTACAAGAAAAAGTGGAAATCTCAAAAAAGCAGAGAATACACATTGTTTAGTCGTGATACCGAAATTATGGTTTGCCAGAAGCAAAGAATCATGATAGATGTCAAAGGAATGTTGGTTCTTTGTCAAGACCAGGGCAAGGCCAGTTCAGTTGGGGAAAGTCTATAACAAAGCCATTTAAGAAACAGTGTCCTTAGAAGATTTCTAAAGGAATTGTCACTTGACGTGTATGAATAGGGAATTCTTTGGATCATTTACAATGGCGACCAAAACAGCCACAAAAGGGATTTTGTCTGAAAAAGGAATTTTGAGAGGGAAAGTTAGAGATATACACGCGTGCAGCTGTGGTTAGAAGCACTCTTCGGCGTAAGGCCGATGGGGACAGTTCGCGGCTAGGAAGCCATTATAAACTCTTCGGCGTGCAGCCGATAAGAGTGAAGCCTATTAGAGCGGTCAACTTGTTCTCTCTTGAATATTTGTCGGGTCATCAAAATTTATTGAGTAATAAACAATTAGCATTCAATAGCTCTAAACCGAGATTGGCAACCCTCGGTCGGCAGCTTCCATTTCGAGGTTTGAAAAGGAGAAGCAGTGAATAAATAATTTGGAGACGGGCATTCCAGTGTTGTGAAAATCTCCTTCTCACACCCATCCACGCATACCCTGAGAGAAAACTCATTGCTCGCCAATCATATTTGCATCAAATTGGCGTTCCAACGTGGAACTTGTGTACACCCATAAACATTGTTGTATCAGTCGTTAACCATTTCCGAGATATTCTCTCTTATTACTTTCAACTGCCAAATACTTATATTTGTTCAAGAGGTAAGACGCTATCAGTTTTTTTTCTGAGTTATATTGAGAACATGGAATTTCAAAACCAGCGCATACTCTTTCAAACGTCACTAAACCTGCAACGAAATAATTGACAAGAACCAAGCGAGTAGTCAGTCTTAAGCGATTATAGAAAAATGAAATACGAGGGCTATCCAGAAAGTAGATTACGTTTTCGTCTGTTTCCGCTAGGGGCGGGGCTAGCGCGGCCATCTTGGGGTCAGAGCGTTGCGCAGCTCAGTCGGCATGTAGCCGTGCTAGTGAGAGGTTCGTGCTGTGCTCCGTTCAGATACTGTGACGGTTTGAAATGTCTGCGTTAATTGAAAATCCCGCGAGCTGCGAGGTGCGTGCAGTAATAAGGTTTCTGACTGCAAAAAACTGTAAACCGATAGAAATCTATCGGCAGCTTTGTGAAGTGCATGGGGACAACATTATCACTGAAGGTGGAGTGCGTCAGTGGGTCATCAGATTTAAAAATGGCCGAATCAATGTTCACGACGAAGATCGAAGTGGGAGACCCAACATAGTGACTGCCGAACTTGTCGAAAAAGTCGATGCTAAAGTCCGTGAAAATCGAAGGTTCACAATAACGGAACTTTCTTTGAGTTTTCCACAAATTTCGCGAAGTTTGTTGCAAGAAATCATCAGCGAAAAGCTTGGTTACCACAAGTTTTGTGCAAGATGGATTCCAAAAATCTTGACAGAGGACCACAAAAATCAGCGAATGGCTGCAGCGTTGAACTTTTTGGACGTTTACCTTAAGGATGGTGACTCTTTACTCGATCGCATCGTTACTGGTGACGAAACATGGGTGAAACACGTGAACTGTGAAACGAAATTGCAATCAATGCAGTGGAGGCACACAAGTTCTCCCCAAAAACCCAAGAAATGCATGCAAACAATGTCGGCAAGGAAGATGATGGCGAATGTTTTTTTTTGGGACAGAAAAGGTGTGATTTTGGTGGACTTCCTGGAAAGAGGCACTACAATAAACTCTCAAAGGTATTGCCAAACTCTCCAAAAACTCAGAAGAGCCATTCAAAACAAGTGCAGAGGAATGTTGAGCTCTCAGATCTTGTTGATTCACGACAACGCCCGGCCCCACACGGCAAATGTCACTCTTGAAGTTCTTGAATCTTTTAAGTGGGAGTTGTTTCCTCATCCGCCGTACAGTCCCGACCTGGCACCGAGCGACTTCCACCTATTCCCAGCAATGAAGAAGTGGCTGGCTATGCAGCGGTTTGATGACGACGCACAGCTGCAAGAAGAGGTAACGAAGTGGTTGAAGGCGCAGGCGGCCGAATTTTTCGACGAAGGAATTTCCAAGCTCGTACATCGCTACGATAAATGCCTTAATTTGAATGGTGACTATGTCGAAAAGTAGTATTTGAGTGTGGCTTTCATCTGTATATAATAAAATTTGTTTCCTATACTTTGTTTACTTTTTATTCCAAAACGTAATCTACTTTATGGATAGCCCTCGTAGAACCGACTTTTTATTTATTTTATCATTGGAGCTGAAAGACCACTTAATTCTGCTAGAGGCCTCAATCAGGTTCATTTAGGTTCCGTAGCCACGCAAATAATTTTATACCCCCCCCCCCCCCAAAAAAAAATCCATCGTCCTCTACAGCGTCCTCGAGAACCAGAGAGACCTGTATTTTGCATTTTAAAGTTGGGCCAAAACCAGAATGCATAACTCCTGAGAGTGACCTAGTCGAATCCGGAAGGATGTAGGCCATGCACCTGAAATGCCTTTGGTGCCGTCATAATCGTGTCAGACAGCATATGGACACTGCAACAGCTGTTCTTTCATTGCCGTCAATTAAAACACTACGTGCCTTCAGGGTCCAGCTTTCAAACATTATTCCCTGCAGATTAACGCACTAATAACAATTATCTCGACAAGCCAGATCAAGGAATGAATATTCATACGTGACCTTCAGAGAAAACCAATTCACCACTAGGATACAGCATCATTCCCACGATATAAAACTGACATGACTTTCTATACCCATTAAAATTCACGTGCATGAGCACGCCTCTTCGCAGGCTTAAAGACGGAGTGCCTACTGTTTCTAATTATATCTTTGTAAGCAAAATAAAATAAAATAAAATAAAAATAAAATACGCACAAAATGCTACACACATTTGGCAATAATCTCCTTTGAAACACAGAAATTTGCTCATCTCATGTACAGGAACAGTCAAGCTTACTAACTGCCCACCTCTGTCTCGTAGATGTTACCATATCTAACTCACGTTCAAGAAGTCCAGAGTTAGAATCACTGTCAGAGTGAATTATCTGGATAAGTTTTGTTCCGGGATTTTTCCCTTATCCTGGAAGATGCATGTCTGGAAATTCCAAGCTCGATGTACCTTGGACTCATTTGAACATTATTCTAGGTTTTCCCTTATCCTGAACGATGAATGTTTGGTAACTAAGCTCTATGTACCCTGTACTCGTTTCAACATCATTTCATTCATCGTCCAATATGATTTAACGTTGGAGGTTTTCCCTAATCGTGAAAGATGAATGTCTGGTAACTCTAAGCTCTATGTACCCTGTACTCATTTGAACATCATTTCATTTATCGTCCGATATGACTTAACGTTGGAGGTTTTCTCTTATCCTGAAAGATGAATGTCTGGTAACTCTAAGCTCTATGTACCCTGTACTCATTTGCACATAATTTCATTCATCGTCCAATATGACTTAACGTTGGAGGTTTTCCCTAATCCTGAAAGATGACCAACCTCTATGGATTCTGGACTCATTTGAGTATAATTTCATTTATGACGGAGTCATGATGTGCAAAGACATGAAACAAGTTGGTTTCAGGACTTTTTTCATGTATTTGCACATCTGAATTTTGAAACGGTTGTTTTTGTTTAGGCCCCAAGCATACTTATTGTTTACAGATTTTGTGATGTTATTCGACTTATTTCAGAATAACGTTAAACTCTTAAAAAGGTTAAAAAACGTTATATTGTGAATATGGAAATCAGAGATATGAAATTATAGATGAAGCTGTGGATGTTTGACATGTGCGGAGGCGGTTGTTGCCAAGACCACAAAAAAATCAATCTTCCTTCTTCAAGAGATGCGGAGAGTAAAAAATCTTATAGGGATGAGTACACGTGTAGGAAAGTGGTCTAAAAGAAAATATGGAGTGAGTAAAAGGTATGGAAAGGTATGCTTCTAAGCCCGTAGCGTAGATGGTAGCTAACCTTGTTATAGTTTATGCTTCTAACCTTGTTATAGTTTTGTGAAGTGATGTTTTTTAGAAAAGTTAACACATGTTTTCACATTACTATGATTGTTAATAGGGCCTGACTTTTAGTTAATTGATGAAAATTAATCATTTCTTCACACTAGCCGTATATAGGCTAAGGTATTTGATAGAGTCAACATGAAAAATTCAATGCCATGGCCGGGATTTGAGCCACGGATCTCCTAGTTTCCGTCCAGTAGCTCTAATCCATTGAGGTAACATGGCCAGCATGCCGTCCTGACATTAAATTCTCCCTTTGACTCCTATTTCCCCGGTAGACCACTAGGGACTCTCGTATCCGATACAGCGTTTGTGCCGACTTACTATCGTAAGTACTTAAGTCCCAGGCTTCATCATTTAACTCTTATTATTTTAGTTAATTGATGGCAATTACTCATTTCTTCACACTAGCCAGCCATATATAGGCTAAGGTTTTTGATAGTCAACATGAAAAATTCAATACCATGACCATTGAATGTTTCATGCTATCAAAGGGCCTGACTTTTTTTTAATCTTAACTTTTTTTTCGTGTTTTTGGTTCCCAGGTAGATGCTGTTTTGAATTGTAATTTAAATTTATTAGGACGCTTATTACAGGACATGAAATTTAAACCAGGAAAACACATTCCTAACAAAATTAGTGGTGCTGTGTTGTAACAAATGAGGAATTCAAAAGTTGCTCAAAATAGCCTTCATTTACTGCCAAACAATGCCAAAGTCTGTCTTTGAAATTAGTTAATATTTCCAGCAACACAGCTCGCCTGATCAGCTGTATTTCTTGTCCACTTCTTTGCTTTAACTCCTCAAGATCTCTTGGACGCTCCTTGTACAACCTCAATTCAAATATTCCCACAAGAAAAAGTCTAAGGGTTTCAGGTCTGGCCCTTCTATCACCATACCCGATCATCATTAGTATTTCAGTTCGTTATCTTTCTGTAAGTTGTGCCATGACTATTTAGTTTCAGGAAGATTTTCCAATGAAGTAAGTATTGTTGTCTTTATTAGCTTAGCTTTTTGTCTCTATTTGTTCAATCCAAAGCCACATATTGAAGTAGCCTACTGTTTTAATTCAAAACTATTCAATTTGAAGTAATGGTGCATTTTCCTTTGCTCAGTTCACATGCAGTAAGGTCCTATTACATCTAAATTTTGGTTTGAAAGGGTATTTGTTTGTACGTTTTGAGATGTTGCTGGAGTGCACAAAAAAGTGGCTATTTAATTAAAACAAAAACGACTCCTACCCTTCATTTGTAATCATAGTAATGGGAGGACATGTTGATATCTTACAGCTTTTCTAAAAAAATATCACGTCACAGAGTTGCAACAGCGGGGCTACAAGCATTGTTTCATACTTTTTACTCACCCCGTATATTCTGTAGTAGTGCATATTAAGTATTCTAAAGTAAAGTGTTAACTTCGGAAAAAAAATGTTATCACTATTTACGCAAATTAATATAAAAATACTACGGGGGCTGTTCAATAAACAATGATCCTAATTTTTTTACGGTCATAATTTTTCATACTAAAATTCAATCTCATTATATTATGTTAGCTTAATGTGAAACAAACACGTCGTAGTAGTTTCATTGTTGGTATTCCTGGTTGCCGCCTGTGAGAACCAGGCAAGTTCAGACATGTTCAGTATCGCCTACTGCTGCAATGGAGGTAACACGCGAGGAACAATATGCGGCTTTTAAATTCTTTCGTCTCAACAAATCTTCAGTTGAGGCCTATACAATGTTACAGGAGGCCTATGGAGAGTCTCTTCTTCCCTACAGCACAGCTCGAAGATGGTTCAAAATGTTTAAAAAGGAGAGACAATCAATTTCAAAGGAAGGTGGACCCGGTGCTCCAGTTACTGCTCTTACGGAAGAAAACATCAACACTGCTGCTGCCATTGTGAGAGAGGATCGACGAATTACCTCAAGATTACTTTCTGAAATACTGAACATTTCATTGGGTGCCCCCACAGGTTGGTGACAGAAACATTACACATGAGACCTGTTTGTGCGCGGTGGGTTCCAAGACTGCTGATTCCCTAACAAAAGGACATTCGCATGCACGTCTGCATGCAGTTAAAGTTGATGTTGGAGGAAGATCCGGAGTTTCTTTCAAACGTAATCACTGCTGATGAAACTTGGCTACATCATTTTGATCCTGAGAGCAAACAGCAAAACTCAGTGTGGAAATCTCCATCACCAACCACCAAAAGCAAAAATGGTTGCTTCTGCTGGGAAAGTTATAGACATCTCATTCTTTGATACTCATGGAATGGTTTATCAGCATGTTGTACTTGCACACTGGACAATACTACAGGGATGTCCTGAAAACATTGCAAGTCCATATCAGGCGCAAAAGACCACATTTCCGTGAAGCAGGCTGGATGCTGCACCACGATAATGTGCGGCCGCATATTGCCAATGTTGTTGCTTAATATCTTGTAAAAATTAACGTGAAGTGCATCCCTCACCCTTCCTAAAGTCCGGATTTAGCCCCATGTGACTTTTTTCTATTTCCTAACTTGAAGAATGGGAGGCATTATCCATCATCAGAAGCAGTGGTGAAGGCTGCGGAGGCGACTTTGAAGGATCTCTCAAAAAATGGTTTCCAGCATGTCTTTGAAGACTGGCAGAAACGCTGAGACAAGTGCATCGCATTCAGGGGAGACTATTTTGAGAAGGACAATCAAAATTATGAGGATGAGTAAAGGTACGTTGTCAAAAAAAATTGTTATTCTTTATTGAACAGCCCTCGTACACTAATCCGAGTCTAGGAATTTGAGATGGGACTTTTCATACGTCGGTTGGGAAATTGAAATTTGAATTGATATAAGTTCCTTTTTGTCAATGTTTCATTTATACCCCGCCTTTAACTGCAGTGGTCATAACGACGGCCGTTTCCTTTTGGAACATATCAGGCATTTGGGTTGCAGGTACTTTTGAGTTTTTTTTTTTTAATCATTAGATCACGCACATATTCGTACACTCATACTTCTAGATTCCGCGGAAGCTGGGGAATCATCTTGGTTGGAGAAAAATCTCTAACCTCAGCCGGCAATTGAACCCGGGACCCCTAGCAGGGCAGGCAGGTGCTCTATGACTGAGCTACGGGGCGAGCCTAAATTCATTGTATCTTCTAGATTTTAAAATATAATCATTCAAATCAATCTAAAGCAATACTGAGAAACCAAAATCAAAAAATTAATTCCTTACAAACTTTCGACGCGTAAACAACTTTATCAGGCAACTTAGAAAAATTTCATCAAGCACAGCATTCCACCGAAGGAAAATTGGCTTCCCAACGTTTGTGACAGTCGGGGTGTCGAGGGTGAGTATTGCCGCGCAGTTCAGCTCAATTATTTGGCAGGAGCTTGACTCCCAGAGTTCTCAGCATCGCTAACAAAATTTGGAGAATATCGATGTCCTCGGCTGCTCTCGGAGTTGTCCTAATATTTATAAATATAGGATTTTTGGCAAGGATCTCTTGGTTCAGGGCGTTCTGGGTGGATCAATCAGGGTACTTGGAAAAAAACACAGGTTAATTCTCTTATGACGATCGATTTTATTTCAATTACTCTCGAAATACATGCTAATTAGGCGAACTCTGAATGGTAGGTTTCGCGTTTGCGTGGTAGCACTCCCGTGTATATAACACAAGTCGTCGGATTAGCACCCAGCTACTAACTAGCTTTAATCGAACGCGATTTCTTTACCTTACTCGTCCGTTCCTTAAAGAACGCGATACCTGACTTCGTGCTGGTTAGCACGACAATCTCGGTCGAATCCAAGCCACCGACTGATTTAATCAATGCGACGAACTCGGTCGACTGTCAGCTACCGACTGGACTTTAGGTATCTGCTTGTTCCCGGCTAGGTCATATGACACTTCGCTTTCCCCTTCAGCTCATTATTTTTAATTAGTTGGTCGGTAGAAAACATATGGAGTCCCAGTTACGAGAAATCTCACACACAAAGACCACCTAAGATGTCGCCTTCCTGTCAACTATGAAACTAAACGCGGGGTGACAGCCTTAAATTTATGGTTGTGGTCAGCTGTCCTAGGGGAGAGAAAATCCAACCGTTCAGAGCTCGCAACAATCTTGACATTTCGCACAAAATATTTCTTTCAGTATACGTATATATATATATATATATATATATATATATATATATTCCTTTAACATACAATTAATCTACTCGAGGAAGAGGGTACCGTTTCACGTTGCAGCTCAAAATTCTCTTACAATTTCGAAACTCTTCAGTCACCTTAATGACCCCGTGGTGGAGTATAAGTCGGTAAAAGCGACGAACTCCTATTCCTAACGTATTCCAGTCCTGGTTGAGTTTCTCCCAATATTTTCAACAATACCTATTTTGAACCTACAAACTAGAACTGATGAAGGGAAGTGGTTCATCTGAAGTTGACAATTTCGTCACACTGTTAAAATGGAACGTCCGCTGTTGATAATCTCGACGAAATTGGTGTAACCCGGCATAAACCATGTCATTGCCACTTAAGGACTTCATTCGATTACAATGTTATACCCACAAAGCCCTCTTGCGTGTGTATTTATTGACAAATATTAAGAAGATACATTAATCTCACAACTTCTTTACTGTGTTAACGACATCCTATTTGAGAGAACTGGTAGTTGGAAATTCCAACATACCTATAACAAGAAATGTCTCGGAAGTGGTTAAGAAATATTAGTCTGCATACATTGTGTGTTTGGACGAGGCGTACATTTTTAGTACTGCGAGTTTTTGTCTCTTAATGCAACAATGATTCAGGATGAAGAGGACTTCCAGAAGCTCTTTCCTGAAAAACCAAGATATACATTTTATTTCTCAGGGAAATAAATTACACATGTGGAAATTGCCGAGACAATTTTCTAAATATTTTCTCTTCAAGAGACGTTTGGGATGGAGATATTTTCTTGGTGGTATCCTTGGAAGAAGTTTAACTTCAATGCCAAGTTATGCTTAATCAACTCTTCGTTTCTAACTTATCCCAAACAACGCACACAATATGCTTTATAAAGCCTGGGATTCTGAAAACGTAGATTTTCAGTGAAATCTTTGTAGTGACCTTCTTTACCAAGCGGGTTGGCTCAGGAAGTTGAGTCTGTATCTCGCTTTCGGGAGGCCCGGGTTCGATTCCCGTGGCCGACCTACATGACCCATAGGATTTTTCGGGTCGGGAGGGGGGTTCCCGGATCGCCAGGCAAATGGTTGCGAAATGCCGCGAAATTCCTGTCCCTCCATTTCATCGCCATTATCATTTCACATCATCTCATCTCTGGTGGTCTCTTTCAGGGAAGAAGTGTCGGCGGGTGTCTCGGCGCTGCATGGCATGGCAATATATATATATATATATATATATATATATATATATATATAAAATGGGCGCTCAACTACGGCGGTCATCAGCGCCCTTTAAAAAACTAGTCATGGCAAAAAGCCAGATATAAGACTTTCTAAAAACTATACAGTGTAACAAAACCTATTATAAATACACGTACTTAAAAAACATCAATCAAAACCTACTAAAAATTTCGTTCACTAAATCCTAAACTCTAAACTAGACAAGAATCTAAAAACCTTCTCCACGGGTCTCCACGCACGGCCTACACGTGGGTGGGCCTGTTGACCGTCTCCCTCAACCACGAAGAGGAGCCCACACAAGGGAGACTGTTGGCTCTGGACCCCGGGTGCGCCAAACCCGTACCTACCGATGTAGGCCCCTGGGGGGGGGGAGCTGCATGGCAGGATGATATGCTCCTGGTAAACACTTCCTCCTCCGGTAGCACGGTCTCCGGTCTCGGAACCCAGCTTAGTGGGCTATTACCGGACCACAATGGGTGGGATGCTGGTTGTTCTGGCATGCCGGGGAGTTTCCATACGGCAACTGTAGGACCTTGCCCTGTGCACTGTCGTGCCTCCTTGGGACGGCCTCCCTCTGGCCTCTCTTCGATCCGAGTGTGGCCCACTTGGTGCATAGGTACAATAGACCGAGTTTGGACCTCCGTAACGCAGTCCAGTCCAGCGAATTTTTGGGTGGAATGCAACACTTTCTGTAATTATTGTATGTAGCGGATAGAGCAATAAGAACGTATGTCGAAAGAAACCTCCACGACATAACCAATCACGTTTCATGCTGTTACCTTAGCAGCTGCAGTTACACATCGTTAAACAACCTTTCTATTTGATGTAATCTTGACTGCCATTATTTCCCTGTTGCCAATAGTCTCTGGATATTTGGTTAGCTGGCGAAACAGGGAGTGTCAACATTTAATTAGCAAGCTATGCTTACAGAAAAGCCCCACTGGGCTCTTGACTGTGTGTGTGTAAATCAAAAAAAGCTTCTGTTGCATTCACGTAACTTTCTCTAGTCACTCTTCCACAATCTATTCATTCTTCGTACAAGCGCTCATTTTCTATTGTCATTATGATTATCAATCATATAAAACGACATAAACGTTCTTAGAATTATTTTTCATCACACACTTCCCTGTAGGCATAACGTGAACAGAATACAGTAGACTAAGTTATAGTTATTTTTTTTAATTTACGTCCTCCAACGTTAAGTCATATCGGACGGTGAATGAATTGGTTGAAATGGTGCTCAAATGAGTACAGGGTACATGGAGCTTAGAGTTACCCGACATTCGTCTTTAAGGTTAAGGGAAAACCCCGGAGGGACCTCTTGAACGTGAGGCAGGCACGCTACCATCTACGCTACCAAGGCTAGCGTTTAAGAACTGGTCACTATGTGAAGAGTTTGACATTACGTTCTTTGTATAATCATAACAAAAAAAACAAAAAACAAAAAACAAAAAAACAAAAAAAACGTAACTTCCTATCACAAAATATTAAGGTCTGAGCATATAAAGAACAAAGAATACAACGAAAGGGTTAATCTTCAAAATAACAAATTTACATCTGACATCAATTCTGTACTTCAAAGAGAACTATCCTTTATAATTTGCCCGTTAAACAAATGCGGACTTCCCGAGTATATTTCCAGAAAATTCAAACATATAGTTCATTTGATACTGTCACGACCTGGCCATAACACGCGGCCAGATTGTGCACGGGGGAATAGCTCAAACGGAACTCATGCTTTAGGAGAGGTTGGGATTTTACTAATACATTTTCTACCAAGGTTAGGTATCAATAAAGTACGGAAACTGCAGTTTTAGCAATACAAGTTTTAATAAAATAAAATTAATACAAGATGGCCATAGACCAATACCTGGAGAGGACGGACGATATACGTCCGGCACTAGTGAAGGCTTAGTAAAAAAAAAGAGCCAACTTTACAACGAGCTTCCCTACCAAAGACGGTCGCAGGAGTGGGGGAGTGACGTCACATATACTACTAGTATCAATAGAGTTAAAATTATAAGTCACTAATGTGACAATATGAAAATGTCTTAAATATGCTGTATTTTAAACAGAACTTTTCAGAAAATTAAAATATTAGAAAAAGTTTGCATTTGTAGGATAGTTATTTATCTTATTGCTCTTTCGAAGGTACCGAACCTGAATTGCAAGTTTGATGTTTGTCATTCCATTTTTTTTTTAAATGCTGTTCACACACAAACCAGTGAGCACCTCAAACTATGTATTTCCAGTGAAATCTCGGTACAGAACTTCTGAGTAAGATGCAACACCTCCTGCACCTACGATGTACGTGGATGAGAAAATAAAACGAGAAATTCGAAGTAAAATATTTGAGAATTTCAATGAATCCTACTACCACAATACAAACTGTCTCACATGAGATATAACAAAATAACTCAATCAGCCAACGCTAGGCCTGCATTGTCGCCAGCGTATATACTGAATGTTTCAAAAACACTTTTACAAACTTTGGATATAGGTTCCTCCCACCAAAACAAGGAAAAAAGTTCATATGGACATATGTACCATAATCCTTTGTTTTCTCGTTAGGGGGTGTTCAGCACAGGGGTATAGTCCAATTAACTTGAGCTGGCAACAGAGTAAAGATGTGCACTAAATGCATTAGTGTGTTACCAATACTGAAAGAAGGCTTTAAGATGATTTATACTTCTGGAGTAGTTGATAAAGGTACCAGCAATAGGTCCAAAGGTATGAAACCATCTGCAGTCTGCTTTCAGAATTATTAACAGACTAATTCACTTAGTGTGCATCTTTACCCAGCTGCCAGCTGAAGTTATTTGGAGTGTACACTTATAACACACTAATCTTACAATAAATGCTCGAAATGTCCTCTTGCTTCTATGCACGCCTGTACTCGTCGAATCATGGAATGTCGCACCCTTTCAAAAACTCCGAGATGGTAGTGAATGGTTTCGCAGACTTCCATGACACGTCGATGAAGCGTTTTAGCATCCGGGATGGCAGCTCCATAAACCAATGATTTAAGATGTCCCTAGATGTAAAATTACACAGAATTGAGGTCGGCAGAATGTGCAGGATGGAACTGGTCCTCTGCCTATCCATCGGTCATGGAGATACCACCCAGAGCATCTCGAACAATGCGACTAAAATGTGCCGGAGCCTCATCATGCATAAATATGGTTCTTTTTCCTTATTTGCACGGGGCAAATCTTCGTGAAGTAGGTCGGGAAGAGTGTGCTGGATAAAGTCCCTGTAGACAGCACCAGTAAAACGTATGAATCTACCAGTCACCTACAATGCCAGCCCACACATTCCGACTAAACTGTAGCTGGTGTCTAGCCTGAAGTACAGCATGAGGATTACGATTTGCCCATACGTGTACGTTGTGGACGTTGATAATTTCATTTCTCCCAAACGCCGCCTCGTCTGTAAAACTGACGAGACAAACAATGAACTGGCTGTTTGTTACAAACCATCGGCAAAAGTTATCACATGGTGGATAATCGGCAAGTGAAAGGCCCTGCACACGGTGAATATGATATGGGTACAGGAGCTGCTCGTTAAGTACCCTCCATGCTGTCACGTGTGATGTACCAGATGCCACAGTCAATTGTCTTATACTGATACCTGGATATTCTTCGACACTAACATCTGCTCTTAACGTTCCGGCGTACGAACAACTTTTGACAATCAATAGTCCGTGGTGCAACGGTTCCTGTCTCAGCAAGGCGACGATAAACGGCGACAAAGGTTGAATGGCTCGGTTGTCTTCGATCTGGAAACTCCATCTGATAGAGCCGTGCAGCCAGCCTTGCGTCAATTACCATTCGCGCGACAATACTTAAGGATGATGTCTGCCTGTTCACGAAATGATAACCCAGCCATGGTAGAACGAAACACGTGCAGTTAACTCACTACATGTACACAAGTGAAACATTGAAGACAGACTGATAAATGACAAACGTAAACAAGTCTCCATGGCGACACTTCGCCGTCTACCGTATGTAGTACAATAGGTCAAAATCTTTTATGAGTGCATAGAGAAATGAAGTTTTGACGTTGGACCCCGAAAACCATTGAACTCACTTTCATTGTGACAGAAATAACGCGAAAACCAAGGAATACGGGGATATATGTTCATATGAACGTTTTTCCTTCTTTTGGCGTGAGAAACCCATACCTGAAGTTTGTAAAAGTATTTCCGAAACATCCTGTATATAAAAGACCAAATGGTTCTGTACATGTTTGAAGAGACCCAGGCCAAGCTATTCAGGTACTGTATCTCCAATTGTATAGGAATGATTTTTATTTCGTGAAGCGTATATCTGATGTAGTTTTTAGTGGAGACCCATCCGAGATCCATAAAAACTTGCTGCACAAAACTGTAGATCTCTTTCAAACTATTTCTAATGGCCCCTAGGATTACACTTCATACATGAACTATAAACAAAACTCCACGAAAAATGTGAAACATGTCCTGCAGTCAACTTAACTTGAGGGACCTGACCTTTCAATTCACGCCCTTTTAATGCTGTTAGTGATGCGATCAATTCCTTAACCCCACGCAGCCCATAATGGACAAACGCATAAATAAACTCTAGCTAATCAGAATATCGTATACCATTTAACGCAGTACATTTAGTATATAATCCAAGTTACAATATAATGCAACAGAATTTAAAGCTTTATCATGTTCGTAATAAACAACTTGTAACACTTAATGTGCCCACAAAGCCGTAAAAACGCGGTCTTTGCCGTCAAGTCGTAAAAACACCTTCCCTTCCTACATGTTATGGCCAGACCCTGAGCGTGGCTAAGTAAGTCCGTATTAATGTTTTCAATTTTTCAATACATAGGTAAGTTCTAGAAGTGCTTTCATATAGTTTTACGCCTTGTTACGGGAAGAGTCGCTTTTAAACATCTGAGTATCGCTGCGAACTGCTATACTCCCCTTGTACCTACAGCTTCAGGTCCATCAGGTCCTACCAGTACTCGAAAACCATTCGGTAATGTAAGACTTTCCTGCATCATGGAGATGAGATGTTATTAGACAACGTTTATTTTGAATGTAAAGTCAAATGGGACGTAAAGGAAACGGTACATTCTTTTAATTTTCACATTTTGGCCTTTGGGAAGAACCCACTTGGCCATTGGAGGGGCGGGAGGATCTATTTTCTCTAGTGGCGCACCTAGACACAATACACATACACAATTTTTAGCCTTCGAGAAGAACCCGGTTTGCCATCGAAGGGAATCTATTTTCTGTAGTGGCGCACATATACACCCATGCCCGAGGTGGGACTCGAACCCGCGACCCTCTGGCTACGAGGGCCGGCTGATACATTTCAACAGCGACAGCTTGTGATCTTTCACTATGCTCTCGTAGAGAAATTGCTGTCAAGGTGAATATATCACGGAGCAACGATACAGATACTGTCCACCAATGCAAAGATAATCCCTGAAAGGAATGTGCCATCCAGTACCACCCTTACACAGTGGGAGGACATCGAAAGTGTGTGACAAAACACATGCTACACAAGGAGTAGAACCGTTAATAATAAAAGAGCGCCCTGTCCACGCTGTACACTAAAACCGAGAAGATTTATTAACAAAAGTAGAAGTCGGAATGTTTTTGACTGGTCTGTAACTGTACTGACATGGGGTGTCAAATCTATCTAGGGAGGGTGTGCAATCCCCCTGCGTCTCAGGAGCCGGAGACTTTCTTTGCTGTGGTACACTGTAAGAGAACAAAATCGAGTCGTGGCCACAAACAGGACATCCAGAGGAGCTTAATCAGAGAGAGAGAGAGAGAGAGAGAGAGAGAGAGAGAGAGAGAGAGAGAGACTACTTATGGGAAATATAGAAGTAATCCTAAAATAAGTGCTCCAAAACTGGCGACCGCATCGTAAAGATGTGCACCCAGAACCAGTTAGAATGGCTTTGAGGAAGGCTACAATGAAAGAGTGGGGAGAAAAAGGGCATAATGTAAACAAAACTAACAGAGTAAAGACGTTGCAGTTTGCTAAATGAGTGTGCAATAAAGACCAAGAATGGTGCAATGATGTAATTTTTGTTGAACGTCCCTTGTAAGCATTTGATGTAAAAGGGAGGGTTCTTGTTTGGCGCAAGCCCAAACTAGAGCTGACTAAGGAATTTACATCCTACAGTAAAACATAAAGGTGGCAATGTTATGGTATGGCGGTTGCACATCAGACAGTGAAGTAGGAAATTGGTACTTATTGAGAACACCATGGATAAAGACCAGCATCTCAACATTCGAGATAAAATCTTTACCAGTGTGCAGAGAAATTAAAAATAAGAAATATTTTTAACTTTTACCAGGATGACACAACGCATCAGCCATATATGACAGGGAATTATTTAACTGGCCAAAAATAATACATCCGCCCCCAGAGTGCCCAGATCTTAACCCAATAGAGAATTTATGGAGTGAGGTAAATAAAACAATCAGAAATTCTCCCAATCCAACTCTCTAAAGAAAATACTCAAAGAATGGGGACAAACTGAGCCTGCCTAAACGGGAACAAAAAAAAAAGTTTTTCCTGATATGAAATCACGCCTGATATAAGCAATTGAGCGTAAGTGCACCGAATTTAACCATACAGGGAATACATAGGTTTTTGTTAACCGTATATTCCAGCAAGTGAACTGAAATATTTTGTCCACGTCTGTTGCACTTTGGAACAGCGATTCTTTTCGTTATTGTGCAAATGGTTTGTATTTCTGCATACATTATTACTTTTAACATTTACAGTTACTTTTAGAAAAATAAACGTACGAGTTTGAATTGCAGAACTTTGATCGAATATTTTTGAGTATTTTTACATAGTAAGGAGAGATGTGCAAGGTCTGATTTTGTTACTTGACAATACATCGGCGTGCGTTAGAAACATGGTGAAAATTAACACTTTCGCTTTTTGAATTAAAAGAAATGTTCACAACTCTCCACACTGGGCACTGTTTAAACCACACACATTACTGGATATGGCTAACCAGATTAAAAGTGGCACCAACTCTTTCAATTTAAATGCTTATTTCATGAATTAATAAGTAAATATCCAAAACACTGTGCACTTTACACTGATAGCTCAAAAACTGCAGATGGGTGTGGCTGTGCAATAATATCTACAGATAAAGTTACTTCCTTTAAGCTTCCAAATGACTTCTCAGTATTTTCCTGCGAGCTTTATGCATTAAACATTCCATGATACAAATACAAAATTCTGATAAGAACCATTTCATCATTCTTTTTTATTCCATCAGTTCTGTAAAGGCAATAAGCGACCCTTGGACTACAGATAAATTGATTCAAGATATATAGATACTACAACATAATCTAAAAACTCAGGGTAAGGACACAATCTTCATATGGATATTGTCTCACAGATAAATCAGGTAATGAGGAAGCTGACAAGGAAGCCACCAGCCTCCATCTCTTCCAACCTTACACGAGACCTTGCATCAGTCATAGCCACCAAATTCAAAGCAATATGGAAAAACCATTGGAACAACACATCCACCAGCAAACTTCGTGAAATAAGGTCAATGAACAGCCAGAGTGTTCTCCAAAACAAACTCCTGAGAAAAGATCAGGTTAAAATACTAAGACTAAGAAGAGGACTTATAAAAATAACACATTCCTACTTACTGTCAAAAGAAACACCACAATCTTGTGATGTAGGATGTGTATGCCCTCTTACAATTAAACATAGTGTCACAAGGCCGCTCGTAAGCGAACGCCGAGAAGCGGGGAGTCAAAGAGACAGATAGCGCCCAAGCCACGCCCAGAGAGAGCAACAGAGGGAGAGCGAGACTGTTCCATGATGTTCTCGCTACTTCACGAAAATTCGTGCTAGTCCGTGAAGCTTCGTAAGCTGTCGAGAAACTTCGCCAACCTGCGAGAAACAGCTGCTCATGTATACCTAAGAGGGAGGCGAGCTGGGAGGAGCCAGTCGAGAGCTGTTAATGGTGCCGTGTGGACGTATGATAGACGGAATTGAAGATTGCGTTAGTGCGTCTTTACGTCATTCTGATATCAAAGTTATACTAATCCTTGTTTCACATAAGCTTGCCCCGTATCTCTTAACGGTCATGTGACCTAATCACCACTCATTGGCTGCAATTGTAGTATAGACTGTTGTGCGGTAAAAATTAGTTTGTTATTTAACATGGTGATATATCTTTATATGTTGGAAGAGAATTATCAAATTTATATTTTTGTAACTATTTTAATTACATATATTACGCAACAGAGTTGATTTTATCTAAAATGCATGTTAATTCTTAAACGAAGTAAAGAGCATTATGTAATTCTTTGCGCTCAGCCCGTCTTTCACATGGCACGATAGCACGTGATTTAGCGGTAGTGATGACATATTTGTTTATATGACTTATCACTGACCTTGTTTTGAACTGAATTAGTCATATCGCCATTCGAAGGTGTGTTGTCCCGAGTGCGAGAGCTAAATTATTTTATTGATCGTACATTGCGCGTGTACTTATCATATGTATAATGGCAGAGTCTAGCGCCAGTTTTTCGGTGAAGCATCGCAAGGGAAAGCCTTTAGAAAGCGGCGAAAAAAGAATTGTGTTGCATGTATTTAATGCACTCACAGAGAAGAAACCGTCTTTGTCAGTGAGAGAAGTCCAACAGCTGTGCTCTGAACTTACAGGTGTGTTAGATGCGTAGGAACATCACGACATGAAATTGAAACAGGAAAACTTACCACACCAGGGGCGATATTGCTGTTTGGCGAAGACGTTATTTAAGGACAATCAGACTGTACCGGGATACAAGTCGCAAAATATATTACCTTGACGAGACTTGGGTGAATGAAGGACACACACAAGTATGGCGTGACACGACTTTTAAGACTGAAAGACAAGCATATTTGCAAGGTATGTGTGCTGGTTTTAAAATATCCCAGTGGAAAAGGCCGAAGGCCTTTCATTATAAACTTGTTTCAGTGTCATTGCTCATTCATTCATTTCAACTTGCTCAGTTTCATTATAAACTTCATTATTTTTGCATGCCTTCATATTCTTATTTGTATGATTTTATCTATCTTCCTGGCAATTATTATGACGTTTACTGCAGTTTTAAATGTGACGGGAAGACACCGCCTATGGCTTATGGCGCGAAAGCATTAGCCAACTAGGGTGAGGGGGAAGGTAGTTGAACGCGGAGTGATACATGTCAGCGGGGCAAGATTATATGAAAGAGATTAGTGTCTTTCTAAGGAAATAAAGAACATTTTGAATTTCTGCAACTAGGTTTTTAATTTTACGAACCCACAACATCACAATATTGTATTTCAGTGCACAAAATACAGTTATGCCAGAAAAAGGCACAATATTTCAGTAACCTGTTATTTACACTTACAGACACAAAAATTTAGTTAATTTGTTAATGTTCTTTACGAAATTTGTCTATATTACTGTATATAACTCATAATTCAAGTTGCTGTCATGTTATGTCAAATCGACTTTTGGTTGTAATATTGTAATATTGCAATTTTCAATGTGGTCGCTATAAGACCTAGAAGTTCTGCGACCTAAAATAAACTGTTAAACGTTTTAAAGGCAGCTGCCAATATTTTTTTTCGGTCTGCCATTTTTGAATCTCAGCGAAATGTGTAAGTTAGCTGTTCGCTAACTTATAATTCAAATGAACCCGCCCGCTTCATCATTCTCTATATGTGTGGTATGTTCCCTCCTTTTGCATTATTGTGTATGAAATTTATTCCTTACATATCAGTTTTTCTCTTATTTGTATGCAAATTTACATACATCATTTCAAAGGTACTGTCTAAAGTTTCAAATATGGATTTTTGACTGACTCAATCACAGGCTCATAAAATTTAATTTATACTGAAAAAATGGAATTTCCTGTAACAATTTCAATCATATGCTTCAACTTATTTTTACTTTACTAAAATGTCACTTCAAGCTTCTATAAAACACGTGAATGCACAATGCAGTATTTTTTTTCCGTGGGAATCAGCCATTTTTAGACACGTCATTGTTTCAAACCGCTCAATACTCTGTTATTCTTTTGAAGTCCTATCACGTTTAGATGTCGAATTTTAAGACCAGCTGTTACACATTTGACTATCACTTTTCCCTTTGTATTTAACGATATGTGTAATGGAGTTATTTATGTGAAAGTTTATATGTTAAAATGAAGTAGATAAGTAGAGAGCTCGTATCCTTGCTAATAAACATGGTAGAGAGTAGTGAATGTAATGTATAGGTATCCGGATCACACACTTCAGGACTGACAATGCTACTGTCCTTTTACGATATCTGTGACAATGACCCGCAAACACGTTACACTTCTTTATGTAACGAGCAAGCTTTGTCAATTACTGAACGTAGCAACTTCTTCTTTAAGGAAAGGAAATGTGCAGAGCCGGATATCGGATGAGAAGCGCTTCCGTCAACTTCCCTTGCACAGCACTTTGCTGCACTCCCGCCAAATCAATGTTGTACACGTGTGACACAGGGTGTTAAGTTAAACGTTATTTCCAAACAGACATATGTGCTTCAATTATTGTGTTTCCGACATATTTTGACAAATTCAACACTAAATCATTAAACTGGGAACACATTCCGGATCTTGTATGCTAACCACCCCAAGAAGGAACAATTCATCTGAAAAAACCGCCAACAGAAACACGCACTAGTTCGTACAGATTAAAAGCTTCATGACATCAATGAGTTGCTCAGAGAAGGCTTCCCTCTGGCAGAAGTGTGTAATACTAGGCAGTTCAGAAAAGGCTGCTATCAGGCAAAATAGAATAAAACTTTCCAGCGAGCAATTACAGCTTGTGGAAAACGTTGTGATATGTCCTAATCCTGAATCAAAGATGCGCAATAACGTAGTTGATATACTGGCGCAGAGCGCAACCTTAGCTAGCATAAAGCGGATGTTTTCAAAGCCTTGCTGAAACGTTGAAACTCTAATCGTAAGCTTCCTCAGAAGACACAAAAGCTGTCGATCTTTACAATCATATTCTCGTGGGAAGGACGTAGTACTACATGGCAGAGCATTTAAATGCACTGAACTTCAGTGACAGCGCTGCATAATAACCTGGCGTACAGTAAGTGACGAAACACAAATATAAATGTGTCTAATATAAAAGCCAATTAATTATTATTAACAGCTATAAATTACCACTGTAACAGCTTGACAAAGGGATTGATTCCCCCCCTCCTTTTTCTTTTCTTTCTTTGACTTATTCTTAGTATACCACTACCGTGGTGTTTCTCCAGGTCCTCTAAGCCTTAAGGTCGTGTCTAAGGAAGCGCAGCTTTGGTGTGATAGAGAATCAGGATAGCCAATGTGAGGGTGACAAGTGAACGAGTGTGAGGGCGAGACGAATGATAAGTTGGTGTAATGATGGCGGAGGAAACCGGAGATCCCAGACAAAACCTGCCCTAGCACCGTGCTGTCCACAAATTTCACTTTGTGGTCGGCTAGGATCCAACGCGGGCCGCCTTGATGACAGTCGAGCGGACTAACCATTCGACCACCGCGCGGCCCTCTTCTTTCTCCTTGTCACAAGTCAATCACCGTATGTATGTATATATACAAATACATACACATACATACAGGATGTTTCTAAACGACACCGAACGAACATAGAAGCAGTAGCTCAGTTTCTATGTGACACAAATAGTTTTTACCACCAATAGAGCCGCATAAAAATGATCCAGAATGAGTGTGGATTAGGCAGTGACAAGAACAATGATGCGTGCCACACGCTGTCGGAGTTCGCAGATATAGGTGACACGCCGTGACGCATGCTGTAGCTGTTTGTAAACATACCAACATATCTACTCCTCAGTAGCTTGCTGCTATTAAGAATTTGTTTGGCATATGAAACCGCAATAAAGAAGCTATTGCTTAATTATTGCTTATGAGTGTTTAACGAGTTCCAAAATTCCGTTATAGCAGTCCATGATGGCAAATAAGCTGATTGACATAAGCAACTTATACCTTTTAGAGGGAAGTTAATGTTGGTGAGGTTGAGGATGGAAGCATTAAATGATAAACAGAACAGAAAACAATATCAAAGAATTGTAGATAAATTAACCAAAACTAAATGGCTTATACAACGAGACGAGCATTTTATTTCACGTGTTTGATAATACTAAATAAAGCATTGTAACTGAAAAGGAAAGTGTTGATATTTACAGTAAGTGATTGAACCTATTGTACAATTAACATCATAACAAAATGCTCTGAAGTTAAACGAATATTGTCATTGATGTAACTATTTTTACAATTCATATTTTTAATGAAACTAAATTAATCGTGCGTTCGTTGAACTCCCTTCAGCTCTTCCATCCATCAAAACCATATCCGTCATTTCGACGTTCGTATAGCGTTCCATATTGCTTGGATTTGCTATCTAAGTATTCAGCTCTTCCATCCATCAAAGCCATGTCCGTCATTTCGACGTTCGTATAGCGTTCCATATTGCTTGGATTTGCTATCTAAGTACGCGCAAAATCCTCTCTGT
This sequence comes from Mantis religiosa, assembly GCA_030765055.1. NCBI lineage: Eukaryota > Metazoa > Arthropoda > Insecta > Mantodea > Mantidae > Mantis > Mantis religiosa. The sequence continues at coordinate 16,355,603 of CM060952.1, forward strand.
TAGGACGGAATGTGTAGTTTTACACTGAAGAGCAACCTTCAACTGTCCGAGTTATTAGTCGACTTTTCCACAAATAACTGTCCTTTGTCCCATTACCTGAAAGGTAGGCTAGGGTCACTGATAAAGAGCAAGGAGTAATGCTTTTGTTTGGCCGGTGCGTCCCAATAACACCTTTTGAGCTTCGCACACCAGTAGTTCCTGCGCTGCCTAATCACAAAATCATGAAATATTTAATGCTGCATAAAATTATACCTAACAGAACTTCGAAGCTGCGACACCGAAATTCGGACTACTTAAGTTATAAACTACGCAACGGCTAAAATAGTTCGCTCTCGTTTTGAAATAACCTGTATATATGATTTCTCACGTCTGCTGATGTATGCCCAGAAGACATAACTGAACAGTGTACGTGTATATGTGACAGACTTGCAAAACAACTTGGCTAGTACATTTATTTGCTTCTAAGAAGTTACTGGTATTTCTGTGTACTGAAATAGTAACTAGAGTACTACAATGGGATAAACACAGAGCTATTTGGCTTGGCTTTTAGTGAATCCAGTAGCTTGTATCATCTATATCAAGACTTGTGCCATGTGCTGTAAAACTTTGCACGTTTTGTACTAGGTTGAAAACATAGCTCAATGCCATTTTATTCGATGCTTCATTAAAATAAGCATTACATCTAATTTTCATTAAATACTGCTTTATTTATTTTCATTGAAATTTGCGTCAAAGACCTAAGAAATTGCCGCATCTATTTAGATTCTGTTTTGTGTGCAGTGAAAGCAAATGCTTTTACATGCTCCTTTTGTTCTTTCATTCAAATTGAGAACAAGCTTTTATTTTAGTGGTTTATCAAGTATTAAACATGTTGCTAAATATACATGAAATGCCTGTCCGGAAAATCAAATTTCATTACAGAAACTGAATGCCACTCCTGTAATGAAGTAATGAATATTACTCATTCGCGGCCGACTTCGGAAAGTAAGCACACGTTTTACTTATCTTGCTACTCAAGCGGAATCCTTTTCATCACTGGCCACCCCGCCTTCAGAACAGGCTCTTAAGGATACTCATCAGTGAACAACCATTTTGCTTTGATTGACTTGAAACTATGACAATCATTGCAGTATTAACAATAGTTCACACACCCAACTTTTACACCTTTGTGTAGAACAGTTCTTGTCATATTAATATATAGGGCGATCCATATAAACCTGAGCCATTTCAATAAGCCATAACTTTTGAACCAATAATAGGACACACGTGCAACTTTGGGAGAATATAATACACAATTGGGAGATTACATTACACTATTTGTATCTCAGAGAAAATGTTGGAAGTGTCCTCCACCAGCATCTATACATGTTTGTACTCGTCTCATCATATTCTCTGAAGTTTTACGGAGAGTATCCTTGCCAATGTTACTTATTTCGGTTCGAATGGATTCCCTGAGAACATCAATTGTCCGTGGCCTATTCTTGTACACTCTATTTTTTAGATACCCCCACAAGAAAAAATCCGGTGAGGTTAGGTCAGGCGATCTGGGGGCCACAGACCTTTTGAGATTATTCGATTATCAAAGAAACTGGATACAAGTTCCATGATGTCATTAGATGTATGGCACGTTGCTCCATCTTACTGGAAATAACCTCTCAATTCGATATCATCTCCGTAAAACTACAGAGAATATGGTGAGACGAGTACAAACATGTATAGATGCTGATGGAGGACACTTCCAACATTTTCTCTGAGATGTAAATAGTGTAATGTAATCTCCCAATTGTGTATTATATTCTCCCAAAGTTGCACGTGTGTCCTATTATTGGTTCAGACGTTACAGCCTATTGAAATGGTTCAGGTTTATATGGATCGCACTATATTTAGTGTTTTATTGTCATTTAATAAAATTGTTCCACACGATGCAATTTTAGTTTGAGAAAAATAATACTTTGAAGTTATACTCATAAACACATTAGTAAATTTATGACCTGAAATTTTAATCTGGCCCTTGATTTAGGATAACAAAATTATTCAAATCTCCCCTTATTAATTTTAATATTTGTTTGTGAAATATACGTATTTAATTGCACAAACACTGGTAACATTACAAAAAAAAGTCATATCAATCTTCTTTGGTACTGTTTTTACCCAAGCACAACAGTTTTCAAGCTTCTAGTGAGGAATAATTTATATATTGGAAAGTGCTGAAAATTAAAAACACGAGAAAATCACCAAAATGGTTATATAAAGTACTATGCCCACTTATAGTAAGCCACTTAAATAGTCACGTGACAATTTAAAGGGCCGTATGGCATTCAAAATAAATTGAAACGCAAGGATTCTGTATTTAACTAGGCAAATGTTTTGCACTTTTTCACCAATTTTCACAGATGGTTATCCTTACAAGGAATCGTCTAGGGTAAGAGGTTTATAAGTGTCGATGCATTTGTGAAGACCCCGGCAATCCGGATCTCGTCGCCCATCGGGTCTCTACCCTCATCCTTTCCTACTATGGATGGCAATAGCGGCATATACACAACTATGCCTCAGGAATGTAGCGGCACCTTTGTTGTCTATCTAGCTTTACCTTTCATCCATTTGCACACCTTAAACCGCCTTTCAATACATTTATTTTTGCAAAAATTATTTTTCCTACTAATCTACAAGAGATAAAAGTGATTATTAATTTGCCTAAATGTTATCTCTGTGGTTAAAACCACACAATCATTCCACCTAACACTATAAACACAATCCGGGTAAGATGAAAGGCATCCATAAATCAAGGCCTGAAAACTTAAATATATGGTTACGACTTCATTCTGGAACTGCAAGCTATAATTAGGAACCGATAAAAAGATGTACAACCAGACTGCTAAAGTGTCCTACAAAGGAGGCAGAATTAATCGGGTTCCTGTTTCCCATATACAAGAATCAATTATAAAAAAGCAAGGCTATTCTGAGAGAGCTGACCTAGAAAACCTGCTGGAGGTAACGCGGTAGACAGTTTGGACGATCATCTGCACACGAATTGCTCTCTGCATGACAATGGCTTTGAGCCCTGGCTCGGCAAAACTTCTGTCAATCGATGGGAACGTACAGAGGCCGACAAAGGTATTCGAATAATATAACATGTAACACTGCACGTACTATAAATAATGTAATATTTATATGGCAGCGTTGATTGTTAAACTTGTAAACATTAACCTTTTGTGTATCGGAAACAATATTCAAAATATCACTTTGCAAGTATTTATTACACAATCTGTACTGAATTTATTCTATTGTCCCTCTTATTGGAGGGCATAAGTATTCGAACGTACCCAATCAAACAGAGAGAAAGGTGGTTGGACGTACCCTACATGTCATAGAGACCGGAGGTAAATAATAAATATGGTGAAGCAGAATTCGAGAGTCACTGCATCTGAGATTAGAGGGTGCCTTGAGCAATATTCTGGCACTGTGGTTCACACCAGAACAGTTGAACGGGTTTTAAATAGTACTGGGTACAATGTCCGCGTTCCTAGGAAGAAACCATATGTTAATAAGGTGAATAAGAAAAAGCGTATCGAATTTTCTAAAGAGTATGTGGTGAAACCAACAGAATTCTGGGATAGGGTTATGTGGTCGGACGAGAGCAAATTCTGCTTATACAAGAGTGATGGACGTCTTAAAGTGTGGCGACTGCCAAATACAGAATGGGAACCTAAGAACATGGTAGCTACAGTGAAACATGGTGGCAGTAGTGTGATGGTATGCAGCTGTATAGCTTCATCTGGCTTTGGGGAACTGGTGTTCATAGATAGAATCGTGGACAAATTCGAATACAAGAGGATTCTTGAAAACAACCTTAAAAACAGTGCAGAGAAGCTGGGATTAGGGCATCATTATTCAATGATCCGAAGCATGCTGCTGAAATTGTAAGGCTTCGGATCGTGTACAACATTACTCACACTTTGAAGACACTGCCCTAATCTCCAGATTTAAATCCTATAGAGAACATCTGGAAGGAACTCCAGGAGCGTGTGAGGAAGCATCACATCACAAGCAAGGACCATCTGAAAGAACTTCTTCAAACAGAGTGGAGAAATATTAACTCTGTAATCACTGAACAACACATACAATGCACTCTGCTTAGCTTTAAAGTAATATAAGTAATAAATATGCTTATGCCCGAATACTTATGTCGGCCTCTGTATAACACTAACCTTGCATTTCCTTTAACCTTCAGATTTGTTATATCATTTAATAGTTCAACTATTGCAATTGTAAATTTCCTCGCTGCAAAGGACAAATTTCGGGAGTATTTCAGATATAAAACTATACAAAGGACGACTTTCAAGTTTTTTCTCTGGACAGCAAAGCAAAGACACCTTTTTCTCGTGCTATACGTAATCAAACCCAAGGGTTAGGGGAAACAGAAACGGGAGGTAAGGTATAATCGATACGCCACTTGAAAGAAGTGAACAAGTGAATGACGCTCCTATTCTTTCTTGATGAAGGGGGTTGCAGTCGGATGTGTTAATGATCTTGCAGCTTGGGCATATGATTTTTTTTTAACTGAGCCATACAAAGCTTGAGCATATTTTACGTTGTATTTACTGCAATTTGACGTTTACACCCAAAACTCTCAGTACTTTTTGACTGCAGAAACCACCAGCTAGCCTCTAACTACTGTACCTTTCCTGGATCTTGCAAAAACTGTACCACACACCAACACACATGCACAAAGTGCTCAAGCAGTCTTTTTACAAATTATCTACCATTTTGTCAAGAATATGTTGTACGGCGTTAAATACCTAGTGATCAATATAACAATCAACTCTTTAACCTAACATTCAAAGTATATACATACAAAATATCACGCACTTACCTGTGATATATTCTGTGTGATGACCAAAAATGCAGTAGCAGATTCACGTGTGCATCACAGTTAAACTGTAACAAAGGAAACACAATTTAGTGTGCATATTTGAACGCGCGTAATAAGAGGTGCGTTCAAGTTATAACGCCTATTCTTTTTCTCACAAAGTAAATACAAGAAAAATGTGAAACTATTGTCACTTCTCAACGTAATCTGTCTCTATCCGTACATTTTTCAGCTGCGAACGCTTCTTTAGGTGTTTGTTTTCACAACTGAAAAATCGCTGAGGCAATAGCGGTACAACTAGTGATTCTGCGACCAGGGAGAGCGTCTTTCATCGTGGGGAATCGCCAAGTCACTAGGAGCCAGGTCATGAGAGTAGGGAACATGAGCAATCACTTCAAAGTCATGAAGAAACTCCTGCGTCCCACCTGGAAGACACATTTCGCATTTTCAGATCTTCATGCACGATTGTGTGCAAGGATCCAAGGAAATGCCAATTCTGGAGGCGATGTCTGCAACGCTCAATCGGCGATCCTCCACTCGCTGGATCATGTCGTCAGGTGCGAGGCCGTGACTGTCTTGGTTTGTTGTCACACAATGTTCTGCCTTCATTGAACTGTCGCACCCAGGAACGCACATTAGACACATCCATGGTACCATTACCACATGCCTCACTCAACTGGCAATGAATTTCAATAGGTGTCACACCAAGTAAATGATTACGCGCTGTTCTTGCAATGGAAATGTCGCCATTTTAAGTATTTAAAACAGTCCCAACTCTCGTGGCTGCCACTAGAGTTCTAGGGACTGCACAGTGCTGCCATCTGTCATGCATTCACAAAAAGTCCACGTGTATATAAAAAACAGAGGTTCCTATCTGGTCCCAGTCGTAAAAAAATAGGTGTTATAACTTGAACGCACCTGGTACAAATTCCGCACAATGGGATCTGAACATTGTACACAAACTTTACAAAATCTCCTCCAGCTTTGGTTAACTGAACTTCGATTTGTTTAAACCTGAATTCAGCTACGTTTGTGGTACTTCCGCCAGTTCTGAATCTTAACACAATTTCAGATTTTAGCAGTTGTTTGTTACAAGAACGATGGTGCTTATTTCTCTATTTTGGCTTACAGAACAGTTACTAGTTCGATGCTCCGGTCAGACAGTTCATTTCAAGAATCGTTTTCAACTTTGGAAGACGCCTATTTGGGGATGAATCTTGCGACTTGCTGCAAACAACGTGTACATCAGTTGAATTATTTCATCATCTCTATAATAAGCTATCAAATACTGTATCTTAGGCAAGTCAGAATGGAAATTACATCTTGATCTTCCACAGATGCGGAATACACCCAGTAATAACGTGTTACATTAGGAACGTCCAAACCCATTAGGACACATATACTTAATTCAAGACTACACACACTCGCAGATCATTCGTCGTTTGTTAGGAATCTACGTGTGCAAAATATACACGATACCCATCCATCAATTTCCCTAAGCATCGAAAGTTTAAATGGATGATATAGAGACCTTTCGCAACGACATAAAGAAAGCATAGACGCTTGCCTCATGAATAATATTAATACAAGTACTCACATAAACATAGAACCAAGCTCTCATATTCATGCCTATGTCAAACATGAGAAACTAGTCAGAGCTATTTTTCATATACATGATTTACACTTTTTCATCCATTGATTTTCTTGACTTTCCATAACCATATGTTAAGACATTTTCCCTGATAAACAAAAGTTTAATACAGTATTACAGAAGTTTTCCAAGGTGAATAACTAATTAAAGCCATTCAAGTTTGTAAAATCTCCACACCATTCACATAGCCGTCCAATGATGAACTTATTTTATGTTGTGTTCGACAAAACATTCCATATCAATATTACATATTAAACACAGGAACAAAAATTGTTTTTATTTTGCCCTAGCTACACACAATTCCAAATACAAACAAATCAGTAGGTAAAACTAATTCAATTGCAACTCTTCCAATGACTCCGCACGAGTATTTCTTCTTTTCTGCAAATCCCACAGTAAGAGAATTCGTGTGAATTTCCCAATCATTTTTATAAAAACTAGCAATTGCCCTGACATTTCGACGTATCTGAAACAGTTTCCCCGACATTTCCTGACGTTCCCAATCAAGTGTGTGCCATGATATATCTCATTATTCTGCCACCAGCCCGCCTCGGTAGCGTGTCTGCCTCACGTTCAAGAGGTCCCGAGTTCGAATCTCGGTCAGGGTGAGTTACCTGGATAAGGTTTTTCCGGGTTTTCCCTTACCCTGAAAGACGAATGTCGGGTAGCTCTAACCTCTGTGGAACCTGGGCTCATTTGAGCATCATTTCACCCATTCCATTTATCGTCCGATATGACTTAACGCTGGAGGACGTAAATTACAATAAAACAAATTCTGCCATCAGATTTCCCATCGTCATATATTCCTAACCACTAGCACTGGAACAGATATAAAATAGCAGCCATAAAAGGTGTTTTACGAGTTTAACTTCTTTAATTACATACCTCCTGTTCATTTTGATGCATGTATACCATAGATGTTTGTTTTGCAGGACGCCATATCAGCTCAGCTGTTCCCGGCCCTCTGCGATTGGCTGTTCACGTTTGCCGTTAATGATAGCAGACTGTTCACTTTATGCTTACGTCTTACTTCTGTTAGTTATGGGTAATATTATGATGATTTACTGGCCACTGAAAACTTAACACTAAAACCGCACTACTACCATTTACATAGTCTGTGCGTGGTGTTAAACTTTGGAGTTTCACGCCGCTTTTGCTAAATAAATCTCTCAACGCATGTGTTACCTCTAAAAGGAATGGCAGACAGTCCAGGTTGCAAATGAGGATGCAACTAATGTGGAGCACTCTCCTGCAATGCACTGATAGGCACACAATTTTAACTGTGATTATCTCAAATCTAAATTTCTCTGAACATCTATTTCCCCCCTCAAAAACTACTTGTGGCATACGCTGTTATATATTTATGTACAAGACTTTTAAACTTTAGGATTCTGTTTGAAAAGCAATAGATATAAACCCCCGCTTTTTGGAGTAGCAAGTTGAATGGACTATCCGTTCCCTAACGCAATAATCCAAGGTTCGCTTTCTGGTAGGGTAGTTGGCTACCGGCGAAGTAACGCTGTTGACAAAATTTCATGTACCTGTCCAGAAATATCGAAATGACGGATATACTACTTGCTGCACAATTGTGGCCGCGCCGTGGCTCAGTGGTTAGACCGCTTGGCTCTCACCAAGGCGGCCCGGATTCGATCCCAGGCGGCCGCAAAGTGAGACTTGTGATGAACACGGCGCTGTGGCGGGTTTTCTCCGGGATCTCCGGTTTCCCCGCCATCTCATTCCACCGGCACTCCATCTTCATCTCATGTATCATCAGTGTCATCGCCTGCGGTGCAGCATGTAGTAAAAGAGGGCGTTAAACACTACACATTTTGCACAATTGTATGAGGAAAAGTTTCCAACAAACATACTCATTACCTGTGAGAAGAAAAGAGCGACAACTGCAAGTAGTGTAGATACAAATGTTCAACCGAAGTCTACCCGAGAGTCCGCAGACTTTGGCCTCTACATACCCGGGAGCGATGGATAGCTCCTTGGGGGCAATACCTTGAGTCTAAAAAGTCCCCCCCCCCCCATTCAAGACGGGTGGAAGTGGATACGCCACTTACGCGCGTCAACCCCACAGGGAAGACTACCGAATAACCTCGGTGGGGCCACCTGGTGATCTAACACACCTACTAGCTCTGCAGGCTAGTACCCGGGGGGTTACTCTGGCAACGTCAGAGGTACCACGAGTGCTAAGGGCCCGCAGCGCTCGCCCCACAGCAGCTTAAAGGGGACGGATCCCCTTTAGTGTAAATACAGTAGTAATATGTGGTAGTGAAACATTGTAGAGTAGCCGTACTTCCATCAAGTCCCTGACAATGGCAGCGATTTCAGTAGGCGTGCTGTTCAGCCGTCACATGCGCAAACTGGTTGCGCGGAAGTCAGTGTGTTGATTACACACGAGTAAAGTACTGTTCGGGACCAGGCTCTGTGTGGTTGCTGGAGGTGGAAAAGTCGGTTATAAGAGATAAGCTGATGACGCATAAACAGAAACTATCATGTGATAGTGTTACCGTTTCTTACACGTGCGAAGCAGACGAAGATTTGGATGGCATCACAGAGCTTCTCCAATCCTCTTAGAACAGCGCACCAACGTCACACCTCCTACCACTCTCACTCAGCTGGATAAGACTCGCTTCTAAGCTAAGATACTTTAAATGCAGGGACTTTATGGAAGTACGACTACTCTACGTATGTTAGACATTCTGATTAATGATTAATTATTCTGCATTTGTGTTCGAAATCAGATGTTATCCATACTATCCTAGTGATACCGAAATTGAAGGTTTTGCCATAAGTAAAGAATCATGATGGATTTCAAAGGAATGTTGGTTCCTTGTTACAACACGTGCAGGTGCAGTTGGGTCGAACAGCAACGGGGTTGAATAGTTATTTTAACAAAAGAAACCTAAGAAAGTGTCCTTAGCAGAGTTATAAAGGGTAGCACTTGACTTTGTTGAATAGGGTATTCTTCGGACCCTTCAGAATGGCATGACAAAATAGTCACAAAGAGAATCTTGGTTAAATAATGGGCTTCAAGAACCTGAAAGTCAAACACACCCACGCGTAGCTGTGAACATTTATTAGTGGCGTGAAGCCGATTAGGGCAGTCCACTTCTGTCTTGATCGAGAAGCGATGAGAGAAGATATTTGTCGGTTCATATATATGTGAAGAATGAATCAAGTTTTATCGAGTAATAAAGCATTTCACCTTCAGTCTCTTTAAACAGTGATATTGGTAACCTTTTGCGCCACACATATTGCTACACTACTCACGAAAACCAACGTTCCGGCTGGGGGATGCCGAGATACTGACCACATCTCCTCCCCGTATTGGTTGGATGATCGTCCGTCCACCTCTGCCGTGCGTAAGTGGACGTGAGGCCAGCAGTCGGGTTGGTGGGCCTTAACTCTCTTAGGGCCGTCGCGCTAAGGGTAAAAAAATATCCATACTAGGTACAAGAATTAACGCAATGGCATTCACAGTGCTGAATGCTCCAGTTATAATTCTCGATGAATGCACTTACTCAAAGCACTGTGAGAGGTCATTAAAGTACATAAAAATTTTGCACGATAGTAGTTAATAGTAACCAATACAGGTCCAATATAAACGTATGGGTTGGAATAATTGACTTTTGTCATAGATGTCCTTCCTACTCTATTTGATGTGGTGCCATTACAGAAATGTTGCTGCACTTTAATACAAATGTGCGGTACCATGTGGACGCGCATAACCCAATCAAGATGGAACCTGGCTGGCCCCTTAGCTCAGTCGGTACAGAACCTGCCAACCGTGCTAGGGGTCCCGGGTTCGATTCCCGGCGGTGGGGATGGGGATTTTTCTCCGACCTAGATAATTCCCCATCTTCCCCAGAGTCTGGAAGTATGAATGAGGGTGTGAATGTGTGCGTGATGTAATGATAAAAAAACCAAAGATAACGAGTTAACACCTTCAGTATGTTCCAAAGGAGAACGGGCGCCAATATGACCATTGTAGTTAAAGGCGGGGTATAAATGGAAGCAAAAAAAAAAAAAAAAAAAAAAAAAAAAAAAAAATGGAACCTGTGTCATGGCCACCTCTTGAAAATTCTCTCTGAAGCACCGTATTACTCTTGTAAAATCAGAAGTGGGCCTGCTCGCATGAATCCAAGCTGCAACTGAAATATTGAGCACCTAACCCACTTATTTAACATGTGTGCCGTAGATGTATCTTCTGCTTTCAAGTTTAAACCCCTCTTGTAATTTTCTACACGACAAATCTTATGGTTGGTTTTCTTGAGAAATGCGGAACGCACACCGTTCAACAACCAATTTGATGTAATCTTGAAAACCATTATTTTCCTCCTGCCAAAAGTATGGATAGTTGGTTAGCTGGAGACGCAATATACGACTGTTAAATAAAGAATGACTTTTTTTTTGACAACGTACTTTTACTCATCCTCATAATTTTGATGACCCTTCCCCTGAATGCGATGCACTTGTCCCAGCGTTCCTGCCAGTCTTCAAAGACATGCTGGAAACCATTTTTGAGAGATCTTCGAAATCGTCTCCGCAGCCTTCACCATTGCTTCTAATGATGGATGTCTCCCACGAAGGCGTTTCTTCAAGTTAGGGAATAGAAAAAATTCACATGCGGCTAAATCCGGACTATATGGAGGGTGAGGTGTGTACTTCACGTTGATTTTTGCAAGATATTCAGCAACAACATTGGCAATATTCGGCCGCGCATTATCGTGGTGCAGCATCCAGCCTGCTTCACGGAAATGTAGTCTCTTGCGCCTGATATGGACTTGCAATGTTTTCAGGACATCCCTGTAGTATTGTCCAGTTACTGATGTGTGTGCAGGTACAGCATGCTGACAAAACATTCCATGAATATCAAAGAATGAGATGACAATAACTTTCCCAGCAGAAGCAACCACTTTTGCTGTTTTGGGGGTTGGTGATGAAGGAGATTTCCACACTGAGCATTGCTGTTTGCTCTCAAGATCAAAATGATGTAGCCTAGTTTCATCAGCAGTGATTACGTTTGAAAGATACTCCGGATCTTCCTCTAACATCAACTTTAACTGCATGTTACCTCCATTACAGCGGTAGGCGATCTGAACATGTCTGAACTTACGTGGTTCTCACAGGCGGGAAGTAGGAGTACCAACAATGAAACTACTACAGCGTGTTTATTTCACATTAAGCTAACATAATATAATAAGATTGAATTTTAGTGCGAAAAATTATGATCGTAAAAATATTATGATCATTCTTTATTGAACAGCCCTGGTATATTTGGTCAAACTGTTAAGCAACCTTACAGGGAGGGCACCGTGATAACAGAAAACCTCGCTTGGCTCGTGTGCGTGCGTGTGTCAACTGAAAGCGTTTGTTATATACACAAAACTACTCGAACTATTCTGGATATGGAAGTTTTTCCTCAACATAATATGTAGAAAGTAAAAATGCTGCGTAGCAGTAGGTTATCTACCAGAGCTTAAACCTCTTCGATCTGTTTTGAGATTTTACCTGATGTCATCAGTTAATCAAGCTGGCACCTGTTTTCATTTACACACACACATACACACAATTACTTTGTAAAATGTTTATACATCAGAACTGTCCAATGCATGACAATGTATCCAGGATTTTGGAGTGAAAACCTCCAAGAAGGCGTACACAAGAACCAGGAATTTCGCAAACTCGGCTTGGAATGTCACTTAACTTTTAATTTGAATTGCATTACGCGATGACAGTCAATGCAGCTTTTTTGAAATGAGATGTGTGGCGGCAGAGTAACACTTCCAATGCCATCTATGATGAAGGTATGTGGCTGTACATGAGAAATCTATTCGTTTGAATTTTAAGAGGCTATGAATATCGACTTAGATGGCAAACAGCGTGTTCCTGGTGCCAATTCCCGTTAGGCGGCCGCTAGTCCAAACGAAGGCTGCGTACTTGTCATGGTGCGCTTCAGGGCATCCACTTTTCTATTCAAAAATACTGTTACATTCACATGACTTTCTCTACATATTTTTCAACAAACATCTTTCAAAAGCTCCTTCTTTCTACTTAATGTCAATTCAGATGAACATTAGCATAAATGTTATTCTCTTATTCTATATTTCCTTGTACTTACAACGGGATTAAGTAAATGCAATAAGTTTTAACTATAGTAAAATTTAAATAGCAGGTCCAGTATATGACGATTTTAACATTCCAATATCTTTGCACGGCCAGCAGAGGGACAGAGAGAAATAACGAATTCCCTTTGGAAAACAGTAAATATATCTGGTGCAAGAGTAAAAAAGGTATAAATGACATGTCACTTCTTTGTCAGAGGCTATAAACATGGGTCTTTGTTGATGGAGTGTGCAGTGAAAATAGCACTTCTGGATCTGCATGGTCAGAAAAGAGTAGTAACTTCGTTCCTCCTTTCAAGAGCTATATTGACTGAACATTTTCTAAAATGTTGTGCTAACTATACTTGGAGATTGAAACAAATAACAAGGGACCCTCCTCATAAAATAAAAGCAAATTGTGTGCTTTAAAGAGATCTAAAACAAATCATGTCTCTTTTAATGTTTACCAGTTATACAAGTCCTTCAGAATGAACAGTTCAGAGACGATTCCCAGGAAGTTTGAGATACACGTGTCACTGGTCATTAAAGTATCTCAAAATCGCCAAGAGCTACTTTTGATGATGATTTATAAATAAGGGCGCTCAACTCCATGGTCATCAGCACCCTTTCAAAAACTGCATTTTATTTTACAACTTTGATTTTACCTTAAATTTATTTTGGCTTTGCTTTGATCTGGCTCCGCTTTGGATTTGCTCTGGCTTTGCTCTGCTCTAGCTCCGCTTTAGCTTTGGTTTGGTTTTGCTCTGGCTGGCTCTGCTCTAGCTCCGCTTTAGCTTTGGTTTGGTTTTGCTCTGGCTGGCTCTGCTCTAGCTCCGCTTTAGCTTTGGTTTGGTTTTGCTCTGGCTGGCTCTGCTCTAGCTCCGCTTTAGCTTTGGTTTGGTTTTGCTCTGGCTGGCTCTGCTCTAGCTCCGCTTTAGCTTTGGTTTGGTTTTGCTCTGGCTGGCTCTGCTCTAGCTCCGCTTTAGCTTTGGTTTGGTTTTGCTCTGGCTGGCTCTGCTCTAGCTCCGCTTTAGCTTTGGTTTGGTTTTGCTCTGGCTGGCTCTGCTCTAGCTCCGCTTTAGCTTTGGTTTGGTTTTGCTCTGGCTGGCTCTGCTCTAGCTCCGCTTTAGCTTTGGTTTGGTTTTGCTCTGGCTGGCTCTGCTCTAGCTCCGCTTTAGCTTTGGTTTGGTTTTGCTCTGGCTGGCTCTGCTCTAGCTCCGCTTTAGCTTTGGTTTGGTTTTGCTCTGGCTGGCTCTGCTCTAGCTCCGCTTTAGCTTTGGTTTGGTTTTGCTCTGGCTGGCTCTGCTCTAGCTCCGCTTTAGCTTTGGTTTGGTTTTGCTCTGGCTGGCTCTGCTCTAGCTCCGCTTTAGCTTTGGTTTGGTTTTGCTTTAACTTTGCGTTGGCTTTGCTTTCGCTTTGCCCTGTCTCTGCCCTGTCCTTGCTCTAGCTCCGCTTTGGTTTTGCTCTGGCTGGCTCTGCTCTAGCTCCGCTTTAGCTTTGGTTTGGTTTTGCTCTGGCTGGCTCTGCTCTAGCTCCGCTTTAGCTTTGGTTTGGTTTTGCTTTAACTTTGCGTTGGCTTTGCTTTCGCTTTGCCCTGTCTCTGCCCTGTCCTTGCTCTAGCTCCGCTTTGGTTTTGCTCTGGCTGGCTCTGCTCTAGCTCCGCTTTAGCTTTGGTTTGGTTTTGCTTTAACTTTGCGTTTGCTTTGCTTTCGCTTTGCCCTGTCTCTGCCCTGTCCTTGATCTAGCTCCGCTTTGGCTTTGCTCTGGCTCCGCTGGCGTTTCTCCGGCTTCACTCTCATCTCAATCTAACTTGGCTCTGACTTGGTTCTGGCTAGGCTCCGGCCCCCGTTCCGGTCCCGCTCTGACCTCTTACTCTAATTTCATTCTGTAACTTAACTCTAGCTTGGCTCTGGCTAAGCTCCGGTCACTACTCCGGTCCCGCTCTGGATTGGCTCTGGTTTCGCTCCGGTTTCACTCTCACCTCACTCTAAATTCACGGTAACTTGGCTCTGACTACGTACCGGCCCCGCTCCGGTCCCGCTCCGGTCCCGCTCTGACCTCTTACTCTAATTTCATTCTGTAACTTAACTCTAGCTTGGCTCTGGCTAAGCTCCGGTCACTACTCCGGTCCCGCTCTGGATTGGCTCTGGTTTCGCTCCGGTTTCACTCTCACCTCACTCTAAATTCACGGTAACTTGGCTCTGGCTACGTACCGGCCCCGCTCCGGTCCCGCTCTGGTTTCGCTCTAACTTCATTCTGTAACTTAGCCTTGGCTCTGATATCGCTCTGGCTAGGCTCCGGTCACCACTTTCCTCCCGCTCTGGCTTTGCTTTGGCTTAATTTAATTTACTTTACTTAGATTAGGGACAAACGCGGATACCTTGTTTGCGCGTTTGGCATTAGCTCTCTCACCACTCATCGGGACACCGGGATCGCCAATCCCGTAACTACCGCAGTAGGCCCCTGGAGGGATGCTAATTTTGGCAAGTTTAACATTCTCTGAAAATAAAGGGTAGTTTTGGGTTGGGAATTTTCTTGAAAACCTTAGAATCGCATTTTCTCCGATGCTGAAGTACCAGAGTTGGCACTTAACCGACTTTTTCTTTTTGATTTATGAAGTTCACAACTAAACATTTTTTATTTGTTCAGGGGGCCTCTTGGCATGGAACTTCTCGGAACGGAATACAATACTTGTTAAGTACGTCGTATAGGAAACAAAAATGTTAAGAATACTATACTATTATCTGCAATTTTACATGAAACCAGAAGTAACCGGTTTATGAAAGGATTTCAGAGTTCATCCTTAAGAATCAATTTCAGATTTCAGACTTATTTTCCCTTTATTCTTAGATGTAATACAACTACATGTTAAATTTCTCAAATGGCTCACAGTTTAACTGCTGTTCGTGAAGGTTGACAGGGTTCATATTACTCAACCACCGGTCTCCAGCTGTTCATTTACATAACCACATCCCCATTTGCGTCATCAATTTGCACACCTGCAATTACTGGAATAAATTTCCTTTTATCCTGAGTGGACGAGACTTTCAAACGTGGTCTACTTTGTACCCCTTTTCATGAACCGGGATGATTCTAGGCTCGCTGTGTTTTACAGAATCTGTTATACGGAAAAGGTATTGTTTTTTTTTTTTTAAGAAAGTGAACTCATGACCTGCAGGTTTTTGTAAATTAACTTGTACCGATGCACATTTGGCGAAACAGCTCATAGTTTCTCCGGTCTTGCAACCGAGGAACTGTTCCTATTTGTAATATTTGTTCATGCATTACGATTCATCTCTTATTCGTTTTAAAGTTCACAATTATAAATAAACATAGCCCTGGTTATATTCACACCTATTCTGTAAAACTTGGTTAATGTTTAAAAACTTATATACAAATATACATATTTGTAACTTAAAAGGTCACGTACAGACGTGTGCAAATTATTAGCAATTTTGTTTTGAATGCTTCCAATTCTAGTTCAATAGGCCTTACATGCCTCACATGATTTTATATAATTATTTTAAATGTTCCTGTGGCTAATACATATTACTTCTAAAATCTGACATGCTATTTTGCAGATATTTCTGGCTATCTTGGTTTATTTTTCATCTTTAGAATGTTTATGCTCATTTTTTTCCCATTTCCTTCACTGCACAGTGAAAGGTAAATTCCTTTCTTCTGCCCAGTAGCTTCTGTATTGTTCTTTGGTACCTAATGGCACTCCAGGTAAGTCATCCCCTGGCAGGTAGATCCTTTCCTGGGCATTTTGAGGGTGGGGGATGAGGACAGCAAAGGTTACTCTCACAATTGCTACAAAACCTTGCTGTTAGGAAGATGGGTAAGGTCCAAGATATCACACCATGCAAAAGAGCTCAAATTCAAGTGTTATTAAGTGCTGGAGATAAAACAAAGAAGGAAATAAGCAAAATAGGCGTAAGTGCAAGTTATGTGACAAGGTTTGCACGTAAGCTGAATGAAAACAAAGCGACTTCACCACAAAGAGTGGGCAAATGTGGCAGAAAACGAGTGTTAACTTCAAGTATGAAACGTGTATTGGTCAGAGAACAGCTTAAAAATCGAAGCATGACTTCTACACAACTTCAGGCCGTTGCACTAGAACATGGGTGTGCAGTTTCATCAAGCACAGTGCGACGAAGACTTTTTGAAGCCGGTTTGAAAGCTAGAAGGCCTCGCAAAAAACAAAAACTAACACCCATGATGATGAAAAAACGTCTTGCTTGGGCAAAAACATTAAGGACTGGACATCTGAAGACTGGGCAAAGGTATGCAAAGTATTCAAATTTATAAAAAGTTCATAGATTGTTTTATTTTCAGAAATTCATTTTGGACATTCAAAATGCTTTTGCTATCTTTTTCTCCGAATGATTTTTATTTTTTATTCCAAGGATTGTAGCCAAACATTTTGTTTCCAGATTGTGTTCAGTGATGAAACAATGGTTTCAATAGTTGAAGAAAGCCCACAGTACGTCAGAAGGAGGCCAGGAGAAGCATTTAAAAAGGAATGTGTGGTGCAGAATGTGAAGCATCCAACAAAAGTGATGATATGGAGTGGAATTTCTACTTATGGGGTGGGGAAAATTCACATTGTAGAGGGAACCATGAATGCTAAGCAATATTCAGAAGTGGTAAAAAAGTGCATTAGGCCTATGATGAATGAGTGGTTTCCATCAGGAAATGGAATATTCATGCAAGATGGTGCCCCATGCCACAAAGCAAAGTGTGTAATGAATATTTTTGATGAACATGGCATATCTGTTTTGGATTGGCCTGGTAATAGCCCAGATATGAACCCCATTGAGTCTGTGGAGTGTCTTGAAAAAAAAAAAAAAAAAAAAGTTAAAAGCTTTCACCCAACAACAAAGGAATCAATGCTGAATACAACCTTGTCAGTGTGGCAAAATGATGAAGAAATTCACAAAATGTGTAAGACTTCAATAGAGGGCATGCCTGCAAGAATTTCTGCCCTAATAAAAGCTAAGGGGGGACATACTAAATACTAGAATGATAAAATAAATCATTAACATTATAAAAATGAGTATTATTTTATTAATAGCTGTACCAGATGGAATTTAAATAAAACTACCAGCATAAAACTGAAAATTGCTAATAATTTGCACACGTCTGTATATGAAGTGATGATACTTTTCTTAAAAACCGCCCACGATCGCGATTTCATGTAAAACTTTTATACGTCCTCAGCCGGAAACAACAAAGCTGTCGTCATCGTTATGAACGCTAGATGTTAATAGTGACTTGTTGGGTTCATAGAATTAAAAGTCCGAGTTGCAGAAATTCAAAATGATCTTTATTTCCGTAGAAATACGCTCTGTTCGATCCTTATCGTAGCAGAATTAAATCATACACTATTACAATGTACGGAGGTCGTTGAGCACAACAAAGAGCCTACTCAACTTCCACTGTTTACAGCACGCTTGTTACAACTCCTGTTTACTACTGCCCGCTGGCGTGTCACAATCTCTTATATACCTCATTGATAATTCGAGACTGTTCTGTAACAATCAAGAAATCGAATGTTCTGTCACTAGACGAAACACGAACTTTCTAGACGGGAAACCTTATCTGTGCCGGCAAGTCCTATCTCCGCGCTACCTTTATTTGTTCCGGCATACTCTTTATCTCCGTGTAGCCTATCAGTTCCTTTGTCTCCACAAGCCGCGCTATCGCGAACAGGTTCGCGACAGTATGTTCTTGTTAGTACTATCAAAATCTGAAAATAAAACAGAATTGATTGCCGGTATTTCAAAATTCATTATGCCATGTTTGTTTTTTAAAATAAATATATTTTCCCAAACCATTAAATCTATCGGACCATGTAAGTATTTTAATAATTTAACTTCCGGATTTATTTCCTGCTTAAGTGACAAAAGTAAATTTAAATTTTTAAATGAATTTAAAATTTAACCATGAAATAAATCCAGAAAAATGGTCCGATAGATTTAATGGTCTGGGAAAATAAATTTATTAAAAAAAAAAAAAAAAAAAAAAAAAAAAAAAAAAAAAAAAAAAAAAAACATCGTGTAATGAATTTTGAAATACCGACAGTCAATTCTGTTTTTAAATTTAAATTATTTTCAGATTTTGGTAGTACAAACAAGAACATATTAACATCTAGCGTTCGTAACGATGACAACAGTTTTGTTTACGGCTGAGGACGTGTAAAAGTTTTACACGAAATCGCGATCCCGGACAATTTATACGAAAAGTGTCATCATTTCTAATAAGATAAATGAAGTTTTAAGTTACAAATTGTTATATTTGTATATTTGTTTGCTTTACTGTTAATAGCTTCATATTTTACATGCTTAACAACTTGTTAACCGCTAAATAATGATAGGCCCTGATCATAACAAAGCATCGTCAAAGGAAGAAAGGGGCCCTATACAACTGCTATTACTGCTACCGGATGCACCAATGCTTCTTGATCTTACAGAAAGGTTCGACCTCCTTAACCATTTACAAAATGGCTCTGATTGCCTTAATGACTTATCTCTATCAAAAGGGTATTACACGCGGGAGTTAGTAAATTATACCTCCTGTATAACCTATACAGAGGAAACAATCTAACGCAGCTCCCAAGGCCAACATTACACTACACTTAAGTACTGGCAACCTTACAAAGGCATTCACTAGTATCAAACTAGCTAGTAAAATCTATTTTTCAGATCCCGTTTTGAAACAACCCTTCCCAACGTATCTTTCTGTATCTTACTAATGCGAAAATTGTGTTGTAAAATCGATAAGTACAGAACACTTATTTAAGCACTAAAATACCAAGTAAATGATTTACGTAAAACAAAATGGCATTAAAATTCAAACGTTTAAGTATTTAGTTGGTATTTCGCCAACGTAATTACAGTGAACACAAACTACTGCCATTTCTTTACTGTGGTATCTTTTAGGAACACTTGCTGGTAATGATGTCAACTGAGCAGACAAAGTCTCCAAAAGTAGCCGGACAGCATTACAATGGGGTAAATGTGACACAGTTGACTTTTGGTCATTTCAACAGCTTGTCTTCTCTAGTGAGCCCATTTACCCATACTCCAGTTCAATTGCAAGCAGAACGTCTTCGCCCGGAACTCCTTTACACATGAAGCGGATGAAGGCATTTAAGGATATGTATGATTGGACTTTCATGAACATTTTCAAAAAAAAATTACCCTTTCCTCCTTTTAGTCTATAAAATAGCGTAAGCCTTCCTGAATCCAAAGAATGCTTAGTTAACATCCGCAAGCCATTTTTAAATGCTGTAATCTAGTTTGAAAGTTACGTGAATGCTAGTGTTAGATATGAATTCTTATTCTTTATCCTTGTTTTCTCGCTATTGAAAATTTCAGCGTTTTTCAGCATTTAAGATGCTCCTTGCGTGGCAGTTTTAGTGTTAGACTGATGAAACTTGCTACACGCGTTTACGGAGACACATTGAATAGAAATTGCCCTGGGTTTTATTGTGAGATGGTTTAAGCATATCTTCTTTATCTCAAAACATAAGTTTTCAAATTTTGAGCAAAAAAGCCATATTCATCATTTTAAAAATTTCTGGAGCCTAAAGTTATTGAGACACAGAGAAACCTACGGCAAATTAAAAAAAATGGATATATTGGGAACCTGATGTTAAAATATTACACCAAAAGTTAAGCTATTTGGTTGCAAGGGACTTTTTAGGTGACGTAACCAAAAATAAGTAAATTTGACCATATTTTCCAAACTATCAAAGTGAATTTGACAAAATTTGGGCTGTATCATATTTTCACTAAGTTACATCTGTGGCATAAATCTTAAAAAGCTAGCATTATTAATTCAGGATTTAAAATGTTCAGTCATAGTATCCTTTAATTGCCGGCTAGAGGACAAATGCCTCAATCGAGTGTGAGGCTCCAATTCGAGAGGTTCCAGGTTCAATTCCTTGTGGCCGCCAACTCTGTTCAGCGATGTTTTCATTATTTGCCGCGATCAGAAAGCCGAATGCTGAGGTGGCTCTCCCTCTTTCATGTTACAGACTGACTTCGGGGTTGTGTGTCGGTCGTCGGCTGTAGCAGCTCCAGTGACTTGAAGGGGTCGCCAGGTGGTCAGCGGGTCTCTGCCACTTACATTGTCCATTCCATACGTGTCACACCAAAGGTTCATCCGAGTTGGGGTCTCCGTCACCTACACTAATCTACCTTATACGGGACAAAATTACAGATGTTCCAACCAAACTATCGATGACTGGACAATACAGTGCTGTATATCACCTGTGTCAGAATGGATTGTATACATACAACGCTCATGCACTATCAAATATTTATTATTTTTTGTTTTATTTATGTCCTCCAATGTTAAAGTCATATCGGACGATAAATGAAATGGTGAAATGATGCTCAAATGAGTCCGGCGTCCATGAAACTTAGTTACCAAACATTTTTTCTTTCAGGATAAGGGAAACCCCGAGAAAAACATTATCCATGTAACTCACGCTGACCGAGATTCGAACTCGGAACCTCTTGAACGTTAGGGCAGGCACACTACCGAGGCAGGCATGGAGTACCAAAGGGTAATTTTTCTATCACAGAAGTGTTCGCCAACAGTAGTTTCACCTGCTTCAACCACTTCACTGGAGAACGATGGAGACGGAAGTACGAGACAATTCAAATATATTTACATCTCCAGTACACTTAACGCACGTAGTAGCTTACATTAGAAATAACAAATTATGAGTTACTCGAGAATAAAAGCTTACTAACCACTGCTGAATACAGTAGCTCGAGTACCTATAGCTGTTGGGAAACTGGCGTTAGATCAGTCACACTTGGTTGAAAACTTAAAAGCAATCAACTTGCTCAAGTATCAATCAAGTCGCAATAAATACTAATAAATAAAAAGTAAATATTTCAATCATAAAATTCAACCATCAAAAGTAATCGTTAACAAAAAAAAAAAAAAAAAAAAAAAAAAAAAAAAAAAGAAGTAATTTTTGCATTTTCATCATTGTTCCAGATTCACAATCTTTAAAACTAGTAAGACACTGAATGGATATATATATATATATATATATATATCGCGGGCAAAAATACTCCGAAAATTAATTTTACAGCTTTTTCTTCTTTAAAAAGCCTGAAAAGCATTTCTTACGTTTCATTGATATGTGTAAAACTGAAGAGTGGGTCCAAGTCACACCTATGAACGGGAAAACCACGAGCTTCCGTTACAAACTCAGTGGCACGAAACGGCCCAAAAATTACTGATGTGAAGTTATATTACTGATTTATTCTATGAACCAGAAAATGTCTGCGGGTGGTGTATCAGAATAACGGACCAAAGAAGTCTTATCCAGTGAAATGGATGTTCTATATAAAACACTGCAAGTAAAATTGATCACTGATATTTCAATATTAAATTAAATGATAACTCTACGTATTGAGGAGGAGGGTTCCCATTAAATAAACAGTATAGTGGTAACAAAGATTTGAATAATAGATAAACGTGCTTCAAGGAGGGTAAATATTCAGAGACCACTAGAAATGTAAACAGAGAAACGATCAAGGAACCGCTTGCAGCAAGCAGCAACTTCGATGTCGGTTACGATACGTACGGCTGCAGACATCGCCTCCAAGATTAGCATTTCCGTGGGAAATGCACAATCCTGCACGAAGATCGGAAAAAGCTTTGTCACACGATGTTCTGCCTTCATTGAACTGTCGCATCCAGGAACGCACATTAGACACATCCATGGTACCATCACCACATGCCTCACTCAACTGTCTTGGTTTGTTGTCACACGATGTTCTGCCTTCATTGAACTGTCGCATCCAGGAACGCACATTAGACACATCCATGTTACCATTACCACATGTCTCACTCAACTGACGATGAATTTCAATAAGTGTCACACCACGAAAATGGAGAAAACAAATGATTACACGCTGTTCTTGCAATGAAAACGTCGCCATTTTAAGTATCAAAAACAGTCCTAACTCTCGTCGCTGCCACTAGAGTTTATGCACTGTACAGTGCTGCCATCTGTCACGCATTCACAAACAGTCCACGTGTATTTTAAAGAAAACCAAAAGTTCCTATCTGGTTCCAGTCCTGGAAAAAAATTAGGTGCTGTAACTTGAACACGCCTCGTATATGGGCGCATACACTGAAGTTTTCTAGAAACTGGGTTCTTTTCCTTACTGAAGCGTCGATACATCAACATGGTAAAACTCCTTATTAAGGGTCTTTAAGTGATCAAATGGAGACTACACAGTAAACATTTTCTTCATTTCCGTGTAAGATTAAATCCTCGACATGTAACCAATCAAATAGGGAGAATATTTAACTGTGCGCTTAAATGTTTTGAAATTATATTATAAATTGGAAATAGTTATTTGAAAATTTTTCCACTTTCTTAAAAATTATCCATGTGTCTCTTCTTTTTAACAGAGAAAAACGGATAGCTATATGATGACTGAATTTCCGGTTTCTTACCTCAACACGAGAAATAACTGAAATTTCAAACAACAATACATGGAAAGTGGTGTATACCACAGAAAACTGAGTTAACAAATTGTTAATTATTGATATCATTTTCTGTACAGGAAAGATTCATGCATCTCTCACAAATTTACCAGTTATGCGTAAGTCATCCAGAATGACGAGGAATTCAGAGACTATCCCCCCCTCCAAAAAATCAGCATTTGGCAGGCAAATAAGCAAATTATAATAAACATCGAGAGCCATTCCTGAGAAAATAAAGTATTAGATGTGTACCATATGAGGGTAGTTAGAAATGAGTGCTTGTGTCGCATTCTTGGAAAATTGTTGAACTAAAATACCAAGAAAGAGGTTTATCTGACAACGCTTTGTGGGAGATATAATTACATGAACATCAAAACGTGTATTTTGTGTAAAGTCTCAGCACAGGATTTGTTAGTGGAATGCAATACTTGTTAAGATAAGCGTTCCTCTCTTCCCACATACTGCACACCTACTGCAATAGACTGGTTACCCACGTATGACTCAACCACATAGGCAGGCCTGCACTTGCAACTCTTTGGTCAAAACCTATCCATCCAATGTTCTCATGCACGAATACAACAGCACACAAGTTTACGAAATTCTAAACTATTCCAATTAGTTGCCTATTACTTTCACCCTATTACTTTCACTACCCCGCAACTATATATGAGAATATATTGTGTTTTGAGGCCCCATGAACAGCCTAACATAAAAAACGACAGTGACTGGCATTAGAGTTCAGCGTCTTTCAGAGATTCTACACACCAAAATATCCTGGAAATTGCTGCTCTTACAAAAGATATTAGATGTAAGACAGAAACGTATCATTCTAACTTTGCGATCTACAAATAGAGCTTCAGTTGTAAGTACTGATGATAGTACCACATTTCATAGTAACCTGTGATCACTAATCGTATTATTGAAATTTGGAAATACATATGTATGCTTCCAAAGCAAAAGTCCAAATGTTCATACTTAGTCCTCCGTTAAAATTGTGTATTTCAACTTCTACTTCACTCTCAGAAATAACTACTGCCATTCACATACCAGAAATATAGCCGATTGTTTTCTTCTTTCAGTTTCTTTTTCTTCAAATCCGTTTTGAGAAAATATGGTTATCAGAAAACGGGATGGTTTTGGCAACTCGCACACGAAGCCTTTTCCCGCCAGTCCTCATTAACTGACAAATGCAGAAGAGCTCCCTAAACGTAAACAAAGAACGTTTTTGTTCCCAATTTTCTTTCACGTATCAAAAATTCCCACCACCTATGGAGATCTGTTCAACGTTAAACCTGTGAAAGAGGAAACAGCACTCAACCAAATCCGGAGCGGCAATTCACAGACATACGGGGTTTCTAACGTCTTCAGATATGACAATACGGAGCAAACAGTTTCTCGCAACAAACCCTTCCGGTCCCTGTGCATGTGCCTGTTTCATCAATCCTGTAACATGACACAGGCACATTATCGGCTCTAGTATACCACCGTTTGCTAAACAACCAGGGAAAACCGAGAAAAAACCCAAGGCCAGAGCGGTCGGCCCAAAGGGAATGTAAATCGGCAAGTCCGAAGCTTCAACGTTACCGTGGCATTTCCTTTTGTCAAATCGACCCTATGACTTCCTCTTTGAATTTCCACAGCTTTGGATATTTTCATATTCTGAGTGATGTGTCATTCGATACATACATAAAAGAACGAGAGTGGATATCACCGAGAGATTGCGCCTAGCAAATCCTTTGTCCAATACCCGTCAATGGAATCAATAAAGCCCCCTTGCTTTGCATGTATGTGCGACAGGTAGTATTGTGCCTTTCCTCCTTTTGTAACCTGTCCTTTAGTAACTTCCGACCTTTATTTGTTGATGTTTTCATGCTTATAAAGTTCCTATTCAAGTTACCCCAATTCTTTTTCCATATCTTTCTTTCTCACACTCTACTTGACAATGTCATAAACTCTCCTTTGCACCACATATAATGCAGTCCTCTACTTCCTCTCTTCTTAATCATTTCCTTAATATTGCTCTTGTAAATCCTCGTTTCCTGTCACACACGTCCACTGTACTATTTGGTTTTCATTAAACTATATCCTATATTCAAGTTCTATGACTTAAAAAAATCCGTTTCTCTCCACTAGTATCCGACTTGTTTAACCATTTTCCTATTGATTCTATCAGCTTTTTCCATTGGCTCTTGCTTTCTGTTGGATTATACATAAAACTTATTATGAGCACGTTTCCTGTGTTCATGCACCTGTACCAATATTTCATACCCAGCCAGCGAATCTTGGATATCTATGAAACAGGTTAGGTGTTACTACGTATTTGTTTGCTGCATGTGATTGGCAAAACAAAACAAACCCATATAATTGCTAACGTAACATCCGACAAACCTACCCCACTGATAGAACTTTGAAATGTTTAAAAACTAAAGTTGGTAGTTTTTATTGCACACTTATTTCGGTTAGGCAATTTGATCATCCAGAAAAATAATTTCTATCCATAATTAAATGAATAATACATATACTTTTTACACTTAAAGTGGTATGGTATTTTCATATCAAATACTTCCATCGTATAACGTTTCTTCATTAGTGTTTTTTATTACCGCAGAATTAGCACATTCCAACATATCGAAACTTCCCAGATCAGTACAAATAGTGGAATATGCTGACGATGTGGCAATTCTCGCAAGGAATATAAGAGCTCTTGAGGAAAGTTACGTAGTGTTGGAAGAGAAAGCATCGGATCTGGGATTGGTAGTGAACGTTAGTAAAACCAAATATATGAAGATGGGAGATGATGTGGATGGAAGAAGAGAACCCACAGTTAAATGACATGAGAAGGAATATCAAATAGCGGTAAAATTTAAATACCTGAGATCTATAGTAACAGTATATGATAAAACATCAGTGGAAACTCAAGAAAGAACAGCATGTGGCAACAGATGTTTTTATACCCTGTAGAATATGTTTAAATCAAGGAACGTCAGTAGAAGTACTAAAATTAAAATATATACAACTGTACTGAGACCAATAGTAATGTATGGTATAGAAAGTTGGGTGTTGACAACCAGAGAAGTGGTTATTACGGTGGGAAAGGAAAACTTTGAGAAATATATTTAGAGCGATAAGAGAATGCGGACTAACTTGGAGTTAGTGTCTATTTGGACAACCAAATATAGTACTGAAAATTAAACAAGGAAGAATAGAGTGGATTGGCCATGTGCAGAGAATGCCGGAAAGCAGTGTAGTTAAGAAGATATTTATAGGAAAGCTGGATGGCAGAAGAGGAAGACCCAGGAAAAGATGGGTAGATGATGTAGAAAATGACTTAAGGGTATGTATGACTGAAATTTTCAAATTCTGAACTAATTCAAATTTACACCATAGGTGTAGTATATTGTAAACATGTTACAACCTAAATTTAAACCATTTTTCTCCAGCAGTTTAGAAATTATGATAAATTTTGTATGTTTTTTGTTACGTCACTAAAAAGTCCCTTGCGACAAAATATTTTGAATTTTGGTCTAGTATTTTAACCCTATGTTCATAATACACATAATTTTTGAAATTGCTCTGGGTTTTTCTGTGTCTACTTTAGTTTAGGTCACAATTTTTTTTTTAATTTATAAACATTCTTTTTTTTTGTCTAAAAAACTAAGTTTTGTGTTTGAAAATTAAAAATATATGCTTAAATACATTTCACAATAAAACCTAGGGCAATTTCCATTCCTCATGATACTCTGAACCTGTGTAGGAAATTTCATGAATGTAGTACAAAAACTGCATCGCAAGGAGCATTTTACAGGAAGAAAAATGCTGAAAATATGAACATTGAGAAAACAGCGATTAAAGATTTGATTGCATAACTCACATTAAAATCCACCAGGCTGATAGGTTGGACCCTCAGATTTCTTTTTCCTCTCCTCTGTTGCTGCTTTTTCCACCTTTTCCTTCTTTAGATGTTGCTTTTCTTCTGCACAACTTCGCTAATTGCTTTGCAGGATACGAGTCAGATCTCGCTGCACTGAAGTTTTCCTTGCTGAGTCTACTACACTTTCACCTCTGATATTTTGCTGCAGCTCCAATGACTTAAGACTACCCATGTTAAACTCACTGATGCTTTTAACATCAGCAAGATCCAATTTTTGTTTTGATATGAAAACTTCCTTTGGGCACTTATTCCATGTGACATGATGCAAAGATCCATTGGCATTCTGTGTTTTTCCTGTTTTGCACCTTTCTAGTAATGTTGTAGAAGCCAGCCTCTGATATATTGCCAACATTTTAGGAACTATTTTGTCTGAAAGCCTTATTTTTATTTTCTTGAATTGAAAATTTAAGAACGGAAAACAGACAAAGAATGTGGATGTAGGCAAAAGAGGGCGTGACTCTGACAGAGTTTAAAGGCCACCGACATTTAAATAAGCATTTAAAAATGGCGTCCGGAGGCAAATTATGCATTTTTCACATTCGGGAATGTCTAAATTATTTTATAGAATTAAAATAAAAAAGTCGTTATTTTCACGATTTTCATGAAATTTCAGTCATACATACCCTTAAGAAAGTTGGGAGAAGATAAGCAGAGGACCGAGTAGAATGGAAGAGCGTGGTTAGGGAGGCCAAGGACCAGGACCAGGACAACGACCACGAACACGAACACGACCACCACCACCACCACATATGAAAAGTAAATATCCTGCAGTTTTAACTTAAACATTGTATGCACTGCGAGTTCTTATATTGTGAAGGACAAAAAGGCAAATACTCAGTGAACTGTTACCCTTCAACAGTACCTTGATGGTACAAAGCTCCCAATATCCACGATTTCTATGTCAAGACGTGGCTCTACTATATTCCTCGTGCTAAAAATGTTTTTATTAAGGTTGTCTCAGTAAGCAGAGATTATCTAGTTGGAACGGTAGGGGGGACGTGGAAAACATCTCCATCCAAGTGTCCTGATCTTCTCTACAGTGACATGAGCAGCTTAGGGACATCCGTTATCCTGCTGCAGGATGATTCTTTCCAGAGCGTTTATCGCTCAATACCCGACGCAGCTTCAAAAGCATCTGGACATTGCGGGCAACAGCTACATAGTTTGTCCAAGTTTAAGAACAATCAACCGGAATGCAGCCCTGTGCATCCCTAAAAACGCAATAATTCTGCCAGAGGATGGCACTTTTTTATTTATGGGTTCTTTTAAACTTCTGTACTTCTCACCGTTTCATTCTACACTAGGGTGCAAGACTTATTAATTTTGCTCAAAGGCCCATCACACTTAAGGTTCTTGTACGTGCCGTAAATCTACGACAGGAATCCACCGCTCTACAGCAGGTTTGCATGGAGGTAGCATGTCTGCCTCACATTCAAGAGGTCCCTTAATTCTGTCAGGGTGAATTATCTTATAAGGTTTTTCTTCTGATGTTCTCTCTTACCCTGAAAGATGAATGCTAGGTAACTACGCTCTATGGAGCCTGTACTCATTTAAACATCATTTCATTCATCCTCCGATACGACTTAACGTTGGAGGTTTTCTCTTATCCTGAAAGATGAATGTCTGGTAACTCTAAGCTCTATGTACCCTGTGCTCATTTGAACATCATTTCATTCATCGTCTGATATGACTTAACGTTGGAGGCTTTCTCTTATCCTGAAAGATGAATGTCTGGTAACTCTAAGCTCTATGTACCCTGTACTCATTTGAACATCATTTCATTCATCGTCTGATATGACTTAACGTTGGAGGTTTTCTCTTATCCTGAAAGATGAATGTCTGGTAATTCTAAGCTCTATGTACCCTGGACTCATTTGAACATCATTTCATTCATCGTCCGATATGACTTAACGTTGGAGGCTTTCTCTTATCCTGAAAGATGAATGTCTGGTAACTCTAAGCTCTATGTACCCTGGACTCATTTGAACATCATTTCATTCATCGTCCGATATGACTTAACGTTGGAGGTTTTCTCTTATCCTGAAAGATTAATGTCTGGTAACTCTAAGCTCTATGTACCCTGTACTCATTCGAACATCATTTCATTCATCGTCTGATATGACTTAACGTTGGAGGCTTTCTCTTATCCTGAAAGATGAATGTCTGGTAACTCTAAGCTCTGTGTACCCTGTACTCATTTGAACATCATTTCATTCATCGTCCGATATGACTTAACGTTGGAGGTTTTCCCTTATCCTGAAAGATGAATGTCTGGTAACTCTAACCTCTATGTACCCTGTACTCATTTGAACATCATTTCATTCATCGTCGGATATGACTTAACGTTGGAGGCTTTCTCTTATCCTGAAAGATGAATGTCTGGTAACTCTAAGCTCTATGTACCCTGTACTCATTTGAACATCATTTCATTCATCGTCCGATATGACTTAACGTTGGAGGTTTTCCCTTATCCTGAAAGATGAATGTCTGGTAACTCTAAGCTCTATGTACCCTGTACTCATTTGAACATCATTTCATTCATCGTCCGATATAACTTAACGTTGGAGGTTTTCTCTTATACTGAAAGATGAATGTCTGGTAACTCTAAGCTCTATGTACCCTGTACTCATTTGAACATCATTTCATTCATCGTCCAATATGACTTAACGTTGGAGGTTTTCCCTTATACTGAAAGATGAATGTCTGGTAACTCTAAGCTCTATGTACCCTGTACTCATTTGAACATCATTTCATTCATCGTTCGATATGACTTAACGTTGGAGGTTTTCCCTTATACTGAAAGATGAATGTCTGGTAACTCTAACCTCTATGTACCCTGTACTCATTTGAACATCATTTCATTCATCGTCTGATATAACTTAACGTTGGAGGCTTTCTCTTATCCTGAAAGATGAATGTCTGGTAACTCTAACCTCTATGTACCCTGTACTCATTTGAACATCATTTCATTCATCGTTCGATATGACTTAACGTTGGAGGTTTTCTCTTATCCTGAAAGATGAATGTCTGGTAACTCTAACCTCTATGTACCCTGTACTCATTTGAACATCATTTCATTCATCGTTCGATATGACTTAACGTTGGAGGTTTTCTCTTATCCTGAAAGATGAATGTCTGGTAACTCTAACCTCTATGTACCCTGTACTCATTTGAACATCATTTCATTCATCGTTCGATATGACTTAACGTTGGAGGTTTTCCCTTATACTGAAAGATGAATGTCTGGTAACGCTAAGCTCTATGTACCCTGTACTCATTTGAACATCATTTCATTCATCGTCTGATATAACTTAACGTTGGAGGTTTTCTCTTATCCCGAAAGATGAATGTCTGGTAACTCTAAGCTCTATGTATCCTGTACTCATTTGAACATCATTTCATTCATCGTCCGATATGACTTAACGTTGGAGGTTTTCCCTTATCCTGAAAGATGAATGTCTGGTAACTCTAAGCTCTATGTACCCTGTACTCATTGGAACATCATTTCATTCATCGTCCGATATGACTTAACGTTGGAGGTTTTCTCTTATCCTGAAAGATGAATGTCTGGTAACTCTAAGCTCTATGTACCCTGTACTCATTTGAACATTTCATTCATCGTCCGATATGACTTAACGTTGGAGGTTTTCTCTTATCCTGAAAGATGAATGTCTGATAACTCTAAGCTCTATGTACCCTGTACTCATTCGAACATCATTTCATTCATCGTCCGATATGACTTAACGTTGGAGGTTTTCCCTTATCCTGAAAGATGAATGTCTGGTAACTCTAACCTCTATGTACCCTGTACTCATTCGAACATCATTTCATTCATCGTCCGACATGACTTAACGTTGGAGGTTTTCCCTTATCCTGAAAGATGAATGTCTGGTAACTCTAAGCTCTATGTACCCTGTACTCATTTGAACATCATTTCATTCATCGTCCGATATGACTTAACGTTGGAGGTTTTCCCTTATACTGAAAGATGAATCTCTGGTAACTCTAAGCTCTATGTACCCTGTACTCATTTGAACATCATTTCATTCATCGTCCGATATGACTTAACGTTGGAGGTTTTCCCTTATACTGAAAGATGAATCTCTGGTAACTCTAACCTCTATGTACCCTGTACTCATTTGAACATCATTTCATTCATCGTCCGATATGACTTAACGTTGGAGGTTTTCCCTTATACTGAAAGATGAATCTCTGGTAACTCTAAGCTCTATGTACCCTGTACTCATTTGAACATCATTTCATTCATCGTCCGATATGACTTAACGTTGGAGGTTTTCCCTTATACTGAAAGATGAATCTCTGGTAACTCTAACCTCTATGTACCCTGTAGTCATTTGAACATCATTTCATTCACACACACACTCACTCGTCCGATATGACTTAACGTTGGAGGTTTTCTCTTATCCTGAAAGATGAATGTCTGGTAACTCTAACCTCTATGTACCCTGGACTCTTGAGTATAATTTCATCCATTTCATTCTTCGTTGGACATTAATTTAAAAAAGAAAATCTCCGTCGGGTTTGAACCAGAGAAACCCCAAAAACACGGAGTGCCAGCTGCCTTACTGACCCCAAGGTCACGATTTCAAAGGTGCCGGGGTCGATTGTTTTCAAGTGTGCTTAAAATGAACATTCCCGTAACAGTCGATTTACTGGCATGTAAAACAATTCGAGCTGGACGAAATTCCAGCACACCGCGATGATATTGAGAGCGTCGTTAACCAACAAAATATTAAATATGTACGAGTAGCTCTAGCGCTGTTTGATGGATGCACAGTGAGATCAAGCGGCAGTACGTGATGCATTATGCATCGTGCAGACAGAAGCGAGCGTGAACTTTGGGTCACACAGCGGTCAGGTCGAAGCCATATGCATCCTGCGTGCCGAGGTTCAACCGTAGATTTCCAAAAGGGATATCTCATGCATGTATCATTTTCATAACTATTTTCTAGTTTTTAATTATTTTCCTTCTTTTACACTGTAATGTCATTTAACGTGTACCTAATCAAATACGTCATCAGCAAACAAAAACTCCAAAGAAATAAAACATGGAACAAGTTGGTTAACTAATCAGAAAGATGCAATCTGTAGCGTGCCGGGTGCTGATTTTGTTTACCTTCATTGCTTTTTCCCTTTTTATATTGAAAGCTTTAGGCAACGTCAATCACCGCATTTATAATTTTATATTTATATTATTTTCCGAGGCCTTAACATTTTCTTGTAAATGATTTCCAAATGTTGAATAAGTTGCATGAATAGTCCTTTTATAACACATTTCCTTACATAAAATATTGAAATGTAAATATTAATATAAATATTATTGGCAGCTAATTTCCCTAAAAAAAACCTCTCAATTCACATGTATTTTCCTGCGCACTCTTGCACAACTTATACTATTGCTTCATATTTAGTAGACTTCTTCAGTAACTTCTGAACCAATTGGGAATAAATATTCTCAAAAACTATGACAAATAAATATGATTAATTTTCAACAACTTTTGTGTTGATCAGTGAAATATTTTTTAAAATTGCTTTTCTGTGTAAAATTAAAGAAAAATTGTTACAGAAACAATTCTAACATTTACAAAAATGGACCTTATGTACGTGTACAGCTGTAAAACTTTCACGTCGATATCTGTAGTAGCCCCAGAGAAAAGTGTACCTTAAGTTAGCAATTTTAAAATTGGCGGGATAGTCCTTTTAATCTCCCCTTAAGCGAGATAAACAGTTACAAAACTTATGAACGAGGGCTGTTTAATAAAGAATGATCATCTTTTATGGTCATAATTTTTCGCACTAAAATTCAATCTTGTTATATTCTGTTAGCTTAATGTAAAACAAACACTCCGTAGTAGTTTCATTGTTGGTACTCCTGATTCCCGCCTGTGAGAATCAGGCAAATTCAAACATGTTTAGTATCGCCTACTGCTGCAATGGAGGTAACATGCAGCTAAAGTTGATGTTAGAGGAAGATCCGGAGTTTCTTTCAAACGTAGTCACTACTGATGAAACTTGGCTACATCATTTTGATCCTGAGAGCAAACAGCAAAGCTCAGTGTGGAAATCTCCTTCATCACCAACCCCTAGAAAATCTAAAGTGGTTGCTTCTGCTGGGAAAGTTATGGTCATCTCATTCTTTGATATTCATGGAATGGTTTATCAGCATGTTGCACCTGCACACACATCAGTAACTGGACAATACGAAAACATTGCAAGTCCATATCAGGCGCAAAAGACCACATTTCCGTGAAGCAGGCTTGATGCTGCACCACGATAATGCGCGGTCGCATACTGCCAAAGTTGTTGCTGAATATCTTGCAAAAATCAACGTGAAGTGCATCCCTCACCCTCCCTATAGTCCGGATTTAGCCCCATGTGACATTTTTCTATTCCCTAACTTGAAGAAACGTCTTCGTGGAAGGCATTATCCATCATCAGAAGCAGTGGAGACGCTGCGGTGGCGATTTTGAAGGATCTCTCAAAAATGGCTTCCAGCATGTCTTTGTAGACTGGCAGAAACGCTGGGACAAGTGCATCGCATTCAGGAGAGACTATTTTGAGAAGAACCATCAAAATTATGAGGATGAGTAAAGGTACATTGTCAAAAAAAAAGTGATCATTCTTTACTGAACAGCTCTCGTAGTTGCCGGCCCTCATAGCCATGGTCGTTAGAGCGCATGTCTATAGCGTTCCGTCGCGCACAGGGTCGCGGGTTCGAGTCCCGCCTCCAGCATGGGTATATGTGCTGTATGTGCGCCACCGATGGCCAAATGGGTTCTTCCCGAAGGCTTACAAAATACCTATGTACTTCTTTTTAGCTATAATAGGAACAGCACAATAAAATTAGTATAGACGTTCAGCGATTGTCATATCTTTTACGAGCGTGTCGCTATGTGGCCTTTAAAATTGCATTCTCTTTGCATACACAAGAACAAATAAAACTGACTTCCTACTTAAAACACTATAGATACGAATTTGAAAATTCAAACTAATATGGAATATCTGTTTGAAATGAACAGAACTTCTAAGGACACTCCCAGAAAATGTCTCAAAAATATGGAAGTTTAAAAAAAAATCGTAGAGCCCCCTGTTTTTTAGAAATCATATGCAAATAATAATACGGATTGGGAGTGTGGCATCCTTGGAAGGTGATGTTAAAAACCAAGTGAAGTTTCTAGTCAACTTCTCATTTGTTATGCAATTTGCAGTTCACAAATACGAACAAACCATTTTTTCCTTCCAATTCCGACATCTACCTTTTTGGATGAAATGCAATACCACCCCATCTTAAGTGCTACAGCAAAAAACAAATATTTACCTCAATAGGCATTCTACAGAACGAACTTGGGTGTAGCTAAATTTGCTACTGCTGGCCTTATTCAGACATTAAGTAAGATAAACTCTCCAAACCAGTTACTTGAAACAAACATTAGACTTTATCAACATATTTCCCGTTTCTAAAAACGCACACATTACATTGCATACGTTTTTCATCAGTAATAATTCCAACGAAGGTTTTATTCACGTTCACGAGGCCCCGAGTTCGAATCTCGGTTCGGGTGAGTTACCTGGATACGGTTTTTTTCCGGAAAGACGAATGTCGGGTAACTCTAAGCTCCATGGACCCAGGGCCCATTTGAGCATCATTCCACGCATTCCATTCATCGTCCGATATGACTTAAAAGTTAAAGGACGTAAATTTAAAAAAAAAAAAAGTTTATGTTGATTTGATGAAACTCGTAACTTCGAAAGCGATTATCGTATTCCACGAATAAAATGTATAAGATAATAAATAATGACTACTTTATTGCTTGGGTTGTTTAAACTCAAATCACCATTGTATCGAGTGTCAAATCATAAAAATACGTATTTTGTTTGTAACGACCCTGCCAATTGCTAGGATATTAGCGCCACCACTGTGCCGTTCCGTTTGTATGTACCGTGCTTGAACCCGAGACCTTGAGATCAAGCGTTACCAAATGAGCCAGCCAGCCAGCCAGCCAGCCAGCCAGACCATATGATCACATCAGAGATATCCCAGAAGTAATATAGAGCACGACAATTGTGCTTACTGAAACCCACATATTTGTCATTTGGGAAGCCAAGAGGGTGCTAAATAAAAAAAAACAAAATTGCACAATTCATTGTGCAACTGTAGACGTAAGGTATCTTCAAAGTTGGTTATATCATTGGGAGACGATGCCAAAACTCATGACCTTGATTTACGAGTTATTTATACCCAGGGCAGCGAGGTATCTGTCTCTTGCAGGGTTAGCGATCAACAAAAACAAACATTTCAAACCTTCAGAGAGAATAACCACTCATCTACTTTACTATATAGTAACAACCGCAGAAGTAGCTTCACTAAGGACCACAACTCCGATATTTTGGCCTTAAAAACCAATTTTAGGACCTAAAATAGTTTCCACTAACTAAAACGTACTTCCTCTTTCTGTAAGTTTGCTCCAATGAATGGATTATTGACACTTTCTTACATTTACACATATTACAATTTTCCTGCGATCTTGAATACTTTAAATTTATTTTAGAGTACAGCACAATCGAACAACATGGTTATATTGTGTATTGTCACCTTTCCCCAACCCCAATTTCCATTTGGGAGAGTTTATTTCCTTTACATTTACCTCCCGTGCTTATTCACTCTCGTCTATTACCTTTGCTTCACACCTATTACTCAATTACTAAGTATACACTTCCTTAACCTTCACTACATCTCCACGCCCGCCTCGGTAGCGTAGATGGTAGAGCGTCTGCCTCACGTTCAAGAGGTCCCGAGTTCGAATCTCGGTCAGGGTGAGTTACCTGGATAAGGTTTTTTCCGCGGTTTCCCCTTATCCTAAAAGACGAATGTCCGGTAACTCTAAGCTCCATGGACTCCGGACCCATTTGGGCATTATTTCACTCATTTCACTCACCATCCGATATGACTTAAGGTTAGAGGACGGAAATTACAACAAAAACAACAGATCACACCCCAATTTCCATTTGGGCGATATTTCTTTCCTTTTATCCTTCAAATTTAACTACTTTATTCACTGTTACTTCAAACCTATTACTCAATTTTCATTACACACTTCCTTAATCTTCTTTACTCGATTTCACCATTTCACTACAATCCCATTTTCTTACCTTCTTACCTGGTCTTTCATCAGTTTTTCTCTAATTACCAAACTTTTCTCTTTCCCCGACTATAATTTATTACCTCATGTTATGTATTTCTAACTCACTTTTAATTTTCCTTTTCTTCGCTAGTCATTTTTAAATTAACCCCTACTAATTTCTTTCTTCTAGATTAAGATATACCATTATTCATTTACGATTCACTCATCTCCCCTTATTTCCTCTTTCATACTTTCATATTTTCACTTTGTCTTGTCGAACGTTCTTATTTCTACAGATTTCTTTGCGCTCTTTGGTTCCTAAATAATCTAACGCCACTTGCCTGTTCCGTTCATCCCTCCACATCCTGTATAGTTGCGCTGCTCGAACTATTACCATGGATTTATCTTTAACAGAAACCTCTCAGATAACGCACTAATTATTCTTGTAAGAGAGGGAAACTGACGTGCCTCCCGTTCGTGTACTAAGCACCAATGAATGCATCACTTCAACCAATGGAATCCACAGGAATCACAAATGACAGATATATGTTCACTCCACGTGGAGTAATCAGTGTGTTATCTGAGAGGTATCTATTACCAACGATAAATCCATGGTAACCTTTTGAGAAGCAGGATTACACACCTTCATTCATTCACTTCGCCGCCCAACAAGTGAACTTTTCCCACGTTACCTTATCTACTCTTTCGAACTGCTCATATATCACATCTTGTCACTTCCACATTTACCACCAACTGTCTTTGGTACCGCACTATCTGCCAAATAAGCTCTGAGTTTCTGCAGCAGCCATCCCCTCTCTTGTCTGTCAGCATTCATTCCTCTTCTTCTATACTCCTGTTGCTTCACTTCTTCTGATGTCACTTCTATCAATAACATTCCCGTCTCTTCATTCCTTTCACCCTTTTTACTATTTTGTTTTATATGTTGATTCCGCGTTCACCAATCCATCAGTTCTTTTGAAAGTTACTACAATGCGCTTATAACAATGAGTTTGTTTTCACACTTCTAGACTCTGGAAAGTACAGGCAAATCTTTGCTGCAGGGAACCGAAGCGGGGACAACACTGCAGGCTGAGCTACAGTATTGTCGAAGTATTGCTTGAAATACATTTCAAAAATCTGAAGAATGTGTACATATCCACAACTGTTTAATCTTTGCTGCCTGGAACCAAACCGGGGACAACTAACACAGCAGGCAGCTACTCTAAAGACTGAGTTACAGTATTGTCGAAGTATTGCTTGAAATACATTTCAAAAATCTGAAGAATGTGTAGATATCCACAACTGTTAATGAAAACGGAACGTGATAAGGAATGTACTTAATACGTCATTGACCTTTACATTGTACCATGTCGTACTGCAGTCTGGCCAATATCAAAGAATTAGCAAGAGGGAGACAAATATTCTGTTGTCTACAAAGGGCTACCGCAGTCTCATTCGTACAAGCAAAGTTATTTGAACCAAACCAATCCAAGAAAATGAAGTTAACCTTATAAAAGTCCCAATGGCCCAAATTGACATTTTAGGCACACAAAAACCACCCATACATAAAACTAGTTTGTAGAGATGCAATGATGAAGGCGACTGGTTGGTTGCAAGCTGTCGGATGGTTGGGAGATGACTTACGAGTGAGGAGGAAGTTGACTGAGGTAAATATCGGGTTACACCAGTAATGGCTGCAGTACAGATGTCTTATTTTCATGGTTCGTATTTCCTTTTAATATTCACCAGACACTTCATCTGAAAAATGTTTGTCAAACGCAAGCTTTAATATATCCATCAAAACTCATCCTTAGGGCCCGGAAATTGACCTAAAAATTCTCTACAAATGAGCTACAAAATGCCCTTAAAATATACAAAATGCACATAAATGTAAAAAAAAAAAAAAAATTGACCTAACAAAAATTAACAATTTCTTTCATAATAATAAATTAATAACTGTCACAGACAAATAATAATATATATATGGTTCGAATAACCACATTTTAAGGTTAACTTCCTTAGTAAATAATGCAATTATTGCTTCTAAATAATAAATAAATTCAAAATTCATCAGCTCATTTTGAATTGTATAAAATATATGTTTCCGCCAAACTCTGAAACATATTGTTTCAAACGGGACGCAATTGACTGTTTTTGTTTCGGCATTTCAATTCCACAACACAACAAATTTACACACCTCACAAACTACTCTCCTTACTGCGACACTTCTAGCCCCTGAAGTCCTGACTGATGCAATCTACACGTACTGCATGATGTAATCGGCGATTCCTCGAATTAATGCGTCATAAATCCATCAGCACTGTTAGGACGCTGACCTGTGATAATTACATATTTACCATACTTACAAAGTTACTATTTCATACAAAATTATGATATAAATGAACTTTTAATCACAAATTATTTTTTAAAAAAAGGCCCATAGGTGAGGGTCAAGTCGGCCACGGGAATCGAACCCGGGTCTCCCGAATGCGGGCTACAGATGAAACTGCCCTATAAATTCGTGAAAAAGAAAGAAAATAACCGGAAAAAGCATCTAAATGTTAAAAAATGACTATTATAAAAATGTGGAAAAAATGCATTTTGATGACCTATAAAAACCATATATAGCT
Organism: Mantis religiosa; assembly: GCA_030765055.1. NCBI lineage: Eukaryota > Metazoa > Arthropoda > Insecta > Mantodea > Mantidae > Mantis > Mantis religiosa. Next base: position 16,394,468 of record CM060952.1, read on the forward strand.
AACGTATTTGTTCCAGAATGCACTTAATTTCCAATAAGCATCATCTGTGACTACTCAGTAAAAAGATGACTTTTCGTCAAAATCCGGGCCCTACTCATCACATTAAATGAAGCATTTTATTAGCAAACGTATGGTATTTTACTGAAAACAGTTAAGCACCATCTTTAGACACAAAATAAGGTAAATATTTCCATGTAGGACTTAAAGCTCTCAAGGCGAGAGTTACTGACTAAGCCCGCCTTGGTAGCGTGGTGGTAGCATGTCTGCCTCACGTTCAAGAAGTCCCGAGTTCGAATCTCGGTCAGGGCGAGTTACCTGGATAAGGTTTTACCGGGGTTTTCCCTTATCCCGTAAAACGAATGTCGGGTAACTCTAAGCTCCATCCCCCCAGGGGCCTACTTCGATAGGTACGGGTTTGGCGCACCCGGGGTCCCGAGCCAACAGTGTCCCTCATGTGGGCTCCTCTTCGTGGTTGAGGGAGACGGTCAACAGGCCCACCCACGTGTAGGCCGTGCGTGGAGACCCGTGGAGAAGGGTTTTAGATTCTTGTCTAGTTTAGAGTTTAGGATTTAGTGAACGAAATGTTTAGTAGGTTTTGATTGATGTTTTTTTATGTACGTTGAAACGGTACTCTCTTCCTCGAGTAGATTAATTGAATGTTAAAGGAATATATATATATATATATATATATATATATACACACACGTGTACTGAAAGGAATATTTTGTGTAATGTCAAGTTTGTTACGAGCTCTGAACGGTCGGATTTTCTCTCCCCTAGGACAGCTGACCACAACCATAAATCTGAGGCTGTCACCCCGCGTTTAGTTTCATAGTTGACAGGAAGGCGACATCTTAGGTGGTCTTTGTGTGTGAGATTTCTTGTAACTGGGACTCCATATGTTTTCTACCGACCAACTAATTAAAAATAATGAGCTGAAGGGGAAAGCGAAGTGTCATATGGCCTAGCCGGGAACAAGCAGATACCTAAAGTCCAGTCGGTAGCTGGGAGACGGTGGCTTGGATTCGACCGAGATTGTCGTGCTAACCAGCACGAAGTCAGATATCGCGTTCTTTAAGGAACGGACGAGTAAGGTAAAGAAATCGCGTTCGATTAAAGCTAGTTAATAGCGGGGTGCAAATCCGACGACTTGTGTTATATACACGGGAGTGCTACCACGCAAACGCGAAACCTACCATTCAGAGTTCGCCTAATTAGCATGTATTTCGAGAATAAATGAAATACAATCGATCGTCATAAGAGAATTAACCTGTGTTTCTTTCCAAGTACCCTAATTGATCCACCCAAAACGCCCTGAACCAAGAGATCCTTGCCAAAAATCCTATATTTATAAATATTAGGACAACTCCGAGAGCAGCCGAGGACCTCGAGATTCTTCAAATTTTGTTAGCGATGCTGACAACCCTGGAGTCAAGCTCCTGCCAAATAATTGAGTTGAACTGCGCGACAATACTCACCCTCGACACCCCGACTGTCACAACGTGTATTCTTAATAGGTTTTGTTACACTTGCATAGTTTTTAGAAAGTTTTATATCTGGCTTTTGCCATAACTAGTTTTTTAAAGGGCGCTGATGACCGCCGTAGTTGAGCGCCCTTATATATATATATATATATATATATATATATATATATATATATACTAAGCTCCATGGACTCCGGACTCATTTGAGCATCATTTCATCCATTCCATTCACCGTCCGATATGACTTAACGTTGGAGGATGCAAATAAAAAAAAAGTTACTGATTAAAGGTTCACGGGTGATCCGCGCTGTCATATTAATTGGACTCGAGTTTTCGGCCCTTCTAAGCCCCATGACCACCTCCTTCCTGTACTTTTACGCGGCTGATCACCCGTGAAGATTTAATCACAATATCTCCATGTTAAGTGCAAAATAAAGAGAAAATGGAAAAATATATTTTTGTTACGCGATGTGTGTGTGTGGGTGGTTCAATTAAGGATACCAATGACTAAAAATTTGAAATCCTGAACTAGCTTTTTAAATTTTATAACACACATGTAAACTTAATACAAATATGATACAGCCCAAATTTTATCAATTTCACTTTGACAGTTTGAAAATTATGGTCAAATTTATTTATTTTTGGTTACGTCACCTAAAATGTCCCTTGCAACAAAACAACTTAAATTTTGGTCTAATATTTTAACAACAGGTTCCCAATACATCCGTTTTTTGAATTTGTCCTAGGTTTCTCTGTGTCTCAATAACTTTAGGCTACAGAAATGTTTAAAGCTATGAATATGGCTTTTTTGCCCAAAAATTTGAAATTTTTGTTATGAAGCAAAAAAAAAAATAGTGTGCTTAAATGCATCTCACAATAAAACCCAGGGCAATTTCTATTCACTGTATCCCTATGAACGTGTGTAGCAAGTTTCATTACTCTAACAATAAAACTGCGACGCAAGGAACATTTTAAATGATGAAAAATGCTCAAATTTTCAATAGCGAGAAAACAAGGATAAAGAATTAGGATTCATATCTTCACGTAACTTTCAAACTAGATTAGAGCATTTCAAAATGTCTTGCGGAAGCCAACTAAGCATTCTTTGGATTCAGGAAGCCTTACACTATTTTGTAGACTAAAAATACGAAAAGGTGACTTTTTTGAAAATGTTCATGAAATTTCCGCCATACATATCCGTAAGATGCTGGCCTACTGATCCCAAGTTCGCGGGTTTTTTTAAGTCTTTAAAAGCGACAAACCCATGCCTAGATTTACTAGCATTTCAAAGAACTCCTGTAAAACAAAATTATGGCACACCGGTAACGCTGATATGATCCTGGTGACGTGCAGTAATAGTATAAGAATAGTCAACATGCGGACCTTTTTTCTGCATTGTCTCCTCATAAAAAAAAGACCTCAGTTTCCCTTTAGTATGGTTTCCACTGGGGCGGACACACTCCTATGGCGGTACTACGGAATCTAACCAGAGTCTCTTCACACGAGGCAGCATGCTTTCCTAGACTAATAACAACCAAACAGCCAATAACTATTTAAAACAAGTAGATAATTCTATAATAATTTCGGTCTGTACAGACTCCTAATAGGAAGACAAGTTGTTTCCAGATGGAACGAATTTGAAACTATGCGGTACATGTTAAGACTGATATAAAACTGCGTTTGTATATACAGGATGTCCCAATTGAATCGCCTATTTTAATTTTGTGGTGGTAAATTAATGTATTTCTTTAGAAGGTTTAGAGAGGTTAGGGACACAGTGGATCATGAGTTCCTGGTAGATGGATGGGGAGAGGTGCACCAATTGTATGGGCACCGAGATCGCCCGACAAAACACCTCTGGACTTCTTTTTGTGGGGGTATATCAAGGACAGGGTGTATGCGACAAAAGTAGCGACTATTCGCCAACTGCGTGAGCGCAATCGCAATGCTGCTGCCATCGTCACTCCTGAAATACTTCAACGCACATGGGTGGAGCTCGACCATCGCCTGGATATCATTCGTGTGACTGGTGGGGCACATGCGGAAATGATAACTTGATGACTCATACGTATTAGTAAAGTTTACTTCATTTCGATATCTCAAATAGTCTGACAGAAATACTGAAGTGAAAATAGGGCGATTCAAACTGAACACCCTGTACTTACCATCTAACAAACCCTGTATTTAATTAAAGGCAAATAACATTGCTTAGATTATGCCCATCAACATTCGGTTTTGCTATGTTTACTTGGCACTTGCTCGGGATTATTACTGTACACTCGTTCATCTACTTTCTGAACTTCAGCCAAGAAGATTCCAGTGCAGTTTTTACGATGAAAATACGACATTAAAAAAAAAGTTGATAATCATCCATCACCATCCTACATGTATACTGGACTCGTGAACAAGTGTCAGCTTATACACATGATAAAGTTCAGTTTGGACTCTCAAACGCATACGAGGTGCGTACAAGTTATTAACACCTCCGATTTTGTTCCGGACTGGGACCAGATAGCAACTTCTGCTGTTCCCCCCCCCCTTCTAAATACAGGTGCATACTCTATAAATGCGTGACAGATGTCAGCACTGTACAGTGCATAGAACTCTAGTGGCAGCGACGAGAGTTAGAACTGCTTTTGATACTTAAAATAGCGACGTTTTCATTGCAAGAACAGCATGTAATCATTCGTTTTCTCCATTTTCGTGGTATGACACCTATTGAAACTCATCGCCAGTTGAGTGAGACATGTGGTGATGGTACCATGGATGTGTCTAATGTACGTTCCTGGGTGAGACAGTTCAATGAGGGCAGAACATCGTGTGACAACAAACCAAGACATTTGAGTGAGGCATGAGGTGATGGTACCATGGATGTGTCTAATGTACGTTCCTGGGTGAGACAGTTCAATGAAGGCAGAACATCGTGTGGCAACAAACCAAGACAGTTGAGTGAGGCATGTGGTGATGTTACCATGGATGTGTCTAATGTACGTTCCTGGGTGTGACAGTTCAATGAAGGCAGAACATCGTGTGGCAACAAACCAAGACATTTGAGTGAGGCATGTGGTGATGGTACCATGGATGTGTCTAATGTACGTTCCTGGGTGAGACAGTTCAATGAAGGCAGAACATCATGTGACAACAAACCAAGACAGTTGAGTGAGGCATGTGGTGATGGTACCATGGATGTGTCTAATGTACGTTCCTGGGTGTGACAGTTCAATGAAGGCAGAACATCGTGTGACAACAAACCAAGACATTTGAGTGAGGCATGTGGTGATGGTACCATGGATGTGTCTAATAAACGTTCCTGGGTGTGACAGTTCAATGAAGGCAGAACATCGTGTGGCAACAAACCAAGACAGTTGAGTGAGGCATGTGATGATGGTAGCATTGATGTGTCTAATGTACGTTCCTGGGTGCGACAGTTCAATGAAGGCAGAACATCGTGTGGCAACAAACCAAGACAGTTGAGTGAGGCATGTGGTGATGGTACCATGGATGTGTCTAATGTACGTTCCTGGGTGTGACAGTTCAATGAAGACAGAACATTGTGTGACAACAAACCAAGACAGTTGAGTGAGGCATGTGGTGATGGTACCATAGATGTGCCTAATGTACGTTCCTGGGTGTGACAGTTCAATGAAGGCAGAACATCGTGTGGCAACAAACCAAGACATTTGAGTGAGGCATGTGGTGATGGTACCATGGATGTGTCTAATGTACGTTCCTGGGTGTGACAGTTCAATGAAGGCAGAACATCGTGTGGCAACAAACCAAGACAGTTGAGTGAGGCATGTGGTGATGGTACCATAGATGTGTCTAATGTACGTTCCTGGGTGCGACAGTTCAATAAAGATAGAACATCGTGTGACAACAAACCAAGACAGTTGCAGACATCACCTCCAAAATTGGCATTTCCGTGGGATCTGTGCACAAAATCCTGCATGAAGATCTGAAAATGCTCAATCCTCCAAAACAACGTTCTCCACTCTCTGGATCATGTCGTCAGAGCGGCTGGTGCGAGGCCGTGACTGTCTTGATTTGTTGTCACACGATGTTCTGCCTTCATTAAAATTAACTATTTTAAATTCATGTAGTATCAAAACGTGAAATGCAATACGGCTACTTACTAAATATGTAGAACATATGCAGCCTGCTCTTGTATTCACACAATGGAACTCATAGACAATGGCATTCACTAGTCTTACCAGAAATAATAAGACAACTTTGTGAATAAGAAAGTTAAAATAGCCCCGTAACACATTCGCCATCAGAGCACTAAGTTTCTAGCAGAGGTGGATGTACAGAATCTGCATCATGAATAAAAAGTTCAATGAATATTAAGGTCTTTACAGTCCCTCAATACTAATAGTAATGATAAAACGGAAGTTTCAAATAGAAGGTTTTGGCACAAGTGTGATTCATTATAAACAGATCTGATTATCTGATTTCTTGGTTGCCTTGCCAAAATGCTCGGAGTGTTACGCCAACAATGGAGGAGGTGGGAAGAGAGTGCTCTAAGAAATTGAGTTGGACGCGTCTCTCTTCACAGATAATGCCCATGCCAGAAAATTAAATGCGAACAGTAGTTTACAATCCTATCACGTCCTCGGATAAGGACTTCAATTACACTTTTAATACTGCGCATGCTACATGTGAAAATAAAAACGGAAAAAAACTTTGTGAATTAAAGAGCAGTTTGGAAACCTAGACGAAATTGCTTATGCAGGTAAGGAAGCTGTACAACCGTACGAGGGTGGTCTGAAATGTCCTCGGCCACATCCAGAGATCGCGGCACTACTTGCATGATATTTTCCTTACGTTGGTGCACATGTTTAACAAAACTTATGTAAAATCACAAGTCATTCCAGGCAATAGTTTACTGCAGGCAGTTATTTGAAACAGTGGAAGTGCACATTGCTTTGAAAATGGAGAAATTCGGGTATAATGCTGTGATAAAATTCTTCGTAAAAGAAGGTTTAAGAGCAACAGAAATTCATTTGTGGATTGTATGGTGACTCTTCAGTTTCCACTGCGAAGAAATGGACAGCCGATTTTGAACAAGGCTGTGAAAGCGTCCAAGACAATCCATACGAAGGTCGTCCAGAAACTGTAAACACACTGGAAATCATTGAAAAAGTATATGGCATGATTTTGGAAGATCGGCGTACAAAGGTGCTCTTGGAATTTCAATATTAACCAATTTTTTTTATAAAAAAACATTGAAGACCGAGAAAAACGATCATCATTTGAAACTCCATGAAGAGTTTAAGCTATTCATTGGTTAAAAAAAAAAGTAATAAAGGATCAACATTTATTTTCATTTCAACCTTTTCAATCATTATATATAACTTCATAGGTCACATCTTGCAGCAGGAATTAAACATGAAAAAGCTTTGCGAAGATCCTCACTGTGGATAACAAACGCATTTGCATGACACCCTTTGAAAAGTGCTTGGCGCATTTTCAGAACAGAAGTGACTCTGCGCCGATACGTCACAATGGATGAAACACGGATTTACTACTACACACCCGAATCCAAGCAGCAGTCCAGGTAGTGCACAGAAGCTGGTTCTTCAGCTCCAATGAAGGCCAAAACTGTGCCATCGGCGGGAAAGATCTTGGCGTCAGTGTTTTGGGATACCAAAAGAATTTTGTTGATTGACTATCTCGAAAAAGGTAAAACCATTACTGGAGAATACTACTCTCAACTTCTAACCAAATTCAATGCAAGTATTCTTGAAAACACCCGGGTTAAAAAAAAAAAAAAAAAAATGTTTTCCATCAGGACAATACATCTGCCCCAAAAAATTTTAGCAATGGGGAAATTGAGAGATCTGCACGCTTCCGAGGTGTCTACATAGAGACAGCAGCAAAAACATTCAGAACAAAAGGATTCATCTGTTTATCTCCACTTAGAGAAGTTGCTGCATTAAAAAACTGCAATTTTCTAATCTTACTTCCAGAAATTATTCATATACTTGTATCTACGACTTATGGATATAGTAAACTCGTCATTACAAATTTAACACTTCAATGTACAGGGGCCGAAATAAGTATTCAAACATGCACATATTTGTTAGTTGTATCATGTTTATAGTTATGCAAAGAGCGTAGACGAACACAACTGGTATTTTTTAAAAAGCTAAAGCTAATGCCAGTGAGGCAATCCAAATATTATAAATAAACAACAAAATAAAATTGAGTCCTTTTTTAGACATATGAAGTCATAAGAAGCAAGTTAAATTATTTACAATACAAGAAAGAAAATATTTGTTTACATCTGGACACAAGTATTCGAATAGACAGCTGTAGTATTTAGTTATCCTCTTTCTATGGATTACTGCCGATAGCCTTTTGAGCATTGACTGTACATGTTTTTTTGGTCATTGCCAAGTCCATACTTCGCCACTTTGATTAAGTTCTTTCAGATGGTCCTTATTTCTGGTGTGATATTTCTTAACATGATCTTCAAGTTCATTCCTTATGTTTTTTAATGGCTTAAAATCTGCCATCTGGGATGAAGTCTTCAAATGTTTGGGTGTTGTACAAAGCCAAAGCCTTGCAAATTCAGCAATATGATTTGGATCATTGTCCTGCTGGAAGTCATCTTTCCTAATCCCAAACTCTATGCAATTTCCTTCAGATTGCTCTCAAGAATTTTCTTGTATACAATCTTATTAACGATACCATCTATGAACACTAGTTCTCCGATGCCTGATAAAGCCATACAGCCCCACACCATCACATTGCTGCTGTCTCCATATTTTATGACAGCTACCATGATCTTAGGTTCTCATTCTACAATTTGCTCTCAGTCCGACCAGAGAAAAGGATCCCAGAATTGCTTGATTTTCACAACAAACCGGTTAGCAAATTCTGCAAGCTTTTTCTGTCCGTACTATTCAAATATAGTTTCCTCCTAGAAACTTAGACATTGTAACTGCACTATGTAACTGTTCTTGTGTGAACCACAGTGCCAGAATACTGCACAAGGCTTCCTCTAATCTCTGATGCCATCACCCTTGGGTACTAACTTTACCATTTTTTAACATTTGCCTTCTGGCTCTAGCACTGAGTTTAGAAGCGCCACATCTTCGTATATTCAACTATTAGCCTGAAGCACTGAATGATGGAGAATGCTGTAATATTGCTACCTAAAGACCGCACTGGCAATTTCGAAGAGGGGTTTGTGTTGAATGTACAGATTAATTACATTTCTCTCTCACAGTTGCCTTTACCTTTATGCCACAGTTCACTTCCAAAAAACTACCAACTCTGTTTCAAGGCACAGTATGAATACCGAGGTTGTATGGTAGGGGCCTAAAACCCCATGATGCGGTCAGGGATCCGACACCCCTAAAGTTGCGTCTTTTTCAGGCTTTGATACTTCCCATGCTTTATGTGTGCGAGATCTGGGGCATGGCCGCAGGAGCCAAACTACTACAGCTTCAACGTGTACAGAATAGGTGCCTTAGGGCTATCTATTCTAAATACCGGTGCTTTCCCGTGGGATATATTCACGAAGCCTCATCTCTCCAGTATGTGGAAGATGTCATTAGACGCCGGGCCACAAAATTCTACGTGAGTTTGCCTCAACATCAGAGCGCCATGGTTAGGAAACTACCAACTGAACGCCGCTTCAAGCTCCACCGGCTTCCCCGCATGGCTTGCGGGCACAACCGGTAGCACTAAAGTTGATATTCCAACTTCAAAATTATACCTACTTGAGAATTAGACTGGAATTGTTTCTAAATTAAACTCTTCCTAAATATTTTTACACCAGCGGTGCACACAGGCGTTGAGTCGGCAACCGTTGAGCTACGGTTACCTCCTTTCTCTCGTCTACCTAAATCAAACCCCACATATTCTGTCATTAAGTGGTTAAGTCCGTCTAGGACAGGTACGCGCATGACATACAACGTGCTGACTCTCAGTCAGCTGCCAACAGCCATTGAGGGACCTAAAGCCTGAATCCAATCATTTGCCTCTCAACATGTTTCGGTAGTTCAAAAGCTTACGTCGTTCTGTAAATGGCACCACAGGATACATACAGTAAGATTACATCAATTATGATATTTAAATATAATTTCTAAGATAAGTAAGTGTAACGTTTATATGTTTAAAAAATCAACACTACTACATAAGTATTATATTGTAATAATATTGTTAAGTACATTATTCGCATACTTCTGTCAGTCACTGAAGGGCGGGAAAAGTGATTTGCAGTTGAAAAAGGTATGACGTATTTGCAAATTCGAACTAATAAAGAATATACCAGAAATGGTCGCCTAAGGATAAAAAAATGAATAAGTGTTGCTTAACGAAATATATATATATATATATATATATATATATATATTATTTTGCCAGTTTATACAAAAGTCTTTTACAAAGAAGGCAAAAGGGACTGTTCCCAGAAAATTATAATTTGTAATGCTAAACATTTTGTGTAGCCGCCTCGTTATTGCAGCTGTCTGCGGGTACTTTACACAAACAACAAACCCTTTACGTGCAATCTCCGCCGATCTGGAAACTTCCTGGCGGTAGTGTCAGAGCAGTGGTCGCCGCCCTTGCAGCGGGTAGTCAGACCCGGCGATGTCGCTTCCCGCCCCCTTCACTCTTTTTTTTTTTCCAAACCCATTTTAAGGGTATGTATGACTGAAATTTCATGAAAATCGTGAAAATAACGACTTTTTTTATTTTAATTCTATAAAATAATTTAGACATTCCCGAATGTGAAAAATGCATAATTTGCCTCCGGACGCCATTTTTAAATGCTTATTTAAATGTCGGTGGCCTTTAAACTCTGTCAGAGTCACGCCCTCTTTTGCCTACATCCACATTCTTTGTCTGTTTTCCGTTCTTAAATTTTCAATTCAAGAAAAGAAAAATAAGGCTTTAGAAGACAAAATAGTTCCTAAAATGTTGCCAATATATCAGAGGCTGGCTTCTACAACATTACTAGAGAGGTGCAAAACAGGAAAAACACAGAATGCCAATGAATCTTTGCATCATCAGAGGTGAAAGTGTAGTAGACTCAGCAAGGAAAACTTCAGTGCAGCGAGATCAGACTCGTATCCTGCAAAGCAAGAAGCGAAGTTGTGCAGAAGAAAAGCAACATCTAAAGAAGAAAAAGGTGGAAAAAGCAGCAACAGAGGAGAGGAAAAAGAAATCTGAGGGTCCAACCTATCAGCCTGGTGGATTTTAATGTGAGTTATGCAATCAAATCTTTAATCGCTGTTTTCTCAATGTTCATATTTTCAGCATTTTTCTTCCTGTAAAATGCTCCTTGCGATGCAGTTTTTGTACTACATTCATGAAATTTCCTACACAGGTTCAGAGTATCATGAGGAATGGAAATTGCCCTAGGTTTTATTGTGAAATGTATATAAGCATATATTTTTAATTTTCAAACACAAAACTTAGTTTTTTAGACAAAAAAGAATATTTGCAAATTAAAAAACTTTTGTGACCTAAACTAAAGGAGACACAGAAAAACCCAGAGCAATTTCAAAAAGTATGTGTATTATGAACATAGGGTTAAAATATTAGACCAAAATTCAAAATATTTTGTCGTAAGGGACTTTTTTAGTGACGTAACAAAAAACATACAAAATTTATCATAATTTCTAAACTGCTGGAGAAAAATGGTTTAAATTTAGGTTGTAACATGTTTACATTATAATACACCTATGGTGTAAATTTGAAAAAGCTAGCATTATTAGTTCAGAATTTGAAAATTTCAGTCATACATACCCTTAAAAACAAAGGCGACTACCGTTATTTCGGACTTTTGACCCATCAAACTTTATACTTTCATGCTATTTCTGCATTTAGAACTGTTCAAGCCATTGCACATTTAAATATTCAGCAGCGATTAGCTCAGACAACACTGATATAAAAATATATTGCCAGTGTGATATTCATTCCTGCAATCAAAGGCTGTAACATGATGTGCCTCCGACATTCATTCAAACCCTGACGTCCAGCTAGCTCCTCTTATTAAGCACATTCTCTATGGAAAGCGACTGGTATAAAATAACTTCTCTACACTAAAGGAACTAACATATTCTCTTGAGGCAGTTGGTTTAACGGTGCCAAGTGCAACCATGAGTGTGCGCTGCTCATTTCAGGAAAGGGGCTAAGCTTGAGAAGAAATGATGCGAACGTCTTCCAATCGGTAATACACAGCTCAAGCGCGGCTCTGGGCGAATTCATTAGGTGACTCGGAAAATTCGCTAACCTAAATTCGCAAATTCAGCATTGCAAAAACGGATTCTATATTGAAATAGTGATTTTGAATTTCGACGGGGCTTTCCTCTGTATATGAATCCAAAAGTTTCTTAAAATTACTTTTACTTAAAATATTCGCTTTCACTCCCTAGTGGGATAATGCATGAAGTCTGTTAAGCTTAACATTCTATTATAGTATTTTACAATATAGACGTCAGCTTTCCCGAAGAGCGTCTGCAATTTTGTAAGTGTTTTTTCTCAGCTCCTTCAATCTGACACGATTATGTTTCCTCATACCAACAAGTCTTAAATGTCCTGCTGTAGTTTGATGATGCTACGTCGCAAAGTTTTTCTAAACATAGCAATGGTGTTGGCCTACCGTTATTTACCACGACACGTTTGTCATCATTTTTCCATAAAGAAAAGTGTGTTTGGAGAATGGAACACAAGTCGAGTGTTCGATTCATTGTAAATCCCTTAAATATGAAAAATTAAACACTTCACATATCAGACAAGCCCTACCTGCCGGATCCACTACACAGAAATATTGGAGAGCAAGAGAGCTGATGGCTTCATTGCCAAAGCCTAGCATTTGAAAACAACATATCACTGATCACATAAAAAATTACGTTTTTGCACAGGGTACAAACTGATAATAAACAGTAGCACATGACACGCGGCTCGCTTCAAGCGGGTTACCAACAAATTTCTTTTCAAATAAACGAAGAAGTGGGAAGAAGGTCCTGTATTGTGTTGGAAACACGAGTTGGAGCGGAATGTACCGCTTCTATGAGTTGCATCCCTAGCCATAGTAACCAGCAATGCATTCTGCCCCACCAACCTCTCCTCACTCGCCGGTGTTATCGTCACCTTGGCCTTTTAATAACGAATCACTAGTCGAGAAGTAAGCTAACTGCATTATCGACACGCGGGAGCCATAAGAGTGGTTCCATTACAAAATATAACTTGGAGAACGTTTATAAAGGAAAATTAAATGCGAGAACATAAAACAACCATTTAAGTTATTCAAGCCCCCCTCGGTGGCGCAGATGGTAGCGTGTCTGCCTCACGTTCAAGTGGTCCCGAGTTCGAATCTCGGTCAGGGTTAGTTATCCGAATAAGGTTTCTCCGGGGTTTCCCTTACCCTGAGACGAATGTCGGGTAACTCTAAGCTCCATGGACCCCGGGCTCATTTGAGCGCCATTTCACCCATTCCATTCATCGTCCGATATGACAACGTTGGAGGACGCCAATTCCACCCCCCCCCCCCGCAAAGTTATTCAAAAACAAGTAGGTGACTCGGCGATTCAAACGCATGAAGAAACAACCGCCCCTGACACCGCTCGCTAACTTACGCTGCCAAAATGAGAAACGCTCAACCAAGAGCGGAGCTTTTCAAATATCTTACAAAACATGCAATACTGACATTATTAATAATGCAATCTGGTCTGACATTTATAATGTTCTCATAGCAATGCAGTTGCAAGAAGAGAATATGCAATTCAGTGTTTCGTGATATTGGGCAACAGAAGCGGTTTCAACCGCCACTGTGGTCAGCGTCCAGCCGCGTCAACAGAGTGCTGGCGAGACCGTTATCGTCATTTGTTACAACATGCAACCTAAACCTCGTGTACATCTCGAATGCAAAGAGTTCGCTGTGGCTTCTGCTCAACTTTATTCCTTTCTTTAACACATAATACATAGATAAGGCACTTTATTCCATCCAAAAGTCTCATTCACCGAAAATACGAGTTTTCCCGTCTATTGAATGAGGGCGGAAAATTAAGAAAAAAGTCCTTATACGTTTATTTTGATTTCCTCAAACATGGCCAATGATTCTGATTAAAATATACGTTTAAGATATTTTAAGAATGAATAAAATCAGATCTTAATTTTCTGGGAATGGCCAATGAAGTTCTGTTCATTCTGAATGACTTCTAATAACTGATGACAAAAGGAGAAGAAAAATCTTACTTTATGGATCTCATTACTGTACGCAATTTACATCTTTTTTCGTTATTAATTTCTCATTGTCATTTCTACAAAATGTCTTAGCTCAATTATCATTTACCATGAAGTAAAGGATACAGCTCTTGTGAGAATAATTTATTCGAGAATGGGTAGAGAATCATATGAATTGCAACGTAAGACTTAAAAACTTCTGCTGGCTTTAAGCACTTTGAAATCTGTCAATAAACTGGGAACTATTAAAAAATTGACTTCGTTGGCCATAGAATAATAAGTTTATAATTTTAATATTACTTTTATTATGTTGTACTTTTTGTAGATTGAATATAATTTATTTTTTATTTGAAGGGAGATTAATTCCTACGTTGTTTTTAATTTTTGGATGAATATGATTTAAAAAACATACTGCTTTATCAACTTTAAGACCTCAGACTTTTTAAACTTTCACAAAACAGCTCTTGTTCCTACTTGGCGCATTTAAGCTGCCAATTATTTAAGTGAGAAATAATTTTGTGACTAGATGTTCGTCCCGCCACATGGCCGTTTCAATACGATGTTGCCATATTTACTCACTCAGCGTCTGCAGCGACAAGACCACTATCCGCGAAACACATTTTTAAAAAGTACTGTCTTGAATATAACATCTAGATTGATTAAATCCTTACAGAATCAATGTGTATAACACTTCCGCTATATGAGATGATTGCAACAAAGAATCAGATAGGTATACGCATGTGAAAACGCACGTAAATCACCCCCAGGCAGTGAAGGTTAAACATTGGATTACTTCAGGCATACGTCAGTGCAATTAAAAAGTTGTTCTTAGTATATCGCCCAAGTAATGACCCTAATATTAAAGCACACTACATAAAATATTGTAAAATACGTAAGGAAAATAATGAAGCAAAAACACGGAATTGCTCACTAAGATTGATGAACCCAATAATAAAATAAAAACAGTGTGGGATATAATAAACACAGAGAGGGAAAAGTAATCCAAGATGTAATATTGATCACATTACTAGAATTTTTTACTTCCATAAAAGGTTAACTCATATCGGACGATGAATGAAATTGGTGAAATCTGGTGATAAGAGTTAAATATTAGTAAGTTGGCGTACAGTAAGGGACAAAACACAAATAGAGCACTTGGAAGTTGTGTGTCTGATATGAAAGGTTAGCCAATTTTATACGAGGTCCCGAGTTAGAATCTCGGTCAGCGTGAGTTACCCGGATAAGGCTTTTTTTCCGAAGTTTTCCCTTATCCTAAAGTCTGTGAGGTTTAAGTTGGCGTATTCTCTACTATCCTTGTCTAACACAGAATGCCGCCCTTGTCTAGCACACGTGGGCGGGTCAGCAACCACTGCTTTGTCGTGATTCGTGGAAAGTAGACGCTGGCAACCCCCACTCCGCTGTGTGTTGATTAAAGGTTGTCAGTGGCGTATGAGCGATAGAACTGTGCATTTATTGTTTTGTGGATTTACACGACACACAAATTTTTTTCATTGTTGCAACATATGGATATAATGTTGAATTATTTTCTTGTAGTTTTAGTTGTGTTTGTGTTGTTTCAAATTGAATCTCGAGGGAAAGTTCTAAAATCAGATTCTAGGGAAATTGTAGTCAAAGTTCACGGTTTCTTCAGTGGTGAATGTGAAGTTTTTAACCGTGGAAAGCCGACTATTTCAGTGATGATCATCGTTGAGAGAACTGCTGTTGCTACAGGTATTTCTTCTAGTTCTGTCCAACGAATTTTAAAAGAAGACAAAAATGCAGAAGCTAGCGGCGGTAGACTGCAAGCACCAAGCAAGAAGCGCCCTAATAGAAGACTGCGAAAAACAGAAATTGATTCACTCACAGCTGTTGCTATTAAGCGAACAATCTATTCGCTGTATCGTACGGACTATCTACCTAGTTTGCTGGACATATATGAGGCTTTAAGAGCTAAACACTTAGTTAAAGGAAGCGTGTGGCCCTTAAACAAATTCTTAAAAAGCTTAATTTCAGTTACGGTAAAAATTCACAGGGAATACACTTTTTAATGGAACGAATGGATATTGTTTCTAAAAGATTTAAATTTTTAAGACGAATGTAAGAACTGAGATCTACAGGTAGGCCTATAGTGTACTTTGACGAAACTTGGGTAAATATAAACCATACGAGAAATACGGTGTGGAAGTGTATTGCTGATGAAAATGTAACTGATTTCCCTCTTAAAACACCAATCGGCATAGGGCAGCCAATTATATATGAACATGCTGGATATTCACCAGGATTTATTCCTAATGCTTTGCTAACTTTTAAGTCAAATTCAACCAAAGACTACCATGAAGAAATGGATAATATTTTCAAGGATTTGTTTGTTACATTTCTACCTAACATCCCGTCTAGTGATGTCATCATTATGGACAATGCCCCTTATCATTCCATAGAAATTGATAAAGTACGAAGATTCGTTTGAAATTTCTGACTGTGAATCGGGGGATGAGCAACAATCGGACGGAGTGGAGAAGGGGCGCTCCGCCACTGATGCAGGCTTGGCTGGGGTGTCTGCTTTGCCCGCTACGTCATAGAGTGAGCGGTAAGTATTCCTATCTCTTTCTAAAACGCACACGACTAGTTAAACCTCAGACTATAATGGGTGCATAATCATGAAATAAAACCTTAATAATTATAAATGCATTAAATATGTCTACACATAATTATTTATTGCAATATTTTTCAAATAATGAAAACGAGGCTAGCAATTTTCATAACAGAAAGAGAGAAAATCAACTCAATTAATTACTACTCTTTTCTTTTAAGTGACTGTAGCAACTATAGGAAGTGCACAGTAATATGTCCAAATGAGTCCGGGATCCATGAAGCTTACAGTTATCCGACATTCGTCTTCCAGGATAAGGGAAAACCCCGGAAAAACCTTATCCACGTAACTAACTCGGCAAATCTTTAACGTGGGACAGACACGCTACCGAGGCGGGCACTGGAAATAAAGAATTACTATGCCACTATCAATGCTTTTAGTAGACATTTCCTTAATACAGCAAAAACATAATCCAAACTCAAAATAATTTTTATAACAGTAAAAATGGAATGGACTAAATTTCCAGTAAAACCGCTAACAACTGGCATGACATAAGTCCAAATTGTTAACATACTGCTTTCCAAGGTTGAACAAGCCTCCCTCTCCCTATGTGTGCAATCATTCTCTTTTGTATGAAATATTACCAGAAAAAACAATTAATAATACAATTGTTAAGCCACTATATAAAGGAGGTGACAAAAGCCTACTTCGTAGGCACATCCTGCTCATGAGCCATTCTCTTTTAAAGTAATAGAGAAAGTGGTATACAATCGGGTAAAAGAAATACAGAGTTAAATATCCTCACATCATTCCAGTTTAGATTTACAAAAAGAATGCAACTGAAAATGCAATATACATGCCAACTTTTAATAAGACATGGAGGAAAAAGAACTACCATTTTGTGATTTAGCTAAGGCATTTCACCATATAGATCACAATCTCTTGCTGTAAACGTTAAAATGTTATGGTTTCAATGAGATCTCTATAAATTAGTTCACATCTCACTAACAAACAGAATCCAGAAAACTGGAATAAATGGTTATGATTTAGAAACAGGTGTTATTACCATAAAGGAGTCCCACAAGCTGCTATACCTGAGACATTTATATATAACTTGCTGTGCAATCTTAGCAAGAAGTCATATATATTCTTTGCAGATGATACTAGTGTACTTCCTGTTGCAATATGGAATTATTTTCTGGAGTAATTAGCACACTGCAAACAAAGTTTTACATTACAAAAAAAAAAAGGCCATATGTATTATTCCTGGTGTAGATCCCAATCTTCCTGTAAGTCATTATTTGAAGCCCAAGCAATTCTTACTGCTGCTGATCTTTTGTTGTGTAATTTATGTCCTCCAACATTAAGTCATATCAGACAATCAACGAAATGGGTGAAATGCTGCTCAGATGACTCCGGGGTCAATGGAGCTTAGAGCTACCTGATATTCGTCTTATTCTTGCTGATAATCTCTGTTAAGCTATCTTATAATTAACAAAAATTGCTGTACTACATGGCAAAGTGATTAGGTGTACCAGGGAACATTCCAAACACAGAGATGTTTATGTGCAGTTATCGGACATACACAGAGAATCAAAATCCCTTTGTGATTTCTCAGTAGCCATTGCTGATGAAGTGTCTGTGATTGTACCTATAGCATTTAATCCTACAGGTATGCTGAATCAAAGTAGGTAGAACTGCTGCATATCTTTCATTTCCGTGGAACATTTTTCATTAGTAACTGTGTCGGGGGGTGGGGAGAGATTTTTTTCTTTTTGCGATTTAAACCAAAACTATGAATATGACTTAATTTTTCATCCAGATTCATCATTACTAAATTTTGTTTCATTATTAACTGCAATAATATTACATACATATAATTTTGTATAGCAACATTGTGATACATTTAAATCGTGTGTTTATACGAGGGCTGTTCAATAAACATGATCACAATTTTTTTTTTTTGACAATGTACTTTCACTCATCCTCAATTTTGATGGTCCTTCTCAAAATAGTTTACCCTGAATGCGATGCACTTAACCCAGGGTTTCTGCCAGTCTTCAAAGACATGCTGGAAACCATTTTTTGAGAGATCCTTCAAAATCGACTCCGCAGCCTTCACCACTGCTTATGATTATGGATAATACCTCCCACGAAGGCGTTTCTTCAAGTTAGGGAATAGAAAAAGTCACATGGGGCTAAATCCGGACTATAAGGAGGGTGAGGGATGCACTTCATGTTGATTTTTGCAAGATATTCAGCAACAACATTGGCAATATGCGGCCGCACATTATCGTGTTACAGCATCCAGTCTGCTTCATAGAAATGTGGTCTTTTGCACCTGATATGGACTTGCAATGTTTCCAGGACATCTCTGTAGCATTGTCCAGTTACTGATGTGTGTGCAGGTACAACATGCTGATAAACCATTCCATGAATATCAAAGAATCAGATGACTATAACTTACCCAGCAAAAAAATGATGATCTTTCTTTATTGAACAGCCCTTGTATTATGAAAATGGCTTATTTGTACAGATTGATCATGCTTTAGAAAATTATTTGTATTTGTATGTCTGCACTATCGTAGATAACGACTTCGTGACAATATACTACCTAAAATCGCAGAAATTATTTAATAAGAAAAGCTTTCCCTTAATGAGTTTTTTTTAACCAGAAAACTAAAAGAATTGATAATTATTGGTAAAAGGAATGAAATACTGAAACAAGAAGTTTGAGGTTGATGATTTGAATACGATAATAGTGACAGTAAGACATCTTTAAGTAACAAAATGACAGATTGATGATATATTTCACATTACACCTTTATCAGTTGAATAAATCAGCTTTTTAGAAATTATTCCTATTGTACAGATTCATCACACTAGAAAATTAGTTGTATTACCGTGCACTTCCTATAGTTACAACAGTCATTTAAAGCAAAAGTATAGTAATTTAGTTGATTTTCTCTCTTTCCTCTGTTATGATAGGGCTGTTTAGCCTCGTTTACATTTGAAAAATATTACATTAAATAATTATGTGTATACATATTCAATGCATTTATAATATTATAGTTCATGATTATGCACCTGTGTAGCATATAATAATTGGCTAACCTTACATATCAGACGTGCAACTTCCAAGTGCTCTTTTTGTGTTTCGTCCCTTACAGTAAGCCAACTTAGTAAAATTTCACTCTTCTTATAACGAATTAAGAAAACAATCGCAGCGCTGGTCACCGAAGATCAATATGCCTCAACACTTTGTCGAGTAGTACATGGCTTTAGCCTGGGCTC
This sequence comes from Mantis religiosa, assembly GCA_030765055.1. Lineage (NCBI taxonomy): Eukaryota > Metazoa > Arthropoda > Insecta > Mantodea > Mantidae > Mantis > Mantis religiosa. Next base: position 16,414,037 of record CM060952.1, read on the forward strand.
GTGCCTGCCATATCCCATATTTATATTTTGAACACACGCTTTTAATATACATTACAATGCATTCATTAATGTTGGGTAATCCTAAAATATTCATTAGGAATGCTACTCTCCTAAGCATTACAGAGAAATTCAGAAAATGCAAGAAACAGTGCAACAGCCACTGGTGTCTCCTGCTGAATTTTGCAAGAAAAACAAAAGCATGAAGAGGAAGAAACATTCCTTTCTTGGAGGTGTTGAAAACAGTGTTGTAATAAATTAAATTTAAAGGGAGTCGATTGATGACACTAAACAACAGTTTTAAAATTTCCCGTAACATGTTTCAGAGACTTTGCCTCCAATGTCCAGTTGACGATGGAGGCAAAGTCTCTGAAACATGTTCCGGGAAAATTTAAAAGTGTTGTTTAGTGTCATTAATTGACTCCCTTTAAATTTAATTTAAGGAAGGAACATTTTTGACAACTCCTGGAAGTAAGCAAAATGTTGCCAAAACAGTAACAGAAATTGACAATTTTGACAGGTGTGCGACTGATGCACCAACAATAAGAATACTTCTGCGGAAACTATATACTACAATAAATTTTCAAGGTGGATCTACCAACCCTCGCCTCATAATAAACAAATTAGGCTTTAAATGAAGAATGACAAGAAGCAACAAGTGTGTACAAATATAAATTTGTAACCTAAAACTTCACTTATAAATGAAATGTATAGTGTTTAACGCCCGCTTTTACTACATACGGCACCGCAGGCGATGACAAAGATACATGAGATGAAGATGGAGCGCCGGTGGAATGAGATGGCGGGGTAAACCGGAGATCCCAGAGAAAACCCACCCCAGCGCCGTGTTGTCCACCACAAATCTCACTTTGCGGTCGCCTGGGACTGAACCCGGGCCGCCTTGGTGAGAGCCAAGTGGTCTAACCACTGAGACACGGCACGGCCCTATTCACTTATAAGAAATGATGACACTTTTCTTATAAATTGTTCCTCAAAATAAATATAGTATATAAAATGTATTGCATATTTCTAAAAAAGATAAAATTCCTAATAATAAAAAATCTGGTATTTATTAGTTTAATTGTTTTGATTGTGATAAAGTTTATATTGGAAAGACAAAACTTAATTTGGAAACCAGAACGAAATAACATTTTTGCAACATTAAGTATAACCAGACTGATAAATCAGCCGTAGCAGATCATTTTTCGTCATTTAACCATGAAATAAATCCAGAAGTTAAATTATTAAAACAATTAAATGGTCAGACAGATTTAATGGTTTGGGAAAAGATATTTATTTTAAAAAAACAAACCGCATAATTAATTTTGAAATACTGGCAGTCGATTCAGTTTTAAATTTGTTTTATTTTCAGATTTCGTTAGTATTAACAAGAACATATTTACATCTAGCATTCGTAACGATGGCGACAGTTTTGTTTCCGGCTGAGGATGTGTAAAAGTGTTACATGAAATTGCAATCACCGGACAATTTATAAGAAAAGTGTCATCATTTCTTGTAAGATGAGTGAAGCTTTAGGTTACAAATTGTTATATTTGTATATATTTGTTTGCTTCACTGTTAATAGCTTCATATTTTACGTATTTAACAAGTGTGTGTTAATTAAAAGACAACATGCACTCTGCGTGAGAATTATCTCAGACTTCGAAAACAGAGCTGAAATGAAATGTGTAGTGTACAGTACTCACTTTTACTACTATGGCACTGCAGGCATTAAGTGATGATACATGAGATGCAGATGGTGGAATAAGATGACAAGGGAAACTGGAGATCCCAGAGAAAACCCCCACATGTTGTCCACCACAAATCTCAATTTGCGGTCGCCTCGGTGAGAGTCAAGCAGTCTAGCCACTCAACCACAGTATGGCCATATAGAACTGAGGGATGCCAAATAGTTTGAGGATAAGACCTACATCCATAGCAGTCAGACACTTCCTAAAACATGGTCTGATTTGTGGCATGTTTTACAGTACGGTTATCAAAGGGGGAGTCACTTATAATTGTCCATGCAGATGTAAGATTTGGATTCATACCAAATTTCCTCCTTGTTTACAAATCAAAACAGAAAACTGGAGGTTTTCATAAAGAAAGGAATACTGAAAATTATGCAAAATTGCTACACACAATGTTGTCAAATGCTGGGCTTTGGCAATGAAGCCATTAGTGCTCTTGCTCTCCAAAATTTCTCTGTAGTGGATCCAACAGGTAGAGCCTCACAAGTTTGCAGCAGAAAAGAAAAGAGCTACACACAATTTACTCCCTCAGTCTAGTAGCAGACAATTCCTCTTACCATAATACACAAGTAGATAAATACACAATCTCAATTTATAATGAGGAATTAATTAATCCTTTTAAATACATTACTCTGGTATATGGGTGTTTTTTAATTAATTAGAGCCAACTGAAAAATTCAATGCCACTGCCGGGATTTGAACCACGGATCTACTGGTTTCTGTCCAGTCGCTCTAACCCCTCGAGTTACCATGGCCAACATGCCAACGTGACATTAAACTCTCCAATTGACTCATTTTCCCGGTAAACCATGTTCGAGTTCTCATATTCGAGATACACATTTGTGGCAACTTACTTAAAGTACTTAAATACCAGGATATTTATCGCTGAATCTTTTTAATGTAAATTTATATTGAGGAATTATTGAGGAATGCCGGCAGTGGCATTGAATTTTTTAGTTGGCTCTAATTAAAAGACACCCATATACCGGAGTAATGTATTTAAAAGGATTAATTCTTTAAGGTTTAATTCAATATAAATTTACGTTAAAAATATTCAGTCATGAAAATCCTGGTATTTAAGTACTTATAATAGTAAGTGGCCACGAATGTATATCTCGAATATGAGAACTCTAACGTGGTTTACCGGGAAAATATGAGTTAATTGGAGTAGTAGTAGTAGTAGTAGTAGTAATAGTATTTATTCATCCTTTTGATCATAGTACATGATACAGGACACGTCAACTACTTATAACTACAAATTATACAATAAACATATACACAGTACAAGTTTAGAATGGAAATTCAGAAACTGTATGTATAATATAATAATAATAATAATAATAATAATAATAATAATAATAATTTACTTGCAGTTAACATATTACAAAAACTCATCTATACTATAAAAACATCATTAACATTAAAAAAATGAATTGTCAAAGTAATTATAATATTCCTTTATGCTATAAAAACAATGGAGTGAAAGAAGTTTTTGGAGACAAATCCTAAATCGATGGAGAGTTTAATGTTGCGTCGGCATGTTGACCATGGTAGCTCAAGGGGTTAGAGCGACTGGACAGAAACCAGTAGATCTGTGGTTCATATCCCAGTGGTGGTATTGAATTTCAGTTGGCTCTAATTAATTAAAAAACACAATCTGAAGTTCAAGTAGAAACAGGATTTCTTGGTTACAAAATCACAATATCCCCTCATGAAAATATCACCAAAACAAAATTGTACGAATTAATTCTAGCCAAGCAACAGACTCAGAAGAACTTTTTAAATGCTTAGAAAACAACCATGTAACCTTAAGGCTTCCTCCCTACCACCTGGATCTAATCCCTATAGAATTTATATGGGCAGAGGTTAAACATTGAGTTACTTGCAGAAACGTGACATTTACAATGTTCTGCTGCCAACAATTTGATCAAATTAGGCAAAAGAAATGGGAAAAGTTATACCAGCATGTGGATGAAATAGAACAGGAGTTCTGAGAAAAAGTTGAATAGAAGAAACTGAAAAAATTATAATTGAAGACAGAAGACAAAGATGTCAGGCAGAAAAAAATTAAAATGTGATTAAAGACAGAATTATTTTATTCAGTGGTACATTGTGTGTAACTGAAAAGCCTTTCTGGAACTATAGTATGTAATTTGCTATGCTACTTTCCTGAAGAGTGACACAAACAATGATACTTAGGGTTAAGCCACCACTGAAGGCTAGGCAAAACACCTGACTCGCACCAAACCTTTCATTTAAATATTTTAGTGTTCAAGAACCACTGCACAACCTGTAATAGGCATGTATAGTATGCTAACATTGTAAACTACAAGATAACAAAGGTTAAAAAGCAGCTCTAAAAATCTGTATTTGAGGCTACAAATTTTTAATGTATGTTGTATTAATGTACATGTTGGTAGGAGCTCAGCTACCTGCTGCCACGCACATAAACAGGTTGTTGTTTAAACCCAAAATCCGAACTCCTATCTACATGTTAAATCTGAGAGCAAGCATATGGCTGGAAGAAACAAAAGCAGAGAAAACATTTACCTGCTGTCCCTCTTACCTTTTACTTCTCTAATAAAAATCTCTGCTTTCCAAGTTAGTCTGGACAGTGCTTCAATTACTCACATTTCTGCCCAAAAAGTGTAACTTGATTAGTCTAAAGTGACACAACAAACTTAGGAAATAAATACAATTTATATGTAACTCCACATTCACAATGCTATTCCCCAATACCAATTACACTGCTAGTTAACATTGGACCTTTGTGACAAACTTTACTAAAGAGTAGACTTAACATCCTTAATGCAATGGCATTTTGTTTTAATATAAACACATGGGAATTTTCCCTTAGTGTTGCATTCTGAAAAAAATGTTACTTACTGCAATATAATTTATGAAGCTCATAGCCATTACTTTAAGCAGGTAAAACATTGAACTATATAGAAAAACAAAATATGAATCTTGTCTTTCTGTTGTACCTGTGTTGCATCTCATGTGTTTTAGCAATCTCAAACCAAGCTACTAGTATTACTGAATTTTATTTTCTGTTGCTTTGCTTTTCCCCCGCCATTTTCCACCATTTTGGTGCACTTAGTTCTGCATACTTGTTTGTTTCTGTATTATTAAATTTTGAATATGTATTTATTACGTTTAAAGAGTTGCTTTAACCGATTTATCATTGCTTTTAAAAGTTTTCGCTGATGTTTTCCGCGTTTTAGGTTTTCAACCATATCAAACGTTTAACTGCATATTCTTTTCGTTATTCGATGGTTCTAGTGTTTTCCTTTCATGTTCATGGAAAAGTTCTCCAATGCTACGTAAGTACCAGGGAGGTTCAAAAGGAAGTTTATCGGAGTGGCTTACTGAACTTAAGTAAAGCACGCAAGTGCAATAACATATGTATTCTACTTGTATACATATTATTAGAAACGATATACATAACCAACATTTCTGATGGTTCAGAATACATTACCGACAACGCTGAGTAATCAAATTCTTTATTCGTTCACTGAGCTGTTGGTTGTGTCTAATAAAATTCTTCGAAATTACAGCAAATCTAGACGCACCTGCAACTACTACCTCACATTCAATCTAAGTTCCTTTGTTAGGTAAACAAGTGCTCTTCAACTTCTAGAAAATTAACGATCGTGCAACTTCTTAACACTTATAACATTATTTAATCTAAAATACTTACTTTCACGGGTCTCAGGAATAGTCGAGTCAGCTCAAATGTACACTTTAATAATTTTGCTTTGTTGCCGAAACTACAAACCTCAACGCTTCTTTCTAATTACTAACTTCGCGACACTCAACTACCACAAGAAACACCTCACACTCTCGTGAAACAGAATGAGTGTCTTTTTCCAATAGAGTGCAGCACTTCATGACTATCAGGCATCCAACACATAAAAACAAATTTGTCCTTCCCATTTTTTCCCCAACAAAAGTTTTCTATATGCAAAAGATATTTATTTTTAGGGAATTTTTCATACAGGAAGAAGATAATATGGTCCTCAACAATGAATGAACAATTAATAACAATGAATGTGTACAACCAGATGCGAAAATGACTACATATGCTCTTAAGTGAAGTGATCGATTCCAGAATCTCTATAGTATTAATCTGTATTATACACATATAAATAACTATTTGCAGCAGCAGCAGCAGCAGCAGCAGCAGCAGCAGCAGCAGCAGCAGCAGCAGCAGCAGCAGCAGCAGCAGCAACAACAACAACAACAACAACAACAACAACAACAACAACAACAACAACAACAACAACAACAACAACAACAACAACAACAACAACAACAACAACAACAACAACAACAACAACAACAACAACAACAACAACAACAACAACAACAACAACAACAACAACAACAACAACAACAACAACAACAACAACAACAACAACAACAACAACAACAACAAAAGGCTTCACTTATATTCACTTTATTGACATAAAATGTCAATTTTTCTAATTAGTTGAAATGGCTGAAACCGATTTCACGAACCCTTACTCGCATCCTCAATCAAAACAAATAACAAAACAATTCAGTTGACAGGACGCGAGCAAGGGTTCGTGAAATCGATTTCAACTAATAAGAAAAATTTACAGCATTTCTTAAGATAAGTAAAGTTTTTTGTTACACATAATTGTATTTGTACAATTCTTATTGTTTCACTAGCTAGCTTCATTTTGTACGTAATTTGAAGTATAGTATACCACAGGGAAAAAAGTCTCCAGGGGATAAGACGCAGGGCGGGGGGTGGGGTTGAAAAAGGTTCGTAAACCCTCCCTCGGTAATTTATGACACCCATTTCAGTTCAGTTACAAACCATTCAAAAACATTCTGACAGCTTTTACTTTAGTGAATGAATCTTCTCGGTTTTAGTTTACAGAGTGATTAGCGCGCATGCTTTTTTTTAACGCTTCTGCTCCTTGTGTAGCTGCGTTTCCTGTCACACACATTCGCTGTCGTCCCGCTGTGTAAGGGGCCGCATTCCTTTTAGGGACTTTCTTTGCGTTGGTGGACAGAAGTTACAGACAGATCTATCGGGCACGCTAAAAAACAGAGATCAGGAACCGCCGTGGCCGATTTGACGTCATGTGGGATCGTAATGAAGGAAGCGGCGTCCAAGCGCGTTGTCCGGATTCTCCCGCCATTCAGTCAACTTCTTCACCCTTACATTGATTCACCAGCCTCGATATTCTCCCAGATTGAGAGTTCTGCTTCTTAACACCCGCCTGGCCCTAGGCACTTGTTTGTATATCTTCCATACGAGAAGTGTAAATAAGGATTTTTTTTTTTTTTTTTTAATTTTACGTCCTCCAACGTTAAGTCATATCGGACGATGAATGGAATGGGTGAAATGTTGCTCAAATGATCCCAGGGTCCATAGAGCTTAGAGCTACCCGACATTCATCTTTCAGGATAAGGGAAAACCCCGGAAAAACCTTATCCAGGTAACTCACCCTGACCGAGATTCGAACTCGGGACCTCTTGAACGTGAGGCAGACATGCTACCATCTATGCTACCGAGGCGGGCGTAAATGAGAAAGGAGTATCTCGTCACACAACTACACAATTTCAAATTAGATGCCACAAGTCCCATCTATATACAGAATCTGCTGTTGTGTGGACCTCCCTCGGAATATTTCCTACATAAGTGCATTATGCCACACACCGACAGCATGTCAACATTTAAAATATGTGGACTGTTTTTTTTTTTTTTTTTTTTTTTTTTTTTTTTGTAAATAAAAAGACTTGCTTATCTTCACAAAATAAATTCAGCTTACAGAAGTTACTGTATAACAAATTCAAGGATCCATACCTCATAAGAAAAGAATAGGAATTTACCATCATTGTAACCCATTTATTTACTAAAAAAACTAAAAAATATTGTGACTTTGTGCGTTCGTAGAATTAAAAAGTTAAATTTGCTGAAATTTGAAATGTTCTTTATTTGCATAGAAACACACTTCGTAGCGGCAGAATTATATCACATATCACAATCTACAACACCAAGGTCGATGACAATAACAAACAGTGATCTGTTTACAACTCTCCTGTTACAACACTTCACAGCTGTTTACTGCTCACCTCTCCTGCAACTGTTTTACAACTGTCCGCTGGCATGTCACAATCCCTTATATATCTCGATCATAAATTCGAGAGATTTCTGGGACAAACAAGAAAACACTATTCTCTGTCAATCCAGATATCACTAGAACCTTCCAAACGTGAAACCCTATCTGTGCTGGCAAGTCCTTTATCTCAGATATCTTTATTTGCCAGCCCTTTGTGTACACTATCCAACTGTTATCTTTACCAGTTCATTTGTGCAAACAAGCCACCTTTACGCTCCGCGCGAACCTTTTATGCGCGTTGCCGCGACAATATTTATGAACAGTCAAAATACATTAAAAACAAACTGATAAATCAGTAGTTTCACACAGCTTTTTGACACACCAACCATAACATCACACCAAATATAATACCCCTAAAACATACAAAATACATAGCGGAATTAGATACTTAGGAAAAGACTATTGTAAAACACAAATCACTTTTGATTTGCTGCCACCAAATCATTGAGTTATGCATCTCTACTAAATAACTGCATACAGACTACATCAACATGAGGCAGTAAGTAATTTCTGACAATGAGAACAAGTCCGCCTAGTTACCGTAGGTGGTAGCATGTCTACCTCATGTTCAAGAGGTCCCGAGTTCGAATCTCGGTATGAATAGGCTGAGTTATCTGGATAAGGTCTCTTCCAAGGTTTTCCCTTATCCTGAAAGACGAATGTTGGGTAACTCTAAGCTCCATGAACCCCAGGCTCATTTGAGCATCATTTCACCCATTTCATTCATCGTCCAATATTTCTTAACGGAAGACGTAAATTCCCTCCCCCTCCCCCAAAAAGAAAACAACTGTACTTTTTCCTGAAAGCACTTGATATGTCTAAGCTAGACCTAGGAGATTCTTAATAGCGTTTTTTTTTTTTTTTTTTTTTTTTTTTTTCATTTCCAATGGTCATATTGGCGACCATTCTCCTTTGGAACATATCAGAAGGTGTTAACTCGTATTCGTTGAGTTTTAGTCATTAGATCACGCACACATTCACACTCTCATTCATTCTTCCAGACTCTGGGGAAGATGAGGAATTATCTTGGTCAGTGAAAAATCCCCCCCCCCCCACTAGGTATCCCCTAGCACGGCAGGCAGGTGCTCTACCGACTGAGCTACAGGACCAGCCAATAATATAGTGTGTCTGTTCCGGAGCATAAGGTTTATATTGAGTTCTCTGAAAATTTTTCAAATTTGTTTTGTAGTGAAGAATCTTCTGAGAGAGGGAGCCAATTACAAGAGATCCAGACAACAACCAATTGTGATGAGTCACTAATCAGCTGATGATGAAACTGCAACAGTATCAAAATATTGTGTTTTTCCCGGTAAACCACTAGGAGTTCTCATAAAGTCATGAAACAACTACCTTAATGGCGACTTACTACGCTGTAAGTACTTTAAGGCCCGGGCTTTATAGTTCGGACCACTATTAGGTACAATTAATGGAAATTAATTGTTCTTTCACACTAGCCGTGTGTAGGATGCACTGTGACAGGGTAGAGCCAGACTGAAAAATTCAATGCCATAGCCGGGACTTGAACCACGGATCTTCTGGTTTCCGTCCAGCCGCTCTAACCATTTGAGCTACTATGGCCAACGTGCCAACATGACATTCTCCAACTGACTCGTGTTTTTCCCGGTAAACCACTAGGAGTTCTCATAAACACATGAAACAACTACCTTAATGGCGACTTACTATGCTGTAAGTACTTTAAGGCCCGGGCTTTATAGTTCGGACAATAATGGAAATGGATTGTTCTTTCACACTAGTCGTGTGTAGGATGCACTATGAAAGGGTAGAGCCAGACTAAAAAATTCAATGCCATAGCCGGGATTTGAACCGCGTCTGGCTCTGCCCTTTCATAGTGCATCCTACACACGGCTAGTGTGAAAGAACAATTAATTTCCATTAATTGTACCTAATAATGGTCCGAACTATAAAGCCCGGGCCTTAAAGTACTTACAGCTTAGTAAGTCGTCATTAAGGTAGTTGTTTCATGTGGTTTATGAGAACTCCTAGAGGTTTACCGAGAGAAACACAAGTCAGTTGGAGAATTTAATGTCATGTTGGCATGTTGGCCATAGTAGCTCAAATGGTTAGAGTGGCTGGACAGAAACCAGAAGATCCGTGGTTCAAATCCTGGCTATGGCATTGAATTTTTCAGTCTGGCTCTACCCTTCCATAGTGTGTCCTACACACGGCTAGTGTGAAAGAACAATTAATTTCCAGTATCAAAAACGTTCCTGATTTTGAAAAAGGACGTGAGTGAAGTTACAAGTTTTAAAAGGTATGACTCAATTTTAGTCTTTATACATGTGTTTAATACTCTTTATTAAATCATAAGAGTGCTTTATGTTTAGGAGGGATTTAAGTTTCTCTGTTGCTAGATTATAAACTGGAGATATTGTAATGAAGTGCATAAATGAGTTTTCTTATTACTCATTTATTTTCATTTGAAATCCTTTACTGTTTTTCCTTTACTTTAAGCTTTGTCAATTGCTTCTAAACTGTTACCTACGATTGCCAAAAAGAAGTTTTGTTATATTTATCATAAGTTGTTGTTGTTATCAAATGCTGGGCTTTGGCAATGTAGCCATTAGCACTCCTGCTTTCTAATATTTCTCTATAATGGATCCACTAGGTAGAACTTCACACTTTTGTAAATGATCTTCAGTTGTTTCTTCTTCTTTGTTGCAAAGAGGATAATTTGATCTATGAAATTCCTGTTTGGCCAAAAGATTCTGTAAATAATCTAAATTTTGTTACTGCATTTTATAAAAATGCCAAAGCTACTGATAGTGAAGCAATCCAAATATTATAAATAAATTACAACACTTGGTAACTAGCTCCACTTATCTGTTTAAAATTGACAAAACCAGTCTCAGAGAATTTTGACAATTTTAAACAGATAAGTGGAGTTAGTTACCAAGTGCTGTAGTTTATTTATAATATTCGCTACTGTAGGTTTTTGAAGGATATCTGGAATCATTTCTGTGTTTTTTTAATTAGAATGTTGCATTTTTTTATCCTTCCCTTTGTTACATAGTGTTTGAGTTTGCTTGATTTTACATTTGTTTTTAACTATTTTTTTTATAGATGTAAAAGGTAAGCTTTTATTTGTATTTTGAACTAAATTTGAACCTTTTTTGGCAAGAATATCAGCAATTTCTTTTCCAGCAATTTTGCAATGTGCAAGTATCTGTTATAATTGAATGCTTTAGTTTTTGGAGTTGCTGGATAATTTTGTAACATTCTTTAATTTGGATTGACATCATTTTATATGAATTTATTGCATATAGTGATGCTTTAGAATCAGAGAATATGACAGTATATGACAGTTTATCTATTCTATAAGGGGCGTTCAAAAAGAAACAAGCCGGAGTCTGGTATGTGCAAACCGATGAAGGATGGTAATATTGTGGCATGTGTAACGAAGTATTGTTCCGACCAGAGCGTGGAAGTTCACAGCCTGTCACTAGAAGGCACATGTGCACATCATGTGACCATACAAAGCTAGCATAGCATGCATCAATCATCCAACGCTGCCAGTCGCATTGCAGACAGTGAAATGGAGGCGTCAAAAGAAGAACAAGGAAGTGTTGTTCCTATTCTGACAGCAGAAGGAGTAGAGGGAATGGACATTCATCGATGAATGTCACAAGTGTACAGCAACACTGCGTGTGCCTTGCAAGGGTCAAGGCATGGCACAAGCGCTGCAGGGGAGGATGGGTATTGTCCTCTGATGATGCACAGTCAGGAGCACCACACCGCATTACTGATGACATCATCCAGCTGGTTGATGCACTCATTACCCAGGACCACCAAGTGACAGTGAAAGCCATAGCCACAGAGGTCAGACTGAGTGTAGGAAGTGTTCACACCATTATGAAAGAATGATTGCTCTTGTGCAAAGTGTGTGCACAATGCGTGCCTCACAGTCTTCAACCACACCAGGAAGCATGTCGAATGGCCCATTGTCTTGGTCATCTGCAGCGCTATGCTGGGGAAGGGAATGAGTTCCTGGAATGAGTGGTGGATGGAGATGAGTCATGGTGTCATCACTTCGAACCAGAATCAAAATAACAAAGTCTCCAGTGGAAGAATCCCGGCTTACCACCTCCAGAAAAAGCCAAGGCCATCCACACAAATTCAGAAAAGGTTATGCCGACATTCTTCTTTGATCAAGATGGCCCCCTTCTGATACACTTCCTGCAGCACGGGGCAACAGTGAATGCCCAGCGTTACTCACAATCCTTGACCAACTTTCGCCAAGAGATCAAATTAAAACGACCAGGCAATCTCACGACCAACACAGTCACGGCACTCCTGCAGAAATTCAAATAAGTGGTTCTCAGCCAACCTCCATACTGTCCAAACATCTCTCCCTGTGATTATACCTTTTTTGGTCCCCTTAAAAAGGCTCTGAGGGGCATACGATTCACCTTGGACGACATCCAGCTGGAACTGGGTCACATCGCAGCCCTGGGAATTTTATGAGCCAGCCTTTCACTGCCTAATGTCACAGAGGGACAAGTGTCTCAAGCCAGGGCCAATACTTCTAAGATATAGGTACTGGTTTCTGTAATTATGTCTCCAGCTCATTTGTTTTTGAATGCACTTTATAAATAAAAGATGTTGAAGTATTAATAGCCATTACTTCTGCATCATAATTTGCTGTACGGTATCTGGCTGATTGGCAAGGTAAGAATAAAGTACACATAATTCGTGATCCTGAATTGTTTATCGTAAGTAAAATATGTATATTTGTACTAAAATATTGTCAATACAAAGCATATTTTAATAACAATTATAACATTCAAGAATCTCCATCTGCAGAGATTTCACTCTGGCGCCACTTTTCTTTCATAGCCGCTAGTTTCTTTCTTCTACTGGCACGTTCAATGTTTTTCTTCCTTTGAAGTGCTTCTTTCTGAGCCTCAATACTCAACTCCCCGTTGAGATAATTGTCAAGTTTAGTACGCAGCATGTCCCGTGCAAGCTTCCTGTTCTTATCTTGCAATCTGGATTCATGACACTTAACTACAAGACCTGTATTATGGTAAAACAAAATGTTTGTAGAAAGAAACAAAACAATCTGACATTACATTTACATGACTTCCTCTATCTTTTATTGATTATTAATAGATATACAAGGTATTCTTACAATAGCTTACTTTTCTACTTCATTCATAACTGGATACTATATGAGCCCATAATTTCATACTCTTGCCATGCAATCATGAGAAACAGTTCTAAATCAACAACGCTTTTAAAAAATGACAAAGTAATGAACAATTCAAACCATTAATAACATATCTTAGATATGGCTTATGCAACAAAAAAGTTATTTTAAATGAAATGTTTGTTTTAAGAGATCTATCTTCAGATCCTTCACAAAATTTGAAAATTTAAGTATCAAAAACTCGTTTGAATTGTTAAATCTCCTGAAAGACACAAAGATCAACTCTACAGATGCTTTAGTCTCCTTTGACGTCATTTCTTTATATCCAAGTATACCTACCAATGAGCTTACTCCAATTCTCAAAAAATGGCTGGAATCAATACAAATAACATCTGAAGAAATAGAAGAACTTTCACAACTTACAGAAATTTGTATCAATCAAAATTTTTTCAGCTTTAATGGACAGATCTATAAACAAAAAACAGGCCTAGCTATGGGCAACCCATTCTCTCCCTTCTTGGCAGATTTATTTATGAGTGCTTTTGAAACACATATCACAAAAACTTTTCCAAATTATTTCAAAGTGTGGTATCGCTATGTTGACGACATTTTTGCAATAGTACCTAAAAAACTCATACAAGATGGTCTTAAACTTTTGAATACACAAAATCCAGCTATAAAATTTACATTGGAAACAGAAGAGAATGGTGTGCTCCCCTTTTTGGACATCAAGATCAAAAAAATGAACAACAAACTCACCTTTGGTATTTACAGGAAACCGACACACACAGATAATTACATCAAGAACAACAGTTTCAATCCAAAACAACACCAACATGCCATTTTCAACAGTTTAATCTTTCGGATGGTCAACTTTCCACTAAACAGAGAAGATTATCAAGAAGAATACCTACACATAAAAAAAGTAGCTATATCCAACGGTTTCAACCCAAATTTAGTAGACAAAACAGTTAACAGACTCAACAAAGCTAAGAAAATAAAAGAAACCACCACCCTAGAACCTACAGGAGAAAAAGAGAAAAAACTTTTTAAAAAATTCACCTTCCACCCATCAGCCTATAACAAATTCCAAAAAATCTTCTCAAAACACAACATAACTCTTGCACCTCAAAATAGGTTTAATATCAGAAATTTGTTAAAAGGCCCTCCCAAAAATTCAATCACTACCAAAGAAAAACCAGGAATCTATGAGATCAAATGTGAAACTTGCCCTAAAATTTATATAGGAAAAACAAAAAGAAATATTAACATCAGAACTAAAGAACATCTAAGAAACATTAAAAATGGTGAAACAGAAAAATCAGCCGTGGCTTTTCATTTTTTGAATACTAGACATGACATCAATTTGGAATCATCTCTAATAAAATATGTTAATCACCCCATAGACCTTTCCGTATGGGAAAAAATCTTCATCAACAAAAATCGTCATAGAGTTATGAATTTTGAAACTCCACCACCGGACATCTTTGACAAGTACATCACGCCATCTATTGACAAAACGGAGAAAGAGGAAACCACTACAACTTGCACTAGTCGAGTATCAGCTGATGATAGGAGCAAGAGCTCTTGAAACATGTCCTGTGAATAAACAGTGTGAGTGAAGCAATGTATCAATATCCTCTCGATTCACTTTTGTACTAATTTGTGCTTCACTGTCCCTACGCTTCTTCCAAGTTTATACTTTGAGATCTATATTTTTGTCTATCATTTAACATTTAACTTTTATATGAGATTATATAAAATTAATTCTTAACGAAGAGAACTTCACAGGCAATTCCCAGGGTGTTAATGAACTACACCAAAATATTTTCAGAGCAAGTGGAGATATCTTAGACAAGTAATTTGAGATAGGAGACTTATGGCCTGTTGGTTCAAATGTGGAAGTTATGGCTATAAGTTTCTAAAGTGCCAGTATGCCACTCCTAATGATAACAGTTGAGTGCACAACACATGAAAATGATAAGATATGTCGAAGCATTCCATCTAGCGCAATGGTTATGACATTAACTTTCAAATAAAAATAAACAAGTTCTAGTCTTCTACACTATTTTGTCATTTTTTGTTTATTTTTTTATATTTTATCTAAGCTTTTAATTCTTATATAAGTATATGTATTTTAAGCAGAAATTTCACCTTCTCAGTGCAATTCACAATTCTTTCTAACAAAGGTTGAGCTTAATACTTCCACATATTGTGCGTCTAAATGGGAGGTGGTTTATAGGATGAATGAACCTGCATGAAACAAAAGGTGGCTCTTCTTTCTAATATGCGATGCAGCAATTTTTTTCTAAGTCCTTCACACTTTTTGATGTTTTTATATACGACCGTGATTTTTAATATAATTTCTTTACTTTTTAGTGCAATTTTGTGCTGGAGGGCATTCTTTTAACGTTACTGCTTGTTTATTTCCTTACTTCATATGTAGCCATACTGAAGAATTCAGTGAAGCCAAACTATCCTTGTTTCTCCACTGAATGCAATGCTGCCAACAGTCTTACCTGTCCCCTAAATTACACTAGCAAAATAACACAAAATAGTGCCTACATAAATTTAACATTAGTGTTAGTGCTGTGACAATTTTTACGTTACATTTGTTAACGTCGATTTTAACATCTGTTGGTAAAATCGAGCACAATTTACGGCAGTAGCCGAACCAGTCCGCAAGCTCATACATTTTACTGATTTGTCAAGCCATTTTCCGATTTTCAACAATGTACTGAGCGAATCTTAAATATTTGAAGAACACACAGAACAAACAGCCTTCACCTCCAACCAGCACTGCTCCAATTGGCACTTTTGCTGGACAGCAAGCCTTCTTTTGTAAAGCAGCAAAACCTGAAAGGAAATATGGTCAGTATTTTCCAAGACTGACTTTTTTGTAGAGGTTGGCTACAAGTGTCACATATCTTTTTCATGTGTGCAACACAAGGACTGAGGGTTGTCTGCTTGTGCATAGCATATACGTGCACCATTGGACTTAGAAAATATTCTCGCATTGCACAAAAGAAAGTTTCTCCCAAAAGGTAAATGTAACTCTTTACATCAGGTTTATAGGAGCTGCTCTAAATGGCAACCTGCATTTTCAATGCAAAGTTGACAGCGGCAAAAGAACAATTGTCGTACTCTTCCAAAATTCCTTGTGTGTGTCGAATAACCTCACATGCTGCTATTATTTGGGCTGTTAGGTCCTCTTCTGAGGTAATACATGTTTCATACAGTAGAGATTTGAGATGACCCCAGAAAGAGAAATCAATTGGTTGAAGGTCGGGAGAACTGCCGGCCAAGCTACAGATGGGATTGGGATTTCATTACTGAGGGGATTCGGTACATAGGCCACCATGCTGGGCCCATTGTTCCTATGCCCCCAAGTGGGGGTACCCTCCGGAGGAAGGATGAGGCAAAGGAGACAGAGAGCAGCCGACCCAAGGAGCTACGACAGTACAGAGAGCAGGGTCCCTACAGTTTACTTGGATAGAGACTTCTCCGGACAGGCCAGGACAACGAACTCGCTCCCCCATAGCGGGACAGCAACGAGCCCAGCAGCCGAGCTCCAAATGTCCCTGGCTGGCGGTCATGAAATGGTCCCAGCATAGGAGTGGAGACCAGCAACTGACCTACCGGAAGAGGAAGTAGTTTTCCTCAGAGCATATCATCCCGCCTAGTACCGCCGAGACACCCGCCGACACTTCTACCCTGAAAGAGACCACCAGATGAGACATAAGAAATGATAATGGAGATGAAATGAAGGGAGAGAAAATTTGGGGGATGTTATCAACCTACCCAGCATTCACCTAGCGACCCGGGAAAACCCATGGTTCAGTTAGGTCGGCCATGGGAATCGAACCCAGGCTGTCTGAATGCGGGCCACAGACGAAACCGCGTGCCCACCTTTGTAGCGTAGATGGCGTGTCTGCCTCACGTTCAATAGGTCCCGAGTTCGAATCTCGGTCAGGGTGAGCTACCTGGATAAGGTTTTTTCCAGGGTTTTCCCTAATCCTTAAAGACGAATGTCGGGTAGCTCTAAGGTCCATGGACCCTGGACACATTTGAACATCATTTCACCCATCTCATTCACCGTCTGATATGACTTAACGTTGGAGGATGTAAAATTACAACAACAACAACAAAAAAAAAAAAGATGAAACTGCCTGAGCTATCCCGCTCGGTAAGCTACAGATGGACTTCCCCTTCCATCGGGCAGCATAAACATGGTTTAAATCATAGTGGTGTTATTGTACTGGCCAATCAGATTCACGTTCTTAGTTACGAATCTTGCCATTTCTTCCTATTAGAATTTACATATTAAAATGACAAATAAAAAAATTAACTGCCTGACAGCAACCAAACCTGAAGGAACTAC